>SJYX01002830.1:43855-63295 GCA_006410675.1 Oreotragus oreotragus | reverse complement strand
TTTCTCAAGAGGCAGGTCAGGTGGTCTGGTATTCCCATCTCTTTCAGAATTCTCCACAGTTTATTGTGATCCACACAGTCAAAGGCTTTGGCATAGTCAATAAAGCAGAAATAGATGTTTTTCTGGAACTCTCTTGCTTTTTCCATGATCCAGCGCATGTTGGTAATTTGATCTCTGGTTCCTCTGCCTTTTCTAAAACCAGCTTGAACATCTGGTAGTTCATAGTTCACGTATTGCTGAAGCCTGGCTTGGAGAATTTTGAGTATTACTTTACTAGCATGTGAGATGAGTGCAATTGTGTGGTAGTTTGAGCATTCTTTGGCATTGCCTTTCTTTGGAATTGGAATGAAAACTGATCTTTTCCAGTCCTGTGGCCACTGCTGAGTTTTCCAAATTTGCTGGCATATTGAGTGCAGCACTTTCACAGCATCATCTTTCAGGATTTGAAATAGCTCAACTGGAATTCCATCCCCTCCACTATGCCAAACACTGGGTGATGCAGCGAAACTTTATTCAAACCTGTATCTTACACATTTTTGGTGCTCAAAAGTAAAACAAGTGATTCTGTAAAATGAGAATGTACATTTGCACAAAGACTGATTGTACTTGCATTTTAGATGAAGCAGTCCATAATCCCACCATACCCAAATGGTAGATATAGAAAACAAGACAGGACCTCCCTGGTGGTCCAGTGGTTAAGAATCTACCTGTCAGTGCAGGGGGCACGGGTTCGATCCTTCGTCCAGGAAGATTCCACAGCTGTGGGGCAACTAAGCCCTTCTGCCACAACTACTGAACCCGCATCTGCAATGAGAAGCCACCGCAATGAGAAGCCCATGCACCACAGCTAGAGAGTATCCCCCGCTCGCAGCAACTGGAGAAAGCCTGTGTGCAGCAACAAGACCCAGAGTAGACGGACGTAAGATAAATAAACAGATGAGCAAATAAGAAAGCGAGAGAAAGGGGGATGAATAACCTTCCTAGGATTCCTCGGCTGGTTGGCTGTGCACAAGGCTTGGGAGGTCTCACTGTCAAAGGCTCTGCTCTGTCCCCTGGCTAGGGCAAGGATAGGTGGAGAGAATAAAGGTAAGGGCGATGTGTGGCCTAGGACAAGTCACTTCTCTTTGGGTTTAGATTCTTTCATTCAAGGACAGGACACTGAAGGACAGTTCATTCTTCTGAAGGGCAGTTGGCCAAAGGGGTCTGCAGGCCAAGAGCACGGGACTCTTGAATGAGGCTGCTCGCCTGACAAGGAATTACCCCCTGGGGACTTCTGCTTCCTCTGACAGTACTTGTCTCTATGCAACAGAGTTGTCTCCAGGGCTTGGGGAGGTCATGAGGAAGCAGGCAGCACAGTGGTAAGCGCTCAGTGGACATTAGCTATTGCTACTGCTTTTCTAAAACTTATTTTGTCTTGAATAAAAGTAGGCACATGGTATTTTGGAGGTTGGAAGCATAGGTCCTTCAGAACACCTGCCTGGCAGGTGCAGGACACAACAGTCTGCATTGTTAAGCAACTGGTTGCTGTGGTGAAGCTGTCAGGCTTTCCTTAGTTTGGGCCTTTAATTGGGGATGATGGTTGCATGGTGACCATGAGGACGAACCAAGCTCATTGAACTTGCTTCCCTCTAGCTAAGAACTGCTGATTCTCTGCGACGCTGTGGACTGTAGCCCTCCAGGCTCCTCCATCCATGGGATTCTTCAGGCGAGAATACTGGAGTGAGTAAGCCGTGCCCTCCTCCAGGGGATCCTCCCAGCTCGGGGATGTAACCCGCATCTCTTCTGTCTCCTGCATTGCAGGCAGGTTCTTTACTACTAGGGCCACCTGGGAAGGCTACGAACTGCTGAAGATTTGCATAAATCTCTCCAGGAGCTTTGCCTTTCAGTGTAAGAACTGTGATTGGATGCCCTACCAGACCCAGCTCCCTGGGGAGTTGGACTGGGTTGTTCCCCTCCCCTAGAGGGGCCAGCGTCAAGAGTCCAGCCTGGCTTCCACCCTGCACAGCCCCAGCCTGTGTTCCCACTCAGGCTCACAGGGTAAATAGAGAGCAGACTCTCTTGGCTCCTGGGAAGAGGCTACGTGGCTGGGGAGAGGAGGAGCTCTCTGTGAGAACATGAGCCTTGCTGTACCTGTAGCTTGATTGTAACTTTCAAATAGGTAAACATTTAGTATATGGGAGTCCATTTGTACTCTTGGTTTACACCCATACATTTGGAACCGGGCTGCCTACCACCACCCCCTTACCCCCTGCCCCCAATAAAATCTAATAGGCCTTTTAAACTTCCAGGAGGTATAACCTTAAAGTGGAAGAGACAAAGAAGCAGCATTTCCATTGTGAATTTAATGTGATCGCTTCTCCTCCAGCTCCTGGTGCTAACTGCCTGGACAGCTGACTGGATTAGCACATATATTTTAGCATGGAGATCATATCATCTGAAACAATTTTGAGTCACCTGCTAAGCTGAGCCTCACATTTCAATATGAATATGTCCATGGGAGTGATGCTCTGCCATGCATGAATTTATTAGCGTATTAGGTATCTATTACTGTACAAAAGAATTTCCCCAAAGGGAACGGCAACCCATTCTAGTATTCTTGCCTGCAGAATTCCGTGGACAGAGGAGTCTGGTGGGCTACAGTCCCTGGGGTCGTAAAGAGTCGGAGCCGACTGAGCGACTAACACAACGCAGTGACTTAAAAGAACAACGTTTACTGAGACTCCTTTGGTGGGCCAGTGGTTCAGAGCGCCCCTGCCAATACAAGGGGCACGGGTTCGACCTCTCGTCTGGGAAGATTCCACACGCCATAGAGCAGCTGAGCCCATGCACCAGAACTACTGAGGCTGGATGCTGCAGCTCCCGAAGCCCATGCCCACAGAGCTCACGCTCCGCAACCAGAGAAGAACAAACCCTGTTCGCTGCAACTAGAGAAAGCCTGCACCCCGCAGCGAAGAGCCAGCACGGTCAAAAACAAGTCAGTTATTAAAACAAACAAAAGAGCATTTACCATCTCATCTCACTGTCTCTTACAGGTTGCAACCGAGATGCTGGCTGGGGCTGCGGTCGTCCTAAGGCTGGAGTTCACAGGGGCCCGCCTCCCATGCCCTCTCACATGGTGGTTGGGAGGATTCACTTTCCTGTGGGCTACTGAGCGGAATCTCAGTTCCTCGCTGACCACTGGCTAGAGGACATCCTTGCTGTGTGGGTCTGTCTCCAGGGCAGCTTGTTTGATCAGTGTTGACTGAGAAAAAGGAAAACGTGACCTAAAAGTTGAGAATTATGCTTTGTTTGGCAGACAAAACTGAGAATGCAAGCCCTGAAGACAACCTCTCACACAGTGCTGAGGAACCGCTCAGAAGAGGTAAGGGAGGAGCCAGGATACAGAGGAGTTTTGCAACAGAAACCAGGTAGTCAGAACATCAAAAGATTACTGTTAATTAAAGAAAACCAGACATCTCAAGTTAATGAATTTAGCAGTTTCCTACCTATGAGAAGATGCAAGAGTCTGGGTTCATTGAATTCCTTTGATAAGCACCTTAACTGTGGAGCGCCAGTATCCTGACTTTTTTTTTTTTTTTCCACCCTGAATCCCCTCAGGGAGCACCACTATGGGCAGCTGCAGGGACTGCTGGTTTGATGGCTGCAGCATCCTTTGTTTACTGATAAGGCAGGCAACAGTCTTAGTCCACTAGAGGCAGAGAGAGGAGGCCTGTGAGCCAAAGAGATGTGGTCTCTTGTGAATTGGTCTTAGCAGTTACATGCCATCGCTTTAACCACATTCTACGTCTTAGAAAGAAGTCACTAGGTCCAGTCTATATCCAAGGGAGGAGATTACATAGAATATGAATTTCGGAAAGCAGATCTTACTGGAAACAATAAAAGGGGGCTGCCTTTCTCAGTTAATTAGTTCTGACCATTCATTCATTCAGTCTAGAGTTTTCTAGGCACCGGGCATTGGCCTTCTTCAACTCATAAACACTAAACTAGTTCATTTCAGTTACTTAGGAATTTTTCAGTTCAGTTCAGTCGCTCAGTCGTGTCTGACTCTTTGTGACCTCATGAATCGCAGCACGCCAGGCCTCCCTGTCCATCACCATCTCCCGGAGTTCACTCAGACTCACGTCCATCGAGTCCATGATGCCATCCAGCCATCTCACACTTGGTCGTCCCCTTCTCCTCCTGCCCCCAATCCCTCTCAGCTCTTTTCCAATGAGTCAACCCTTCTCATGAGGTAGCCAAAGTACTGGAGTTTCAGCTTTAGCATCATTCCTTCCAAAGAAATCCCAGGGTTGATCTCCTTCAGAATGGACTGGTTGGATCTCCTTGCAGTCCAAGGAACTCTCAAGAGTCTTCTCCAACAAGAATTTTTAAGGATTAGAAATTCAGATTAGTATTATCGCCACTTTTGTGACTTATAAATCCCCATCCTCTCAGAGGGGAATCACATTAATCAATTCTCATTTTCATGTAATTTCAGAGAATTTCAGAAAATTCTCTTTTTGATGAAAACCAAAAAGGTTTCAGATTCACTCTGTGAAGCTAAGGCATTTACTAAAGGAAAAACACAACTATATATATGACAGGCAAAGAAGGGGAGAAATTTTTAAATAAATAAGATGATGTAGGTTGATTCACCTAACCAAATTACGGTTATTTCATTAACTCTTCAATTGAATTCCAAATCCTCATTCTATTTGCTGAGGTAAATTTGTTTAACATGAAGCCTTGACATCTTTTAAAATAATTATGCTTCTAAATGAAAGTTTAATTTTTAATCATTTGCTTTGCTAAAATAGCAGCAAATGAGAGGATAATATGACAATTTAAAGGATTTGCAATAGATCCCTTGGAGCTGAGACAGGAATTCTTCCTGAGTGCTACTGACTAGCAGAGGACTTTTAAATACAGTAATAGGACTACTTCCTCACAGTGTTTGCTTGTTTGATGGAAGTTAAACTGGAGGGAATTAGAAGTCAATAGAGGTGAGGGATCAGTTTCTGACCTTAATGGGCACTGCCTTTTTCTCTCCACTCTGGCAGGTCATCCCCTCCAGTGGACCTCCACATGCAAGATTCAGGGCTCCACAGTGCAAGTCCCATTATGAAAAAGAGCGAATCCCCAGCAAAACAGTATGAAAACCAATTTCATCTTAGAAGGCAGGAGGCTGGTGAGACTGGGTATTTGCAAATAAAGGAGGCTATACAACTGATGTGGCAGATTAGTTTAACTTTTGGCTAAAGGACTTGATTGAGGGTTTATTAGCTTTTTAAATCACTGGGCAGCAGCTGAATAGAAGTTCTGCCCAGTTCAGGTTAGGAATGCAAATTCATTTAAGAGATGCTTTTAACTAGAATTCGCAAACTCAAATGATTAATGAAAAACAAAGCATCTCTTAATTAATAACTCTGTGGACGAGGGGTCTTTTGTAACACAGTTTTGCAAAGAAGCAAGATATTTTCTCTCTCTCTCTACAATTCGCAATTGTACTGATTCTCTTTACCTCCGCACATCCTCCATGGCTTCTCAAGGCAGAGGACACAATTTTCAATACCACATGTTCTTCTTTTCCCTTTGAAATAAAATGAAAGAGGGATAAAAGGGAAACGTACTTGTGTTTCCATGTTGTCAGGCTGCTTCGAGGCATTGAGCTCAGGGGTGAGGGCTCATTTTGCAATGGCCCTGACTTGTAATCTATATTTTGTTTGTTTGATTAACTGTCTCTGGTCCTTTTAAAGCCAGTGAGAGTGCAGTGACATTCACGGTAGTCAGAGTTGTTAGGAGTTCATAAATGATTTTTTTTAAAGCTTACTATCGTTCTTTATTGCACAAACAACCTTATAGCACTGTTAATATAAATTAAAATGAAAGAAAAAGCAGACCTACTGGAACTTTTTTCATTTTCCAGGTTCCCTCCCAAATCCCAGTTATTTCCAGAAGTAATTTTTCACAGAATTATAGTAGTAGGCTAGACAAGGCTTTGCATTTTACTTTTAAACTTAAGGGGGTCATACACATTTTATTTTACTCTTCACAATTCAAATGTTAACGCCCGCATAATATTCCTTTGAATATAGTGAGACCCCAATTCACCTAATCACTTTTCAATTCTGAACATTTAGATAAAATAAAGCATATAGATATTAGTATATATATTTCTATAAAGAATATTTTTATTGCATAATTTTAAAAATTCCTTTGAATTATTTTCTTGGTATAAAGTCCCCGAAGTGAGGCAAGTGAGTCCCGTTTTTGTTGTTATTGTTCAGCTGCTAAGTCATGTCCAACTCTTTGTGACCCCACGGACTGCAGCACGCCAGGCTTCTCTACCCATCACTTTCTCCCTTAGTTTGCTCACACTCATATCCTTTGAATCAGTGATGCCATCCAGTCGTCTCATCCTCTGTCGCTCCCTTCTCCTCTTGCCCTCAGTTTTATTTTGGCATCAAGGTCTTCAGCATAGCCCAAATCTGTATCTTTAATGAGTTGTATTATTTACACTGCAATTTTTGACCATTTGTCAATTTTATCAGTTAACACTGGGACTTCTCATTGAAATCTTTTCCTTCTTGAATGGCTGAAAAGTGGGTGCATTTTCATATCATTATATCATTCTCTTTCCATAGATAAATGGAAGTCTTTGCTCTCTGGGGAAAGAAGCAACATAAGGAAAAATATTTAGGCAGCTCAGCATGATTTAGTTTTTCATGTTCCCTCACGTTCTCTTTGGAGAAGGCAGTGGCACCCCACTCCAGTACTCTTGCCTGGAAAATCCCATGGATGGAGGAGCCTGGTAGGCTGCAGTCCATGGGGTCGCTAAGAGTCAGACATGACTGAGCGACTCTTCACTTTTCACTTTCATGCACTGGAGAAGGAAACGGCAACCCACTCCAGTGTTCTTGCCTGGAGAATTCCAGGGACAGGAGAGCCTGGTAGGCTGCCGTCTATGAGGTCACACAGAGTCGGACAGGACTGAAGTGACTTAGCAGCAGCAGCAGCATGTTCTCTTGGGCCTCCCGCATGGCTCAGTGGTAAAGATTCTGCCTGCAGTGCAGGAACCCCAGGAGATGTGGGTTCGATCCCTGGGTCAGGAAGATCCCCTGGAGGAGGGCATGGCAACCCACTCCAGTCTTCTAGCCTGGGAAATTCCATGGACAGAGGAGCCTAGCAGGCTATAGTCCATAGGGCTGCAAAGAGCTGGTTTTTGTCTGGTTTAACTGGGATGTTAGAAGTAGAGGCGTCCACAGCTGAGCCTGAAGCAGGTTTCCGTGTTGCTGATCCTCAGTTACTTGTTGCTGTGTAATTCTCGTATCTCTGCTTATGTTCTTCATGTAGCCTGGAATCCTCTTTCCTTCTGTCCCCACTTTAATGACTGTGGTAAGAAGAATTCTGAAAATGGCTCCCAAGATTCCACTGCTCTAATCCTTGGAGCCCACTGATATAATAAGGGAAAAAAATAAATTAAAACCAATAAATAATAACTGGTAGCTAATCTTCAAAGTCAAGGTCCAAATATCCCCTCCCTGAAGTTTTTCTGGATTCAAATGAGGCTTCATAAATCACTTACGTCTTTATGCTTCCATAGGTCCTTTCTTATACCTCTGGTGTCCTACTTAATTAGTTCTGATATTTAGCATAGCCATTTGTGCCGTTTCCTCCCATGTGAGAGCAGGGACCATGACTTATGAATATCCACATTCCATAAGTCTAAGACAGTTCCCATCACTGAGGAGGTACTCATCAAACGAGTGAATGAATGAACTGTAGTCATAGATACATCAGAAACAAACAGACAAAAAAAGCACTCTTAGTGTTCTTTGGTAAGCAGTTGTAAAGTCATATACTCTGGCCTACATCATGCATATCATGTTTCAGCATCTCAGGTAATCTGACGAGCAAAGGCCATATATACAGGCCTCGAGCAGAAACCTTCTGGGCAAAATGAGAGCAGTTTTATGAAAAACCCCAGCGCTGGTTATCCAGGCAGCACACAGATGCGAGCCGGGCTCTGGAAGAGTCCACCTAAATCGGATGTTCCCTTGACCTTCCCCTTCTGTCCAGCATCTGAAGCTCTCTGTGTGCAGAGGGGAACATCTGTCAAGCATTCTTGAATTTGCATCTCCTGCAAGCAGACTGGCCTCTGTCCTGATTTGGTTAGTGTGATTGCTGAAAATGGAGTGGTCTATTAAAAAGTAATGGTCGCCACCGCCTGACGGATCTGCTTCTTGCAACATTAGTGTCACCATGATGTATTAGCAGAATCTCCAAAGTGGAAAGGCATGTTTCCACAAAGATTTTGTGTAAACATAAATTCACTTGTAAACGTTACTCATTGTCCTTTTATTTTTTATTTATTATCCTTTGATATTTGCCATTTATCTTTCAGCACACATGTGGCCCTCACTGGCAGGCTCTGATAAGCGACTCTGGGAAAGAGCCAGAGGATTCTCGGGATTGTCTTATGCCCATGTTTAGAGTTTTCCTTCTACTTTTAGTTGCTTATAGCAGGGGAAAAGAAAAAAGAAAAAAACTTACAAGGCAGGAACAAGTAGCCTCATTGGGCTAGGAAAGCTCTGAGAGGGTTTCTTTTTATTAGAAAAATGTGTCTGTGTTGTGATCTGAAAACTTCCTGCCATTGGGGAATTGGGGCAAGGGAAGTAAGAGAGATGAACAGATTTTTAGAGCACAGATTTTTAGAGCAGTGAAAATACTCTGTATGATATTATGATGATGGATATGCATCACTATGGGCCTCCCAGGTGGCTCAGTGGTAAAGAATCCGCCTGCCAATGCAGGAGACCCAGGAGATGTGGGTTCTATTCCTGGGACAGGAAGATTCCTTAGAGGAAGAAATGCCAAACCACTCCAGTATTCTTGCCTGGGAAACCCCATGGACAGAGGAGCCTGGTGGGCTACAGTCCATAGACTTACAAAGAATCAGATAAGACTGAAGCGATTTAGTACATATGTGCAAAGTTGACTTCACCTCTGACCTCAGGGCTGGGCATGAAACCCAGACATGGTAAGGAAAGCAGTACACTCTTTCAGGCTAGTATAGAGATAGGTACACAACCCAGTCAGTAGACATTCAGTTACTATATTTTGGATGGGTTAAGAATTCAGCCTTCCATATGTGGAGGACTTTCTTGGTTGCTCCATGTAAAAGCTCCCTAGCAACAATATTTATTTCATTATGCTTAATACTTGTCTCTTTTTGTTGTTTTCAATATTAGAGAATTTGTAATACGGTTGAATTAACACACACAGTACTGGAGCAGCCTTGGGGGTTAAAGATAGTTAAACCAGCTGGGAGAAGAATTCATTGTCTAGCTTAATATTCAGAGATATGTGAAAGCAGGGGACTTTTGGTGGTTGAGCATGCTAAGATAAATGAACCTTGTAAGAAATGAGACTTGCAGACTGGTGTCCACTGGATTGCTTTAACCAAATCTGGTTAGCCGTAAACATCATTAGCTTAAAATGTTTTCTCTTACCCCTGTTGTCTGTGATAAGATGGGCCTCCTAAAAGGGAAAGTGCTGTTCTTTCGCATTTGAACTCCTTCTGGGGGTGTTCAATCTAGCTGAAATCAGGCTTCCTGCAAGCTACATTAAGCTTGTGTTCCTCCAGGCCAGAAGGGAAATTGGAATGTCTCTCCCGACTTTAGAGATTCCAAAGGCAATGCAGCTTTCTTCCTAAAATCAAGGTTTTAATAACAAAAAATAAGATCTATATCAGTCAACTTGTATGCTAGTTTAAAGGCAATCTTTCCTCTCCCCACTTCCCTCCTCACCAAATGCATTATGTTCTTGATGTCCAAGATCAAGATTTGCAAAATTTAGATGTTAAACTATGAATCTGGCACTGTGTATAGAGATGACACTTTATGCAGTGAGTTCTTTGGTGGTTTTCTCAAATAATTCTTTAAACTGTCACTTTATGGAATAGCTCAAGTTTCTTTAAGCAATAACATTACTTTAAAAATTAAAAAGAGGGACTTCCCTGGTGGTCCAGTGGTTAAGACTGAGCCTTCCAAGGCAGGGGGTGAGAGTTCAATCTCTGGTCAGGGAGCTGGGCTCCCACGTGCCTCACAGCCAAAGGACCAGAACATAAAACAAGTGATACTGTGACAAATTCAATAAAAACTTAAGAAATGATCCACATCAAAAAAGATCTTTAAAAAAATTAAAAGGAAAAATAGTGATGATGGAAACTGTTCTGGATTTAAAGACCAGATTTTAGAAAAGAAATGGTTAGTTGGACCTCAGGTGAATCCCTAAGTTCAACAAATAACTGCAAAAGTACATTTTGGGAATCAATAGGGGAAATTTGAATATGGTCTAAATATCAAATGATATTAAGAAATTATAGATAATTTTGTTACATGTGAAAATGGTTTCATGGTTTTGTGAAAGTGAAAGTATTAGTCGCTCAGCGGTGTTCAACTCTTTGAGCCCACCACGCTCCTATGTCTATGGAATTCTCCAGGCAAGAATACTAGAGTGGGTAGCCATTCCCTTCTCCAGGGGATCTTCCTGATCCAGGGATCAGACTCAGGTCTCCTGCATTGCAGGCAGATTCTTTACCACCGGAGTTAAGATGTCTATTTTTTAGAAGTACTTGCTAAAGAATTTAGGGATGAAATGTCATGATTACTAATTTATTTTTAAAATGATGAAGCAAAGATATTTGTTCAATCTAGGTTATGGTTACACAAGGTTCACTAAATAATTCTCTATTTTTTAATGCATGTTTGAAATACAACACAAAGGCTTTTTTGAAGGACAAATAACTTGTCAGCAGATTCCTTTCCTACATTTATTTTAAGAAACCAATATGGGCACCATCTCTGATGGAAACTATAGAGGAAAACTCCAAATATAAGTTAGGTAGATTTAAATGAGCTTTAAAATATATTCTCTGCTGTTGGAATATAAAATTATGCAGCATTTATAAGTAAAAGTTCATGAAGCTCTCTTAATTCACCCATATTCTTTGGGTGGGTGGGGATAAATGAATAATAAAAGCTTTGCCTGTTGAAGGAAAAAAAAATGTCAACTCATAAATTGAGTTCCATGAAAATTATTTAAAGTACTTGTAAGTATAATAGGTTCAGCAGAAATAGTTCTCATTTGCATGATAACATTTCCTATAAACGTACAGAAAGTAATATATAGTCATTGTAAAAAACACAGATAATCCATAAGAAGAGAAAAATCTCCCACAGCTTCACTGCCTGTTATTAATATGTTGATATACTTCTGTCTAGTTCATTTTCTGAGCATGGGTATGTACCTATCTGCTTCTTCCCTCCCATCTTTCCTGCTCTCTTGCTGATCTCTTTCTCACGCTTTCTCTCCCTTTCTCCCAAACCACCATTAGACAGGGAAATAAAACCAGAAACAAGAAAAGTGGCTTCATCTAAGTGTGGATTCTACTCTAAAGCACTTCCCTCTGTGAAAAAAAAGGTCATCTTTACTTTAGTAGCTTACGGTATTTTTAAAATAAATTCTTAAGGAATCTCATATACATGGGTACTCAGTCATTCAGTCGTGTCCAACTCTGTGACCCCACGGACTGTTTAGCCGTTCAGGCTCCTCCGTTCATGGGATTTTCCAGGCCAGAATACTGGAGTGGATTGCCATTTCCTTCTCCAGGGGATCTTTCCGACCCAGGGATCAAAACTTCGTCTCCTGGGTCTCCTGCACTGCAGGTAGATTCTTTACTGCTGAGCCATCGGGGAAGCCCATATATATATATATATATATATATAGGTGACTAGCCCTTGGGGTCACACAGAGTCGGACAAAACTGAAATGACTTAGCAGCAGCAGCAGCCTTTTATCTGAGAGATGAGTTGAAAATACTTTCCTTCACCAGTTGTCATTTTTAAGTGTTCCATAACTTTATTATTGCAATTGATCGTATTTATGAAGATTTCATAAAGTTACAAATAGTTGCAATACAAAAAGGCAGTTATGAACAATGCAACATAGTCCATCAGCATCTCTTGATAATAACAGTATCATTGCTGGGCAACAATATTGCACAGAAAAATCTAATAACTATATATTTTTTTAAAAAATAGAGGCATACTTTCAGTTCAGTTCAGTTCAGTCGCTCAGTCGTGTCCGACTCTTTGCGACCCCATGAATCGCAGCACGCCAGGCCTCCCTGTCCATCACCATCTCCCGGAGTTCACTCAGACTCACGTCCATCGAGTCCGTGATGCCATCCAGCCATCTCATCCTCGGTCGTCCCCTTCTCCTCCTGCCCCCAATCCCTCCCAGCATCAGAGTCTTTTCCAATGAGTCAACTCTTCGCATGAGGTGGCCAAAGTACTGGAGTTTCAGCTTTAGCATCATTCCTTCCAAAGAAATCCCAGGGTTGATCTCCTTCAGAATGGACTGGTTGGATCTCCTTGCAGTCCAAGGGACTCTCAAGAGTCTTCTCCAACACCACAGTTCAAAAGCATCGATTCTTCGGCGCTCAGCTTTCTTCACAGTCCAACTTTCACATCCATACATGACCACAGGAAAAACCATAGCCTTGACTAGGCGGACCTTAGTCGGCAAAGTAATGTCTCTGCTTTTGAATATACTATCCAGGTTGGTCATAACTTTTCTTCCAAGGAGTAAGCGTCTTTTAATTTCATGGCTGCAGTCACCATCTGCAGTGATTTTGGAGCCCAAAAAAATAAAGTCTGACACTGTTTCCACTGTTTCCCCATCTATTTCCCATGAAGTGATGGGACCGGATGCCATGATCTTCGTTTTCTGAATGTTGAGCTTTAAGCCAACTTTTTCGCTCTCCTCCTTCACTTTCATCAAGAGGCTTTTTAGCTCCTCCTCACTTTCTGCCATAAGGGTGGTGTCATCAGCATATCTGAGGTTATTGATATTTCTCCCGGCAATCTTGATTCCAGCTTGTGTTTCTTCCAGTCCAGCGTTTCTCATGATGTACTCTGCATATAAGTTAAATAAGCAGGGAGACAATATACAGCCTTGACGTACTCCTTTTCCTATTTGGAACCAGTCTGTTGTTCCATGTCCAGTTCTAACTGTTGCTTCCTGACCTGCATACAGATTTCTCAAGAGGCAGGTTAGGTGGTCTGGTATTCCCATCTCTTTCAGAATTTTCCACAGTTTATTGTGATCCACACAGTCAAAGGCTTTGGCATAGTCAATAAAGCAGAAATAGATGTTTTTCTGGAACTCTCTTGCTTTTTCCATGATCCAGCGGATGTTGGCAATTTGATCTCTGGTTCCTCTGCCTGTTCTAAAACCAGCTTGAACATCAGGGAGTTCACGGTTCACATATTGCTGAAGCCTGGCTTGGAGAATTTTGAGCATTACTTTACTAGCGTGTGAGATGAGTGCAATTGTGCGGTAGTTTGAGCATTCTTTGGCATTGCCTTTCTTTGGAATTGGAATGAAAACTGACCTTTTCCAGTCCTGTGGCCACTGCTGAGTTTTCCAAATTTGCTGGCATATTGAGTGCAGCACTTTCACAGCATCATCTTCCAGGATTTGAAACAGCTCAACGGGAATTCCATCACCTCCACTAGCTTTGTTCTTAGTGATGCTTTCTAAGGCCCACTTGACTTCACATTCCAAGATGTCTGGCTCTAGATTAGTGATCACATCCTCATGATTATCTGGGTCGTGAAGATCTTTTCTGTACAGTTCTTCTGTGTATTCTTGCCACCTCTTCTTAATATCTTCTGCTTCTGTTAGGTCCATACCATTTCTATCCTTTATGGAGCCCATTTTTGCATGAAATGTTCCCTTGGTATCTCCAATTCTCTTGAAGAGATCTCTAGTCTTTCCCATTCTGTTGTTTTCCTCTATCTCTTTGCACTGATTGCTGAAGAAGGCTTTCTTATCTCTTCTTGCTATTCTTTATAAAATGCATAGATTTTAAGCACTCAGTTTTATGAGTTTTAGCAACAGTATTCACCTATGCAAACACCACTCAAAACAAAAATGTGGATCATTTGCATCATCCCAGCAAGTGTCTTTGTGTCCTTTCTAGACAATTACCCAATGTTTCCTGGCTGGGCAAGCATTTTCTGATAGATTAGTTTTTGTTTTTTCCTTATTTTGGAATCATTATAGTGTACACTGGTTTGTATATTATCCAAGCATAATGCTTTTGAGGTTCATTCATGTTGTCTGTTACATATATCAGTAATTCATTTTTAGTGCTGAGTAGCATTCCAGTATATGAATGTACTGCTTTTTAAATTTTTATTGGAGTATAGTTGATTTACAATATTATGTTAGTTTCAGTAGTACAGCAAAGTGAATCCATTTTACATATACATATATTTCATTTCAGTTGAGGGGGAAAATGTTCAATGTTATCAAATTAATGTTAATTATTCAAGTTCGTTGGAGATTAGGTCTCATGCTCCTTAACTTCAAACATTAAATATATGATTTGTAAAAATCTAGTACAGAAAAAATGACCATGTTTATTTGACCACTTAGAATATTTGACTAACTAGGCTATTACCTGATGAGGGACCCATTCCTCACCAGTCCATGCAACTGGAAATATGTAGATGCAAAATCATGATTGAACAAAACAGTCATCCAATGAAGGGACCTCTATACTCTCTAGGGGCTTTCCAGTTGGCCCAGAGGTAAAGAATCTACCTGCCAAGCAGGAGACACAGGAGACACTGGTTTGACCCCTGGGTTGAGAAGATTCCCCTGGAGAAGGAAATACCAACCAACTCCAGTATTCTTGCCAGGGAAATGTCACAGACAGAGGAGCCTGGAGGGCTACAGTCCATGGGATTGGAAAGCGTCAGACATGACTTAGCGACTAAACCACCTCCGCCTACGCTCCCTAAATGAGCCGAGGATGCAGAGTCCTCTATTCTCAACAGGAAGTTATGCTCAGTGCTTCCTGCCAACTCTGGACCGTGGTGAGAGTCAGAGCAGAGAACCATTGACAGAGTATTTAAGACAGTGGCTACTCTCATCCACACTTACATTTGCCTTTGGAATATATGTGTGTTTAAACAGATCGAGAATTGACTTGGCCAAAAAGTTCATTTGGGTTACGAAGAAAAATAAAATAAAATAAACATTTTGGCCAACCCAGTGAGTGAAAGTCGCTCAGTCATGTCCGACTCTCTGCGACTCTCATTCTAGGCCAGAATACTGGAGTGGGTAGCCTTTCCCTTCTCTGGGGAACCTACCCAACCCAGGGATTGAACCCAGGTCTCCTGCATTGCAGGCAGATTCTTGACCAGCTGAGCCACAAGGGAAGCCCCAAAGTGAAAGTCACTCTGTTGTGCCTGACTATTTGTGACCCCATGGACTATTTTGGCCAACCCAATATGAACCTTGGAGAAGGAAATGGCAACCCACTCCATTATTCTTGCCAGGAGAATTCCATGGACAGAGAAGCTTGGCGGGCTTCAGTCCACGGAGTCGCAAAGAATAGGACATGACTGAGCCCACACAATATGAACCTAAATGATTTTTATCCTATTTAAAAGTTCATTTATTTTCCAAAGTATACCTTATTGAATACTGTGAGAGGTTACTGACTGGCATTGGGGGAAGCTGACCTGGGATGAGAAACTGAGGGTGAATCATCCAAAAATGGGCTTCAAGCAGAGAGTTTACTGTATTTGAAACCTGATTATTTCATGCAAATTTTAAATAATATATTTAATATATAACATAGCAGAAAACTGTTTACTTTGTAATTACTGATACTCAGAGTTTATATACCTTTTATCGCCCAAACACAGTCATGAAAATAAATGTTTTAACATGTGAGAGATATTTACACAACTGCAATTCAACATTTTTAAAAACCGTTGTCATCAGTGAAAACAACTTAATGAGGGGAAAGCCACACATGAACTCGCTGTAAGAGCACTGGGGGCTACTCTCTGGCCATACTGCCATCTGGCCCTGCTGATGTGGTCATTTTCTCAACTCAGAAAACATGTATCAGTTCCTCCTGATTTGTCATCCGTTCCACCTCTGAGGAGTGACCTCCCTCCCCACCTGCCCCCAGCAGACGCTCATTCATTAGCACTGATGGATCTTCCTTTCCTACCACATCATGATTTTGAAGAGTGGGGTGAGACTTCCCTGGTGGTCCAGTGGGCTAAGACTTCATGCTCCCAACGCAGGAGGCTGGCAGTTGACCCCTAGTCAGGGAACTAGATCCCACATGCAGCAACTGAGAGTTCTCAAGCTGCAACTAAAAAAAGATCCTGTGTGCTGCCATGAAGACCCAGCTGAACAAAAGAAAGGTGATGGCACGCATATCATCTTTTTGGAACATCTGTGTTGCTCGGGTGCTGCCTATGCTAATACTTCCAGACATACTCCACTCACTTTCTACACTCTCCTTACACATACTTCTACTCTCAGGCTTTCTGTAAGGATTCAAACTGTACCAAAGTGCTGAAAGTAGAAAGCGGAATGTTTCCATTCAACTTCCCAGTCCTGTCTTCTAGAGGGAACCAGCGTTGATAGTGTAGCATATGACTCTCCAGTTTGTTCCATGCGTACACACTCAGAAGGTATCCAGTATGATACAGCCTTACCTACAGTTACACCTAGGGGGCTTCCCCGATGGCTTAGCAGTAAAGACTCTACCTGCAATACAAGAGCCCCAAGACTCGGGTTCCATCCCTGGGTTGGGAAGATCCCCTGGAGGAGGGCATGGCAACCCACTCCAGTATTCTTGCCTGGAGAATCCCCATGGACAGAGGAGCCTGGCACACCACAGTCCAGGGGGTTGCAGAATTGGATGCAACTGAAATGACTTAGCATGCAAGCATACTTACATCTATACCTTACAGCCACATATTTTTAAAAACCAGAAATTGGTTTATACCGCACATGTTGTTCTACAACCTGTTGGTTTTTTCCACTTAACACTTTCACTTGTTATGGACCACTTGCCATGTGGGCATGGCAGTACATGGAAGTCATATTTTACCCTTTTTAATGGCTTTATGAAATTCCATTATGTGATGAACTGTGATTAATTTAACCAGTTCTCTTTGATGGACACTTAGAAACCTTGTTTTTAAGATATTCACAAAGAAATGGATTCAATCCTGCAAGGACCTTGTCCTACATCTCTAACCCCCAGAAAGTGGCACTGCCCTCTCCGAAAATAGGCAACTTTAGATTCAGATAATTAGAAGGTGTTCTATGTAAGAACACTTTCTGCTCTTTCTCCACTTGGCTTGATGTTTTTTAAATGTAAAACAAAACCAGAATAGTAGGCTTGGCATATGTTGCAGCTGTTCATTTAAGGGCTCTTCATTGCACACAAGCATTCTTTTGCCTTGAGAATGGTTGTCGAGAAGCTGTGTCACTGAGTGTGTCAGTGTGGGTGTGAGGCCACTGTTTGCCAAGGACCAAGTCAGAGCTGGTTTAAGGAATCCCCTCAACTGAGCGCCAGACGTGCTTTGCCTTAGGACAGATTCTTTTGCAGATCAGATAACTGCGACATGATGGGTGCTGCACTCACATGCACACATATGCACAGTCACACACACACACAAAGAATCACGTCTATACAATTGCATACACAATCACTTCCACATGCAGGCGCTCAGAGACTCACATACACAGGCTTGCACACCCACCCACTCACTCAGACATACATTTATATCGAGATATTCTGCACATATATACATACATGTGCCAGTGTGTATATGTGTATATATATGGTCATAATGTATATATATATGTATATATGTGCAGAATGTCTCAATACAACTATATAATGATATATGTTTATAATATATACAATGAACACACACATACACATAGAGAATCATTTATTCAATAGAATGTTGTGGGATAACAGAGCATTGCAAGTCAACTATACTTCAATTAAAAAAAAACAAAACCACTGAGTCATTTAAATAAACATTTGCCCTGCTTTCCATGAACAAGTTGAGGTTCCCAGCATGCCAGGGCTTGGGGTTGAGGATGGGCAGAGAAGGGCTAGGGGAACCCTACTATGCTGTTGAGGGGAATGTAAATTGAAAATAGCCACCATGGAGAACAGTATGGAAGTTTCTTAAAAAATGAAAAATATAGCTACCACAGGAGCTGAGAATCCTATTCCTGGGCGTATATCCAGAGAAAACGATCCTTCAAAGAGACATACACACTCCAAGGGTTGTTGCAGCACTCTTTAAAATGGCCAAGGCATGGAAACAAACAAAATTTCCATCGACAGATAAATGGAGAAAGAAATGTGCTACATATACTCAATGCACTATCACTCAGCCAGAAAACAGAATAAAATCATGCCATTTGTAGCAAAAATGAATGGACTAGGAGATGATCACACTAAGTCCAGTAAGTCAGACAGAAAAAAACAAATGTCCTTGATATCACTTATAGATGGGATTGAAAAACTGATACAGATGAACTACTCTACAAAACAAAAACAGGCTCACAAACTTAGAAAAGAAACTTTTCCCCACCCAGGTAGGAGGGGAACAGCTGCCTCTAACATGTATGGGCCAGAACTTCGCCAGGTTAGGGTAAGCTGCTCCATGGCCAGCTGGTCCTTCCTGGTCCTTCTTCCTGGATAGTCCTTGCCATTGGCCAATGACAACCTTCTCAGAGTTAGGGACAGATCTTAGAGAAGAGACGTTTATCACAAAGTACCCACATACACACCCATTGCCTTCCCCTATGTTGGGAATCCAAGAGCTCTTTTCAATTCAGGGGAAGGGTTAGAAATGTTTTAAAGGGTCTTCTAGTTTGGTGGGATTCACCAGAAGCTGCTTTAATGCTTGCTCTACGCAAGGAGGTTTGGCACAGTGAACCCGACACTGTCTTCGGGGCTATCTTTTTCAAGGGCTGCGTTTCAGACATCTTCAGAATATATCTTCTAAGAGTGGAACACTTCTGGCTCACAGTGGTCTCCTTGGGAAATGTCTACACCTTGAACACCATTGTGAAGCTGGAAATAATGTCAGCATGTTACGCCTGAAGTCCGAGTCCCCAAAACTGAGAGAATAAGACGTCCACAGCAATGCAAAAGCAAAAAGGGGTTTATTACTAGCTTGAGCTAGGGCTCAAGTCACATCTAGCACAGTGGAGTTGAACAAGAGCCCTGAGCCCGGAATTACAGCAGTATTTATAGGTTTAGAACAAAGACAGGGAGTTGGCAAGGGCGAATTGGCTGCAGGGGTTTCCTGGTATTTACTAATTGGCCAATCTTTATTGGCTGCAATTTGGTCCTAACAATACTGTCATTTTTTAATATAAAAAATACTTGCATCTCATTCTGATGTCATGTGTGGGTAAAGGAAACTCTCAGTTCAGTTCAGTTCAGTCACTCAGTTCAGTTCAGTTCAGTTGCTCAGTCGTGTCCGACTCTTTGCGACCCCATGAATCGCAACACATCAGGCCTCCCTGTCCATCACCAAC
>SJYX01002830.1:0-42103 GCA_006410675.1 Oreotragus oreotragus | reverse complement strand
GTGCTGGGATTCATGGGGTCGCAAACAGTCGGACATGACTGAGCGACTGAACTGAACTGAACTTAATCTTTATTGGCTGCAGGGGTTTCCTGGTATTTACTAATTGGCTAATCTTTATTGGCTGCAGGGGTTTCTAATCTTTTGCACAGTGGGCTTCTTTGGGGGATGTCTTTTACGTCCTGATAGGCTCAAACCAGGCTATGGGGAGTATGCTGATTGGACAAGTCCCTCACTGGGCAATGACTCAGCTTTTCCCGTGAGGCCTACCTTAGTCCCTGAAGCCTGTCATGGCGTTTGTTAGGTCCCAACAAGCAGTGTACAGTAAATAGAATTTTGAAGATGACAAGTACGTTTCTTTCCTCTAATAGCTTAAAAACCAGCATTCAGGAAGGCATTCTCATAGTGTTTTTAAACTTTCGAGTTGTCTTCCTGTATCTCTTTTCTTCCTCCAACCAGTATCCTCCCACTGAGATGTGACCAAGTACTTCTCCCCAGAGAAACAGTTTCCCTGATGCTCTCCTTGGCAAATCTTGCGCTTTTTCAAAGGCTGTGTCTTGGGTGAGGTGGATGCAAGAGCTTGAGGAAGAAGGAAAGAGGGAGAAAGGAATTTCAAGGTGACACATGTTCTCGTCATTTAGTTGATGTATATTGAGCCCACATGACATCAAAGTCCTTGCTGAAATCATTATAATATTAATGGTAAAGACGGGCATGTCCCATCCCATGGGGCAGACATTGTGTAAACAAATAAATCACTCCATCATTAGTGATAAATGCTAGGAAGAAAACTGAAGCAAGGTAAGAGCAGAGAGGTGTATGAGTGTGTGTGGATGGGGACATGTGTGTGGATGGGTGTGTCTGTGTGTGTGCGTTTCTCCTTTATAGGGGTGGGGGAATCAGGGAAATTTTCCCCAGAAAAGTGATGTTTAAGCAGAGACCTGAATATAGTGAGAAACCATCATCCAGGCAGTGAAAGTTGCTCAGTCGTGCCCAACTCTTTGTCACCCCATGAACTATACAGTCCATCCATGAAATTCTCCAGACCAGCATACTGGAGTGGGTAGTCCTTCCCTTCTCCAGGGGATCTTCCCAACCCAGGGATTGAACTCAGGTCTGCCACATTGCAGGCAGATTCTTTACCAGCTGGGCCAGAAGGGAAGCTCATCCAGGCAGAGGTCACAGCATATGCAAAAGCCCAAGATGGAAAGTCACCCCAAGGAGATGGGCTGGAGCATGGTGAGCAATGGGGATAGAGATGAAAGTGAGACTGAGAGAGGAGGGCGGCGGTCAGGGCCTTGGGTGCCTTGGCAAGCAACCCGCATTTTAATTAAAAACAGAAACCACTGGAGGATTTTGAGCAGGGGAGTGATTATGGTTTAATTTTTGTTTTTGAAAAGATGGCTCTGGCTACCATGGGAAAAAGGAGTGTATTTGAGAGGGGTGCAGGGAAGTGATGTCTTTATGGAGGATGGGGAGAGCAGGGGTGGGCTGGGCAGTGTGGCGGTGATAGAGAGGTGGGTTCTGTGTGAGTGTGTATGTGTGCATGGTGGTGGTGAAGCAGGAGGCTTTGGCACTCTGAGTAAGAGTAAGGCACACTTTTTTGGTAAGCCAGGAAAATAGCCCAGGTGTGGAAATCTTGCTGTGTGGGCAGAGTAGAAGCAGTAATGAACATTTGTTGAATTCTTAGCTGCATTGTCCCGCTGCATCTTTATGTCTGTGTGAGGTCAGCTCTCTGCTGCTATCGTTAATTTTGTGGTTGAAAAATTGTGGCTCAGAGAGGTTGGGTAACTTGCCTAATTCTCACTGCTTATGTGAGGGTGAGCCACGACTTGAACATAGGTTTGTCTGAACCGAAAGTCCACAACGCCACCAGGCTCTACACTACATTTCATGTAAAAGAAACTGCATGCTTGCCAGTGGTGGTCCATGGCCACCAGCATCAGCATCAGAATCCTCTGAAGGGCTTATTAGAAACAAAGATCCTCCTCTACCTACTGACCCAACTTAAACCTACTGAATCGCAACCTCTGAGGGTTTGAGAACCACCTCTATAGGGCATCACAGACTCTAAGTGTCTCTCACATTCCATCCCAGCAATGACTTCCTCCACTCCAGCCCTGGCCCCAGTGTCTAAACTGTTTTAAGAGCTATTAACATTTGTCTTCTTACTGCTTTGTATAAGTAATACATCCACAAGGCTCAAAAATAAAAATGGTTTAAACTGATAAGCATTGTGAAATGTCACTCTGAATCCTGTGCCCATCTACTCTGTCCCTAATTTCCAACAGGGAGTAACTAATAGTAGTTTCTTGTGTATCTTCCATTGTTTTCTTAAGCAAATAAAAATATGTATTCTTATTTTCCCTCTTTCTTACAGAAAGGCAATGTCATACATGTTGTTATGTACCTTGCTTTTTCTTTCTTTCCTTGCTTTTTATAAAAAATTTAATATACTCAAGATCTTTTCACATTTACATGTAGAAAGCGTTCTCATTTTTAAAATTGCATAATATTCCACTGTGTGGGTGCACCAGTTTCTTTAACCAAATATGTATTGATAGCCAGTTGGGTTGGTTCCAGACTTCTGCTCTTAGACATAATGTGGTGATGAATAACTTCATATGAACATCATTTAGCAATTGTAAGATAAGTTTCCAGAAGAGGGACTGCTGGGTCAAAGGTTAAAGCATTTGTCATTCTGCTTCTTCAGGTGAACCATTTTGTATCCCCACCAGCAACATCATAGCCTTTCACTGGTGTTTCTAATATAGAGTAGTAGATCTTTACCCCCTTTTACCATTCTGATATGAAATTCTGAGACAATATAACCTACTCAAGGTCAGAATTAAAACAAAAAAAAAATTGGTCTTCCTTGGTAGTCCAATAGTTGAGCACATCTGCAAATGCAGGGGACACAGTTTCGATCCCCGACTGGGGAAGATCCCACGTGCTGTGGGGCAACTAAGCCCGTCCGCCACAGCTACTGAGCCTGTGTTCTAGAGCCCATGAGCTGCAACAACTGAAGCCTGCGTGCCCTCGCGCTCATGCTCTGCAACGAGAGAGGCCACTGCCATGAGAAGCCTGTGCACTGCAACTGAAGAGGAGCCCCCACTTGCTGCAACTACAGAAAGCCAGCTCACAGCAATGAAGACCCAGCAGAATCAGAAATACATAAAATTATTAAAAAAAATCTATATGATGCTGCATCTTGTAATATCAAAGATAAATACAATAAAAGTACTTATACTAAAATAAGAAGCATTTCACTATGAGTGCTCATGGACTTGCCCCTATATGCAGGCTGATTAGGAATTCCACACCCCAAGTGTAGACTGACACAGAGGGGCTCTACTGGTGACCTGGGACCCTGAGCACAGCTACAGTTGGAGAAGTGCTTTTCCAAAATGCTAAAACACAGTTAACCAAAGCCCTCTTGCTAAGATTCTGAACAAAATAGAAGACAATGTTCTTTTTATTTATACTACAGTTGCATTCCTGGAAAATTCACTGTTTTTTAAAACCATGTAAAAACTCCTTTATATTTACATATTAAATAAATAAGTTGTAGAATCAGGTGATTACAAGCAAATTTGTGTCCTACCTGAATGTCCAGTGGGTCCTTTGAGAGTCCAGTGGGACACGGAAGAATTCTTCCTTGTGTGGGACTGTCCTGTTCCCATCCAAGAAACGCCAGTAGTATTCCCAGTCACTGTGACAAATAGAGAGAGTTCCAACCATTCAATAGGCCCTCTCCGGCTCTGAGAACAGCTGTTTTAGGGTCTCCTCTGGAATCCATTCCTTAGACCAGCACTGGGTGAGCATTTCTAAAACTCGCACCTCTTGCATTTCATCATGTTCCACTTCTGCTTAAACCCTCCTTAAACAGAGTCTGCAGGTCTGTCAATGAAATGTTTATTGGCTGGATTCAAAGCTTCATGGAGAGTTGGGTGTGGAAATATAGGCTTTTGGGTGAAAATGACAAGTAGGACCTGATGCCTGGGGCTGCATTTGCCATATCTGAAGCCTTTCTTGCTCCCTTGTCCTGATGTGGCTGCACAAACCCTCTGCTTTGGTTTGGAGACCCTCCTTTAAGTGGCTGTGTGTCTTCGAACACTTGGCTAAACCTTTCTGGGCCTCTTCTGTTAAATCAGAGTATGGGACTAGACAGCTGGCATTAATTTTTTTGTTTCTGGAAAGGATGATAAGAGTTTGAAACCGATAGGACTTCAAATTTATGACACTTTGAGCTCCAATTTTTATCAACATCAGATAGTTTAAATATTGTTTTTTAAGAGAGAGTAGGAAGTGTTTTGGAGAAGGCAATGGCAACCCACTCCAGTACTCTTGCCTGGAAAATCCCATGGACAGAGGAGCCTGGTAGGCTGCAGTCCATGGGGTTGCTGAGTCGGACATGACTGAGCGACTTCACTTTCACTTTCATGTATTGGAGAAGGAAATGGCAGCCCACTCCAGTGTTCTTGACTGGAGAATCCCAAGGACAGGGGAGCCTGGTGGGCTGCTGTCTATGGGGTCGCACAGTCGGACACAGCTGAAGCAACTTAGTAGCAGCAGCAGCAGAAAGTGTTTAGTGGGATCTATTTTAAATGCATTGGATGCAATGCTCTGTTTAAGATGGTCTGTGTGTAAGCTATAAATGCCTAAGATGCTATGATTCTGTGGGGCTGTGGACTCCTGTGCCAGGGTTCCTCTCCTGGTTCATCTCTAGCTGCCCTGAAATGGCTGCAATGTTCACCTGCATAGGGCTGGGTTTCATCATAAATTGTTGTCATGACTCTGGTGCCCCAGAGGTCCTCAATATAGTCCAGCAGTCTAGCGGTTGTTTGACTAAGCTGTATTATTTTAGAGTGCCTCAGTTTTCTCCCAAGTTAATAGGGATAGCAATAATATGGACATTTCAGGTACTTTTTCTTCATGCATACTATAGTTGACCTCTTGTCAAACTATATAATTATGCATTTATCATTATGGCTTTTGGAGTAAAGCCTTTTTCCTTTGATAGCGTATAAAATCCTCGAGGGGAGGTGTCTGATTCGTTCACCGTTGGGTCCCTGGTACCCGCGACGGTCCTATCACAGATGCTTGGCAGTTATTCACTGGATGAATGAGGGAATGCCTGAAGGCCATTATCATATAGATATTACAGTGGCAGTGGATTGTAGGTTTACAAATAAGGGCTAGTATGCTTTCACTCACTTACACACTTACTCGTTTAGAAAAAAGGCGCCTGGGATATGACAGGAAAATTATTTTTCTCCCGCCCCCAGTGTGAGCGGCAAAGCCATCCGGACCCTTTCCCTGGGGTCAGGCCGCGCTCATCTCGGTTTGGAACTGCTAGCACACTTCCATAGATCGGAGGTGTGCACAGAAGCGGAGAATTCATTATAACCAGTTAGTCATCCGTGGAGATTGTAGACGCTGCCCGTGGGCGGGCAGCACCTGGCGCTTCCCGGGTGGGGCCTGTTCCCCGAGCTGCTCCCCGAGGTGGGGGCACGACCCGCCCACGAGAGCCGGGGCTCCTCCGCACTCGGCAGAGACACCAAAGGCCCCTGCGCGGTCCTTCTCCCCGCGCAGCCAACTGTGAGATCCAGACCCACGTCTGCCGGGGTAACTTTTGGCGGGGGTGCTGGGCAGGAGAGCCCGCCTGGCTTCTCGCCCGACACCCCCAGGCGGAAGCTGGAGCCCACCCTCGCTCTCTCCCCGGAGAGCTGAGGGCGGTGAGGCTGAAGGCGGGTGGCGGGGAAGAGAGCCCAAAGCCCTGTAGGGGGAGTCCCGCAAACCCGGCGAACCAAGGCGGCGGACGCCCCGGAGACCCCGCGGTATCAGGAGCGCGCGGCTTGCCTGGGGTCAGCCGAGTTGCGCTCGGCGAGTCAAGGATGACTCAGCCGGCTCGGGTCGGTCTCGACCGCCGGTCGGCGCGAGGGCTCCACAAAGTTCCCCGTCACACACCCAGACGTCTACCCGCAGCCGGGGCTCCGAGAGACGGCTCCCGGGCTGGGGGCGGCGGCGGGAGGCCGCGGGGAAGCCTGGTTCCTCAGGCGCCCGGGGCTTCCCCGACTTCCTGCCCCCGCCCGCGCGACCGCGCCTTCCACCCAGCGGGTGGGGGTCCGAGTGGGGAGACGGTGAATCCCCGAGCCTCGGAGGACTCCCTCATTCCCGAAATCCAGGGAGTCCGCCAGTCAGGATGGACCCGGAGCCGCAGTGCCGCCCCTCCCCGCCCCGCCGGCCGCCGCAGTCGCGCGGACCCCGGGCCTCCGCGGGTCAGAGCGCGAGCTGCTCGGCAGCCCGGGGCGGGTTCGGGCGCGCCAAGCCGGCCCCGCCGCGGCCCGAAACCCGGAGCCCCGCGCTCGTGAGCCCGCGCCGCGCCGGCAGCGCCGCCCTCCGCGCCTTCCCTGGTCGGCGCCGCGGCCGGAGGAGCGGCTGCGGGCGGCCACCCCACGCGACCCAGTACTCCGCCGCGAGCCCGGCCCCTTCTTCAGACTTTGGCCTCTTCCTCGCACCCCTTGCCCGCCGGAAAACTGCGCGGCGGCGCCGGGGGTCGCGCCCCCTCCGCGCGCCCCAGCACCCTGTGACCCAGCCAGGGGGCCCTGGCCTCCGGCCTGCCGGCGGCCCCCGCCCCATCTCCAAGCAGCTCGGGGCGCCGGGTCACTGGGTCTGGCCAGGGGTCAGCCCGAGAGTGGCGCCCGCGGCGGCGGACTGCGGAGTTGTAAAGAACTCGGCGGCCGCAGTGGGCCGGGCGGGGCAGGGCGCGCTCCGCCGCGGCCAAGGACACGCGAGTTTGCAAGTCCCCGCCCGCGCGGCGTCTCCCGCCCTCCCGCCGCGGCCCGCCGGACTCCCGGGGCCGCCGAGGCGGGGCCCGGCGGCCGCCACTGCGAGAGGCGCGTCTCCCTGCCTCCTCCCCCGCCTGCCTCCCTCTCCACCTCTCCCCACTCCCTCCTCCTCTCCGCCCTCCGCCCCCCGCCCCGCCCGCCCCGCTCCTTTTTCTGCTCCCCAAGTGCGCCCGGCGCGCGAGAGGCAGGCGGGGCGGCGCGGAGCAGGCAGCCCAGCGCGCTCGCCCACCGCCCGCTCGGCGCAGCTCCCCACGGCCGCTTCTGTCGCTGCTGCCGGCGCGTCGGAGGGAGCCCAGCATGGCCGGACTGGGCTGGCGGCGCCGCGCGTCCCGGGGGCCCTGGGCGCTCCTGACCGCCGCGCTTCTCTACGCCGCGCTGGGGGACGTGGTGCGCTCGGAGCAGCAGATCCCTCTCTCCGTGTAAGTGCGGGGTCCTGCGCCGCCCCGAGAGGGGATTCCGGCCGCCCGCGACCCGCTGTGCCCAAGTTTGGGCTCCTGCAGGTGCGGCCGGACGGGACCTGCCGCGGTCGTCGGCCTCGTCTCTCGCACCTGCCGGCTCGCACCCTCGTGGGGCGGCCAGGCTGGGGTGGGAGTCCCTCGCCCCCTCCCCGGGCTGGCGAGAGGGACCAGGAGAGGCTCACTGCCAGTGACAGCACGAACTTTGAAGCCTGTTTACCGCATCCAACTTCCATGGGCCGTTTATTTACCGGGCTCTTTGCTATCTTGCCGTCTCACTTCTTCGGGGGGCGGGGGAGGGTGGGTGAATTTCTTCTGACTGATCTTTGCCAGGTGATGCCCAGTTTGGGTGGTCAAGTTCTCAGGCAATGATTCAAATAAAATTTAGTGATCTTTCCAGAGAGCCTGGGGGCACTTTGCGCATTTTGAACTATGTGACCCCCTCCTCGAGCCCCCTCCCGCGGTGCGCTCTGCAGTTTGGTGCTGGCAGTTTCTACCAAGGCGCTTTTTTTCCCCCTCCAATGTTATACCTCCCGGCTCCTTCAGCCACAGCCCCCGTGTGTGCGTGTGCGTGCGTGTTGACTGTGACACGGTGTTACATTTGTTCCTGTGCCCTTTCTCCCTATAGGGTGAAGCTCTGGGCCTCTGCTTTTGGTGGAGAGATAAAATCTATTGCCGCGAAATACTCCGGCTCCCAGCTTCTGCAAAAGGTAAGGTTTCTGTGGTGGCAGGAAGCGATGATTTTTTCCAGCACAGAAAATGGAGGCAGATTTAGTTTTCCAAACAAACGTGAACCCAGAGCAGCATCAGTTATCAGAGATGTCTCTGATCCTCCGGTTTCTTGGCAATGTACTGTGCCGGTGACTTCTCCCTACCAACCGGTTATTTTTAGATGACACTCGATTCTAAACACAAAGAAAAGCAGGATACTCAGTGGCACTGTCCTGGCCGAGGCTCGGAAACTGAGTGTTTTTTGCATGGCTCTCCTCTCAGTGTCGGTATTGCTGTTTCAGTATGAGAGCAGATGCTCCTCTGGCCAAAAAATGCTAACTTCATGCAAGGGGCAGCATCAGTGCCTATGTTATGATGGCTTTCACCTTGCCCACGCTGCAGGCTGGGGTTCAGTTTATCAGGGAAAGACGCTGCACTATTGTTTGTCATCCCTGCAGTTGTACAATCCCATTATTCCCCAATCATCTAGACCCAGGGCTAGCTAGCATGCATTACATCATTACAGATAAGGAGAATGAATGTGGTTATCTTTCCACTCAGCTGCACTGCTGGGTAATAACCTATGAGAGTAGTCCACAAACTTAAGACATTGGTCCGCGTGCATATATTCTGGAGAGTAATGAGAATGGAGAATTGATTATTAGGCTTTTATCAGAAGCTGCATCAATTTTAATTCAAACAGGCAGCATTATGCTTAAAATTACACTGAGATATATAGTCCTTTGCACTCCCCTCCAAGGGAAAAAAAAGGAGGTGAGGGGAAATAGGCTGGGGAGGAGAGATTAGAGGGGATAAAAAAGAATTTCACGTTAACAAATCAATAGGGTTAAACCAAGAATTCTCTCAAAGGTAGAAAATAAAATTGGCCTTTAGGGGTAATTCTCTGAAAATGGGTACAAACAGCTTAAATTGTTAAGTTAACTTTTAAGCATTTAAAGCTGTGCTTTTTGGGCCAATGTAACATATGTGTCATGCATGCTGCCTGGTAACCAAGTACGTATTTTATTTATGGCATTCTGCTTTAGAGAGTAGCGTTTTTGGGGACATTGTATGAAACAGTTTGTCACATGGAATCTAAATATCGTAATGAAACATCATCCCACAGTGGAATGACAAAGGTTAGCCTGGCTTAAAAATTGCCAGTAGCCATATTCTCTGAAACCTTGGAAAGACTGTTTTCTCAACTGTTATTTGGGGACAGAGTTCATTGAATTATAGGCAGTTGATAAAACCTTGAGGTTATGATGTGCCTTTATGGACAATGATAATTCGCATACCTGTGACCTGCCTCTCAGTTTATAGGAGTTGCTTCTCTTGCTTGTGTTCTTTTAATCTGGACCAATCTGTACCCTGCTTTGGCATTTTGCCTGTGTGTCAGATGTTTTATGTGAAGAGTTCTGGCCTATTGCATTGCCTGTGTATTTAGCTTATGCTTTTAAAGAAGAGAATATTTTGTATACCTTTAAAGAAATATTTTTCATCTGCCTGTTGTAGTTTAGTTATAGCAACTCTGAAAGTATCTCCTCAGAGCCTGTGAGCATTTTTTTTTATTGTGCTTACATATCTTATACTCACATTTTGTAGGAGCCCATGAAATATATTTTTTCCTTCTCTCTGAAGTTCACACACACTCATACCACACAGAATCCCTTGAACCAAGCATATTATTGGCTTCTCTCTGATAGCAAATTGGAAAAAGCTAACATCCTTCTCTTACCTTCTCATCAGCATCCTTTCAGATACTGAATTCACAAGCCTTACCTTCCTTTTGTCATGTTTACAGCTGGACAATTGGGTAATTATTTCCAGCTGTTTATGTCTTTGCTGTCATTTCTTGTTGTTGCCTGGCATTCTGTAATCTGATACCAAGGGAAAGGTGAGGTGTTGCTGGCCATTAGGTGCTGGGGTGGGCATTTCTTCTGCTCTGGATTGCAATCACCGACCATGAAGTCCTCCGATGCCCATGGCTTTCACTGGCTAGGCAAGGACTTCCATGGGGCAGGGCGTGGGAGACAACTTGGGAGATATCTTTTGGCTCTCTCCGCCGGTTGCCCTTCGATATGATTGTATCTTTTAACCAACAAAGAAGATTGATTTAGAGAGCTCAGAGTATGAATGACAAAAAAATGTGAGGTGCTCAGAGTGTGGGGAGGTGTAGCATCATTTGGAAAAGCAAGGAGACAGTTGCCTTTCTCTTCTTTTTAAGTTTATGGGCATTTGCATGAGACATTACTTCTCTGAGTCAAAACTTTCTGTACCCTCTGTCACATCATTGCAGCTTTGACAATTAAGATACTCTCAAAACGAGTTTGGAAACTTGGTTGAACAATGCATTAACACTGCAGTAAGAGGACTCAAGGGTGTATAGACTGTAATTATACTTTTAAGGCATGGACATTTAAACTTGATTTCAGTTAAGTAAGGTATATTGTATACCACTGAACAATATTTTGTACTCTATGTAATTTTTCTAATTGACATGTTATGTTATGGATTGATGTAAGGTGTTCATTTTTAGAATGGAAGCTTAGTAATTTTTGAACTAAGGCAAAAACTTTGCAAAATAGTTATTGTGAATGTAAGTTAAATAATAATTGGCCACCTATTTTAAGTGGTTTGGAGACTGGGAAAACTGCCGTTTTCATAATAGGGTAACAGGTTTTTTTTTAGATAATATAATTCAAGATAGCAGTATTATCACACATTTTGTCAATGTAAATATAGGTATTTAATAATGTGCCTCATTGTCATGGATTTAGAAAGGAGAATATTTAATTAGTTGTCTCTTTGTTCATTACCATGGATTTAGCTTACAATAATATATCTGCTATCCACTGCCAGACTTCCTATTTTTTCTCTTTTTGTTTTCTTTGCCTAGTGCAGGAATAGCAATCTATTAGTTCTTTACAAAGAGGATATTTTTGATTGTATTAAAAAAAGAATCTGCTTTTTAGCAAAGTAGACTGTTTCCAACGCAGAATGGAAGAACATGGGACTTGTATGTTGGAGTTGGAGTCAGTTTTGAGAGGTTTTTCTGATTGTCAGAGGACCTCGGGCCCCTGAAAGCGAAGTGCTCTTACGCGGCTATGTGCCTGTGCCCTGCCCTCCTTAGCTGGCAGATTCTGCAGGGGTTTCCATTCACTTCAACTTTTTTAATTAACTTTCCTATTTGACATATTCATGCCAATATTCAGCTGCCTTTATCTTGCTTCATTTTCCCCAGAGAATGTGCTTTGTGTGGGTTCTCTTGGAGAGGCACAGTTTCATTACCTTTCTATTTTGGGATTCAGTGAGAAGCATTCTAGTAGGTCCAGTAACCTAGGCTGTTAAACACATGGGCTCCACACCCCTGACATTCACAATAAAAGGTATTAAACTGGTGTGATTCTCATTTCATCCCTCTCTGGGAGAATTTGGTCGGAGCTGGATTCGTTGTTCTATTTAGTTCTGCATTCAGGGAATGTATGTTCACGGGAATGAAGGGTTCTAATTACATTTTCCAGAATCATGGTGATAAATACACAGCGGAAATACAGGTACTGTGTGTCTCTGCCGTTAATGCTAGAAAAAAATTAACATTTACCTTGGACGCCTCATGCCGCACTTATCAAATGTGCTTTCCTTGGAATGCATAACCAGTTTTTTGCGTTATCAACTATTTATTGAGAGGGCGGCTTTACTACATGAATGTGATGTCTCTTTCCACAGGACAGAGTCAGCAGAATGAAAGGTTGGGTCTTTATGCCATTTTGATAATTATGACTTTTCATCAATGTGGGAATCGATGGTCTTTTAAATAATTAAATAGGAGTATTCACTTATCAGGAATTAGGTAGCAGCGCTGTGCTGCCTATAGGAAGCCTGACACTCTGTGGATTGCTTTTACTGGGGAGGCGCTACTTGGCTGAACATTTTTGTTGAATAAACACAGTTATTTGTCATCCTGCAAGATTAATGCATTCAACCTATGCTGCCCACGTTTTAATTCATGGCACCACTTCAATTACTGGACTTCTCCCTGGCAGATTATTTTTCAAAGTCTTAAAATTTTGGAAATGACAATTTTCAGTCTTTCAGGGCAGTTTATTGGTCTCATTAGCCCAATCACCAGAACATCAGCTGCTGCTGCTGCTGCTAAGTCGCTTCTGTTGTGTCCGACTCTGTGTGACCTCATAGACGGCAGCCCACCAGGCTCCCTGTCCCTGGGATTCTCCAGGCAAGAACACTGGAGTGGGTTGCCCTTTCCTTCTCCAATACATGAAAGAGAAAAGTGAAAGTGAAGTCGCTCAGTCTGTCCGACTGTTAGCGACCCCATGGACTGCAGTCCACCAGGCTACATTTTTTCCAGCACAGAAAATGGAGGCAGATTTAGTTTTCCAAACAAACGTGAACCCAGAGCAGCATCAGTTATCAGAGATGTCTCTGATCCTCCGGTTTCTTGGCAATGTACTGTGCCGGTGACTTCTCCCTACCAACCGGTTATTTTTAGATGACACTCGATTCTAAACACAAAGAAAAGCAGGATACTCAGTGGCACTGTCCTGGCCGAGGCTCGGAAACTGAGTGTTTTTTGCATGGCTCTCCTCTCAGTGTCGGTATTGCTGTTTCAGTATGAGAGCAGATGCTCCTCTGGCCAAAAAATGCTAACTTCATGCAAGGGGCAGCATCAGTGCCTATGTTATGATGGCTTTCACCTTGCCCACGCTGCAGGCTGGGGTTCAGTTTATCAGGGAAAGACGCTGCACTATTGTTTGTCATCCCTGCAGTTGTACAATCCCATTATTCCCCAATCATCTAGACCCAGGGCTAGCTAGCATGCATTACATCATTACAGATAAGGAGAATGAATGTGGTTATCTTTCCACTCAGCTGCACTGCTGGGTAATAACCTATGAGAGTAGTCCACAAACTTAAGACATTGGTCCGCGTGCATATATTCTGGAGAGTAATGAGAATGGAGAATTGATTATTAGGCTTTTATCAGAAGCTGCATCAATTTTAATTCAAACAGGCAGCATTATGCTTAAAATTACACTGAGATATATAGTCCTTTGCACTCCCCTCCAAGGGAAAAAAAAGGAGGTGAGGGGAAATAGGCTGGGGAGGAGAGATTAGAGGGGATAAAAAAGAATTTCACGTTAACAAATCAATAGGGTTAAACCAAGAATTCTCTCAAAGGTAGAAAATAAAATTGGCCTTTAGGGGTAATTCTCTGAAAATGGGTACAAACAGCTTAAATTGTTAAGTTAACTTTTAAGCATTTAAAGCTGTGCTTTTTGGGCCAATGTAACATATGTGTCATGCATGCTGCCTGGTAACCAAGTACGTATTTTATTTATGGCATTCTGCTTTAGAGAGTAGCGTTTTTGGGGACATTGTATGAAACAGTTTGTCACATGGAATCTAAATATCGTAATGAAACATCATCCCACAGTGGAATGACAAAGGTTAGCCTGGCTTAAAAATTGCCAGTAGCCATATTCTCTGAAACCTTGGAAAGACTGTTTTNTTCTGCTTTAGAGAGTAGCGTTTTTGGGGACATTGTATGAAACAGTTTGTCACATGGAATCTAAATATCGTAATGAAACATCATCCCACAGTGGAATGACAAAGGTTAGCCTGGCTTAAAAATTGCCAGTAGCCATATTCTCTGAAACCTTGGAAAGACTGTTTTCTCAACTGTTATTTGGGGACAGAGTTCATTGAATTATAGGCAGTTGATAAAACCTTGAGGTTATGATGTGCCTTTATGGACAATGATAATTCGCATACCTGTGACCTGCCTCTCAGTTTATAGGAGTTGCTTCTCTTGCTTGTGTTCTTTTAATCTGGACCAATCTGTACCCTGCTTTGGCATTTTGCCTGTGTGTCAGATGTTTTATGTGAAGAGTTCTGGCCTATTGCATTGCCTGTGTATTTAGCTTATGCTTTTAAAGAAGAGAATATTTTGTATACCTTTAAAGAAATATTTTTCATCTGCCTGTTGTAGTTTAGTTATAGCAACTCTGAAAGTATCTCCTCAGAGCCTGTGAGCATTTTTTTTTATTGTGCTTACATATCTTATACTCACATTTTGTAGGAGCCCATGAAATATATTTTTTCCTTCTCTCTGAAGTTCACACACACTCATACCACACAGAATCCCTTGAACCAAGCATATTATTGGCTTCTCTCTGATAGCAAATTGGAAAAAGCTAACATCCTTCTCTTACCTTCTCATCAGCAGCCTTTCAGATACTGAATTCACAAGCCTTACCTTCCTTTTGTCATGTTTACAGCTGGACAATTGGGTAATTATTTCCAGCTGTTTATGTCTTTGCTGTCATTTCTTGTTGTTGCCTGGCATTCTGTAATCTGATACCAAGGGAAAGGTGAGGTGTTGCTGGCCATTAGGTGCTGGGGTGGGCATTTCTTCTGCTCTGGATTGCAATCACCGACCATGAAGTCCTCCGATGCCCATGGCTTTCACTGGCTAGGCAAGGACTTCCATGGGGCAGGGCGTGGGAGACAACTTGGGAGATATCTTTTGGCTCTCTCCGCCGGTTGCCCTTCGATATGATTGTATCTTTTAACCAACAAAGAAGATTGATTTAGAGAGCTCAGAGTATGAATGAGAAAAAAATGTGAGGTGCTCAGAGTGTGGGGAGGTGTAGCATCATTTGGAAAAGCAAGGAGACAGTTGCCTTTCTCTTCTTTTTAAGTTTATGGCCATTTGCATGAGACATTACTTCTCTGAGTCAAAACTTTCTGTACCCTCTGTCACATCATTGCAGCTTTGACAATTAAGATACTCTCAAAACGAGTTTGGAAACTTGGTTGAACAATGCATTAACACTGCAGTAAGAGGACTCAAGGGTGTATAGACTGTAATTATACTTTTAAGGCATGGACATTTAAACTTGATTTCAGTTAAGTAAGGTATATTGTATACCACTGAACAATATTTTGTACTCTATGTAATTTTTCTAATTGACATGTTATGTTATGGATTGATGTAAGGTGTTCATTTTTAGAATGGAAGCTTAGTAATTTTTGAACTAAGGCAAAAACTTTGCAAAATAGTTATTGTGAATGTAAGTTAAATAATAATTGGCCACCTATTTTAAGTGGTTTGGAGACTGGGAAAACTGCCGTTTTCATAATAGGGTAACAGGTTTTTTTTTAGATAATATAATTCAAGATAGCAGTATTATCACACATTTTGTCAATGTAAATATAGGTATTTAATAATGTGCCTCATTGTCATGGATTTAGAAAGGAGAATATTTAATTAGTTGTCTCTTTGTTCATTACCATGGATTTAGCTTACAATAATATATCTGCTATCCACTGCCAGACTTCCTATTTTTTCTCTTTTTGTTTTCTTTGCCTAGTGCAGGAATAGCAATCTATTAGTTCTTTACAAAGAGGATATTTTTGATTGTATTAAAAAAAGAATCTGCTTTTTAGCAAAGTAGACTGTTTCCAACGCAGAATGGAAGAACATGGGACTTGTATGTTGGAGGTGGAGTCAGTTTTGAGAGGTTTTTCTGGTTGTCAGAGGACCTCGGGCCCCTGAAAGTGAAGTGCTCTTACGCGGCTATGTGCCTGTGCCCTGCCCTCCTTAGCTGGCAGATTCTGCAGGGGTTTCCATTCACTTCAACTTTTTAAATTAACTTTCCTATTTGACATATTCATGCCAATATTCAGCTGCCTTTATCTTGCTTCATTTTCCCCAGAGAATGTGCTTTGTGTGGGTTCTCTTGGAGAGGCACAGTTTCATTACCTTTCTATTTTGGGATTCAGTGAGAAGCATTCTAGTAGGTCCAGTAACCTAGGCTGTTAAACACATGGGCTCCACACCCCTGACATTCACAATAAAAGGTATTAAACTGGTGTGATTCTCATTTCATCCCTCTCTGGGAGAATTTGGTCGGAGCTGGATTCGTTGTTCTATTTAGTTCTGCATTCAGGGAATGTATGTTCACGGGAATGAAGGGTTCTAATTACATTTTCCAGAATCATGGTGATAAATACACAGCGGAAATACAGGTACTGTGTGTCTCTGCCGTTAATGCTAGAAAAAAATTGACATTTACCTTGGACGCCTCATGCCGCACTTATCAAATGTGCTTTCCTTGGAATGCATAACCAGTTTTTTGCGTTATCAACTATTTATTGAGAGGGCGGCTTTACTACATGAATGTGATGTCTCTTTCCACAGGACAGAGTCAGCAGAATGAAAGGTTGGGTCTTTATGCCATTTTGATAATTATGACTTTTCATCAATGTAGAAATCGATGGTCTTTTAAATAATTAAATAGGAGTATTCACTTATCAGGAATTAGGTAGCAGCGCTGTGCTGCCTATAGGAAGCCTGACACTCTATGGATTGCTTTTACTGGGGAGGTGCTACTTGGCTGAACATTTTTGTTGAATAAACACAGTTATTTGTCATCCTGCAAGATTAATGCATTCAACCTATGCTGCCCACGTTTTAATTCATGGCACCACTTCAATTACTGGACTTCTCCCTGGCAGATTATTTTTCAAAGTCTTAAAATTTTGGAAATGACAATTTTCAGTCTTTCAGGGCAGTTTATTGGTCTCATTAGCCCAATCACCAGAACATCAGCTGCTGCTGCTGCTAAGTCGCTTCTGTTGTGTCCGACTCTGTGTGACCTCATAGACGGCAGCCCACCAGGCTCCCTGTCCCTGGGATTCTCCAGGCAAGAACACTGGAGTGGGTTGCCCTTTCCTTCTCCAATACATGAAAGAGAAAAGTGAAAGTGAAGTCGCTCAGTCTGTCCGACTGTTAGCGACCCCATGGACTGCAGTCCACCAGGCTACTCCATCCATGGGACTTTCCAGGCAAGAGTACTGGAGTGGGTTGTCATTGCCTTCTCCGAGGACATCAGCAGAGCAGGCTAAACCAGTTAGAATTCATTTCTCACATCTTACCCACGTACGTATCTTATTGCATTTATACAGTCATACTTGGTCACTTGCTGACCAGATAAAGTTCTTTTTGTATGACTTTGCTAAGTCTGAGCCTCTTTTGTTCTTTTCTTTTTCTTTCCTTCTTTTTCTCAAAGTTTCTTTTCTGCCAGAAATATTTCTGCTTTGCTTTTTCCCTTATTAGGAACTGCTGCAGCCTGCATTGCTCAGATTTACAACTGCTAGTCAAAGTTAAGGGAGGTGAAAATGTTGGCATGATTTTCTCATCGGAGGTAATCTTCAGATTTTTAACCAAGGTAGTTATTAAATTTGATCAATTTTTCTGGTGCTCTCAGGCTAGTTTTATCTTGTCTTATTTATTCTAATACCAATGTGCTTTTAGGCAAACACATGAGTTCCAAGCCACCTCATAAAGTCTGTCTGGCAGGGGCAAGCACAGATAACGTTTCCAGTTTTGAAGAAGACATAGCCATGTATCTGGAGAAGGAAATGGCAACCTACTCCAGTAATCTTGCCTGGAGAATTCCATGAACAGAGGAGCCTGGCAGGCTACAGTCCATGGGGTTGCAAAGAGTCAGGCATGACTGAGCAGCTATCACTCACTCACACTAGCCATGTATCAAGATGAACAAAAGTAAAAGAAATGTGAAACAGTACCCTGGGCACTGGTGACCTTGCCGGATATCTCATTGTCCTGCACATTTGTGGGAGTCAAGTGTAGGGGTTTAGGTTTTTCAGTCATCGATCCACCCTCGCTAGGCGTTTGGTGCTCCTGCACACCTGGAGCAGTAAATGACTTGCTGTGTTGGGCTTCCCGAAAGAGGTGTACATTCTTTCAAGGACCCTTTGTTTCCGGCCTGTCATTAGTCCGGATCTCTCATTACAGATACCAACTCATGGCTTTTTCTTTATCCAAGTATACAGCCTCTGTCAGAAGTGAGTGGTATTTATTTCAGGGGTCCCCATCTTTTGCAGTCACAGTGCTTGTCTAAACAGCCTCCCAAACTGAGATCCACAGCGTCTTCCAGACAGAAACTTTTCACAGCTTGCATGATCCCTGGGACACTCTGATTGGACTTAGAGATTTGCTATGGCTGAGACTAAGAAAAAATGAAATAGATGTTGTAAACGCCTGCCTATGGATTAGTGTATGAGAGCCCCCCTCCCCAACTAGTCTTTTAGTGTAATTTTTATACAAGAGACATAATGGTCTTTGCTTCATCTCCACTGGCTGCAGTGAGGCTTCTGTGTATCATGGAGCGAGAGGAAAAGTTCCTCATGTCAGGCTCCTGGCAATATTGATAGAATCTTCATCAGCCCTCTCTGGTCCATTAAGCAAAAGTGAGCTTCTCCTTCGAGAGAAGAACATGGAGAAGAAGGGACGGATGCTTGATTTCCCTGAGTATTTAGTGGCTAGCACATTTAGCTGGTGGTCCCTGAAATGCGAAGCCAGCCTCAGAGACTCATTCCTGACAGTCCGACCTGGACCACAGCTCACCCTCTGCAGGTGAGGCATCTGCTCAGCTGATGTGTTTTAAGGGATTTCTCTTTGTGTAGCCAGCATGTCTACTTTTCAGGAGAAAGTCATTTTACAGGCATAACTTTGCAAACGGTACAGGGTGTCTTTAACAAATTGTACAGCACTCGTTGGGTGCTCATTCCAAGGCTGTTTAAATAAGGCATTACGTATAAGGTGTATCATGATTAGATGTTGCTGAGCTTCTCGGTTATCCCACGTCAAGATTATGAAAAGAAACAACTCAGGAGCCACCTATTAATGGGCAGTTCAAGGCCATATTGGAAAGGAGAGCATTATCTCTTGACAAGAAATAGATGCTTCTTTCTTCACTTTGTACCCTGCCGTGTATTTATCTTGGCATCCAGTATTGGAAAACAGTACCCTCCCAAGGTTAAGAGAGCTATTACCACGTAAACAATCTGGACAGGCAAGTTGGACATGGTTAATGTATGGCTGTGGGTTCACAGACCAGACTTCTGGTTATTCATTTTGGGTGAAGCAACTGCCAGATGATATTTGGGGCTGGTACATGTCCTTACCACTTATTAAGTTTGTGCATGCATGTGCATGCATGCCAGTAGAAACGGAGGCTGCTCATCACAGAATGTGCCAGATGCTGCCTGCTGATGGGAAAAGATGTCCTTGTCCTCTTGGGCTGCTAGCAAGTGCGGCTTGAGGGTGTGAACTGGGTTGCTAGGACAGAGTCGAATGATCTAGTCCGCCAGGCTCAGGTTTGTCCGGCATCTGAGACATTATAGGCAGCTGCAGTTGAGGACCTGCTGAGACCAGGAACAGCTACATCAGAGGTTCCTAATCTCTGGGATCTCATGCCTGATGATCTGAGGTGGAGCTGATGTAATAATAATAGAAATAAAGTGCACAATAAATGTAATGCACTTGAATCATCCCCAAACCATCCACCCCATCCCCCATCCCATGGAAGATTGGTCTTTCATGAAAAGGGTCCCTGGTGCCAGAAAGGTTGGGGACCATTGACATAATTTGTGGGACCCAGTGGGAAAGCAAAACGTGGTTCCATTTGTTTAAAAGTTATGAAGAATTTCAAGATGATGATAGCCGAGCATCACAGCAAGGAGAAGGCCCATTGGGACTCGGGTGAAGCTCCCTGCAGGACAGGTCGTGCTCATTTTGGCTTTCTCTTTTCCCTGCTGGGTAGCTCATCCTCTCATTCTATTTTGATGTTCTGGCCACAGTCAGCTGGGGAGGTGTCCTTTGCCCATCTCTTTTCATCATTGTAATAGGTGCAGAGCTTGGAGCATTTTCAGAGACATACATCTTGGAAGCTGCAGTGTTGTTAAAGCATAGAAAAAGGTCACTGGCCTAGGAGTCTAAGAACTGTGATGTTTGTCTTCTTGTCTTTTCTGTAGGTATTTCCTGAGTGGCCTTGAGCAAACAGTCTAATCTCATAGCAAGAACAGGTAGCATTCCCTCAGGAGTTCCTACATTCCAGGTACCAGATAAATACCTGACATGGGTCATCCCACTGACTTCTCTCAGCTACCTGATGACTCAGGCACTACCATTCGCCCCATTTTTCAGATTTGGAAGTTGAGGCTTATGGAAATGAAGCAGCTGCCCCCAGGTGACCGCGCTGGGCTTCTGGAGTCTGCTTGCCTGGCCGCAGTGCTGCTGTATTCTCTTGTCTTTGTGTGACCTTTTTTCATCCCCTCTTCCTGTTTGAAAACAATGTGAGTAATACCTGCATTACCCTACTTTGTGGGTGTTTTGGAGGTTTAAATGAGATAACATCTGGGAAATTACTTCAAAAACAATTAGAACCCAAGAAAACAGCTGAGAGGACAGGGTTTGGCGTCAGATGGACTTGGCGTTGAGTCCCAGATCTGCCGTTTCCTAGCTGGGTCACCTTGCAGCGTGACACTTCTGAACCTGCTCCTTCCAATGTGAGAGGAGGCCAGTATCTTCTACTTTACAGGCTGTGATGAAGATTAAATAAAATGAAAGGTGTGAAGCCCTTAGCACGGTGCCTGGCATGTAGAAGCTTTCTGCAACTGAGCTTTGGAAGTCATTATTGGTGGCGTGAGACAGAGACGAGCTCTTCAGATAACCTTCACTGATCATCTGTGGGGCCAGCTCCATAGATGCAAATGAACGAGCGCCTGAAGGGGGCAGTGGGTGCCAGGTGCCAACAGGGAGGAAGGTGGTCCCACCTGGCGCCTGACAGGAGGAACCTGAGGAGCCAGGCACTGCAGAGCGGGAGGAGGAGACCACAGTGGACCCAGCCTCTGCCCAGACCTTTTATTCTCCTCCTCAAGGTCGGTTCACTTTCTCCTAGAGGCAGGGCGATGCTCACATGAAACATCGGGGTTGAGGAACTACCTCAGGGGCTTCCTGGTACCCCCTTCCTGGCTTGCCCTCCTGTGCAGGTGGTGGATCAACTAAGGAAGGGCCACATGGTTTAGAAAATCACCCCAAAGCCATTGGTACCTGGGACCGATGGAACCACACAGTCTGACTGCACTGGAGGCTTCTTAAAATCTACCCAGATTCTAACCAGTTCAGGAGAACAGACTGTTCAGTGGGACTGGACAGGAAGGAAATGCACTTTTTGGGGGAGAGTTTAATGAGCCAAGCATTCTTTGTATTAAAGTAGATAATGCAAGGCATCTGCTGGGGTCTTTAGTTGCACTGGGAGGTGGCCTGCTTTCTACCTGTCACTAGTGGCTTGCGGCTCAGGGAGATGGAGCGCTTGCCACGTGGTGGGGCTGGACACAGGTGGGAGTGTTCTGACCCCCAAGCCTTTGACTTTTTTCTGCAGTGTGCGTCACCTGTGTGGGCTGCTCCCGCCTGAGCACCCGCTTCAGTGGGGTCGTCAGGACCTCAGCAGGATGAGAAGGGCCAGGTGGGTGGGATGCTGGAGGCCTCTCTGGTTTCTTTCCCCTAGATGTGCTTCCTTGGGTGGGATTTCAGGAAATGTTCTGTTGGCAGCAAAGACTGACTTTGTGGGCGATGGGCCCCCACGAGTTGCGGAAGGACTTCCCTCGTTCCATGGGAGCTTGTGCCATGATGGGCCAGGAATGGTTCCTAAGGGAGACAGGGCAGGTTGACTGGAGGGGCCCTGGCTGGCAGGGCAGAAGTGAGGCTGTTGAGTACCTTACACCTATGCTCAACCAGAGCTGCCAAGGAGAAGAGTAACCTTGCGGAGCTCCTGAGCTGGATTCAGTCTCGGCTAAGGCACAAGGCCTCAGCCATTCTGCAAAAAGCAGGGAGCATTTCCCGTCACGTTTTCCTCCAAAAGTCAAACCTGCTCTTTATCCGTTTGCTCAGGTCCCTGAGTTTGACTCCTGAGGGTGTGTTTCTCACACCTGATGGTTTGATTCCTTTTCCCGAGACTTTAGTGTTGTGCGTTAAAATGGAGTCAGTGGTAAAATTTGCCCTTGGAAATGCCACCATGTTTTAGAACGCCTCCCCTCTACACCTATGCTATAAACTTGACCTTGCATTTCCTTCTTCGAAACTCTGGGCTCCCAGGAAAGAATCTGTTGTTGTTGTTGAGTTGCTCAGTTGTGTCTGATTCTTTGTGACCCCATGGACTGCAGCACGCCGGGCCTCCCTGTCCTTCACCGTCTCCCAGAGTTTGTTCAGGCTCATGCCATCCAACCAGCTCATCCTCTGTCGTCCCCTTCTATTCCTCCCTTCAATCTTTCCCAGCATCAGGGTCTTTTCCAATGAGTTGGCTCTTCACATCAGGTGGCAAAAGTATTGGAGCTTCAGCTATCAGTCCTTCCAGTGAATATTCAAGGTTGATTTCCTTTACAATTGACTGGTTTGATCTCTCTGCTGTCCAAGGGACTCTCAAGAGTCTTCTCCAACACCACAGTTCAAAAGCAACGATTCTTCGGCACTCAGCTTTCTTTATGGTCCAGCTCTCACATCTATACATGACTACTGGAAAAACCATAGCTTTGACTAGCTGGACTTTTGTTGGCAAAGTAATATCTCTACTTTTTAATATGGTGTCTAGGTTTGTCATAGCTTTCTTGCAAGGAGCAAGCATCTTTTAATTTCATGGCTGTAGTCACTATCCACAGGGGAAGGCAATGGCACCCCACCCCAGTACTCTTGCCTGGAAAATCCCATGGACAGAGTAGCCTGGTGGGCTGCAGTCCATGGGGTCGCTAACAGTCGGACAGACTGAGCGACTTCACTTTCACTTTTCTCTTTCATGCACTGGAGAAGGAAATGGCAACCCACTCCAGTATTCTTGCCTGGAGAATCCCAGGGATGGGGGAGCCTGGTAGGCTGCCGTCTATGGGGTCACACAGAGTCGGACATGACTGAAGTGACTTAGCAGCAGCAGCAGCAGTCACTATCCACAGTGATTTTGGAACCCGAGAAAATAAAGTCTGTCACTGTTTCCATTGTTTTCCCATCTATTTGCCATGAAGTGATGGGACTGGATACCATGATCTTAGTCTGTTTTAATGTTTTAAACCAGCTTTTTCACTCTCTTCTTTCACCTTCATCAGGAGGTTGTTTAGTGCCTCTTCACTTTTTGCCATAAGGGTGGTGTCATCTGCATATCTGAGGTTATTGATATTTCTCCCAGCAATCTTGATTCCAGTTTGTACTTCATCCAGCCTGGCATTTCATATGATGTACTCTGCATGTAAGTTAAATAAGCAGGGTCTAGATTTCTTTTGCGGTGAGCCATGCACAGCTGAAAGGAGATTTTTGCTGCTGCTGCTGCTGAGTCACTTCAGTCGTGTCCGACTCTGTGTGACCTCATAGACGGCAGCCCATCAGGCTACCCCGTCCCTGGGATTCTCCAGGCAAGAACACTGGAGTGGGTTGCCATTTCCTTCTCCAATGCATGAAAGNCGTGTCTGACTCTGTGTGACCTCATAGACGGCAGCCCACCAGGCTCCCCCATCCCTGGGATTCTCCAGGCAAGAACACTGGAGTGGGTTGCCATTTCCTTCTCCAATGCATGAAAGAGAAAAGTGAAAGTGAAGTCGCTCAGTCTGTCCGACTGTTAGCGACCCCATGGACTGCAGCCCACCAGGCTACTCCATCCATTGGATTTTCCAGGCAGGAGTACTGGGGTGGGGTGCCAGTGCCTTCCCCGGAAAGGAGATTTTTAAAAAACCTTTATTTATTTTTAAAGTTTTGTTAATTTTAACTTTCGGCTGCACTGGATCTTTGTTGCTACCTGGCTTTCTCTGCTTGTGGTGTGTGCGCTTCTCATTGTGGTGGCATCTCGTTTCAGAGCACAAACTCTAGGGCACACAGGCTCAGTAGCTGTGGCACACGGGCTCAGTTGCAACACATGTGGGATCCTCCTGGACCAGGGGTTGAACCTGTGTGCCCTGCATTGGCAAGCAGACTCTTAACCACTGGACCACCAGGGAAGACCTTGAAGAGATTTTTTTTTATTTCAAAGCATGCGCTTTGGATTGAATTCCACTCTATCAGTCACTAACTTTATCTCTCTGGGGCTTGGTTTATGCATTGACAGAATAGAATTAACAATAAAAGCTCCTGTATCATAGGATTTTGGGGAGGGCTAGATGGTAGAACACAGATGACGTAGCTTCAAAGCATATGTGGCACCTGGGAAGCCTTAGTTCTCTGGGCCACTCTCTCACTTATAGTTTCTACTTCATTATTAATGAAGAGCAAGAGAAACTCCTGGAATTTTAGCGACTTTGATCCCACAATGAGTTCATAGGATTAAGGCCATATATGTCTTGCACATTTAATCTGACAGGGGCACAAAGGCAAACAGACATATTCATTATGTTTCCATGGAGGGGGATTGGTTTTTTCTTTGCTTTCTTTTTCTAATTCTTCCCATCCCATCCCTTGTACAGTGCAGGTGGGCAGTTGTGGAAGTCACTTTTGTTCTTGTAAGCCCTGTGTACTGTAATTTGCAAAGCAAGGTGAGAGAGACACGGGGCAGGCATTTGGCTCCTTGTACCTGCGCCATCCGAAATACCATTTCCATTGTGCTTTGTCAAGGCAGAGGAGGAAAAATAGTGTTAAAAGAACAATAGGTGTGGGGGCAGTAAATCCGTTGGAGGTAATCTTTGGCCACGAGTCATAACATATGGCTTTACTCCTACCAGTTTCCATCATCAGTGAAATTTCTATTAACTCAATATACTGCATCATGTCCAAACAGCTCAGTGAGCATAGGTTTTTGCCCCACTTGACATCAATGAAGGGGCTTCCCAGGTGGCTGAGTGGTAAAGAAACTGCCTGCCAATGAGGAGATGCAAGAGACTCAGGTCTAATCTCTGGGTCAGAAAGATCCCCTGGAGTAAGAAATGACAACCCACTCCAATATTCTTCCCTAAAGAACAGACAAGCATTGTCCCTAAAATTCCTTGGACAGAGGAGCCTGACTGCAGTGCTTGGGGTCACAAAGTGTCGGACACGACTGAACACGCACGCATGCAGTCATGTCAGTGATGATTGTTTGATTTCCGGGACCCTCAAGCTCAAGTTCAAATGTTATTTCTTTTTGATGTTGACCTGGGCCTCTCTCAGAAAGCTGTGCTTTTGAGGGCACACGTTGAAGGAATCATTGTCAGGCAACCAGTAAAAGACGTGTGTGTGTGTTGGGATGTTTTAATATACACAGGCTGTCTTCCCTTTCTTAAAGACTAGTAACTACTTTAAAATTCCTGGGTCTGTAGCCAGGTTCCAGTATTTCAGAACATCAGGAATCATCTGGTCACCCCAAAATAAGATGTAATCTTCTCAGTAAAGGGCTCACAGCTCACACTAATCTATTGAAAAAAACCAGCAAGACACATTTCCTGGAACAGGAATTTCAGAATTATGGAAACATAGTTGGAATTCTTATTTAGACAACAAGATTTTCAGTTACTTTTGCATGAAACAAATGCCTTATGAGTGATATGAAAAATATATAAACTGAGAAAGAAATTAGAGGATTATGGATTTTTTACATTTTATTTTAAAGAGAGGCAGTTGGTCTAGGGAAGGCAGAACCGTGTAGAGGTAGGAGTCTGGATCTGACACCCACCTCCTCAGGGTAGAGTCCAGTGCTACTGCTGACTAGTCTCAGACCTCTGACAAGTCATTTGCTGAACCTCAGTGTTCTTATCTGTTAAATGGGCACAATGGTACTAACTTCTAGGGTGGTGATGAGAGATGCAAGGGAGAAGATGCACACGGGATGGTTGACAATAAGTGGCTCAGAGGAAATATTTACAAAAGGTGGTCACTGCTGCTGCTGTTGTTATTTTTATTCAGGAGCTGCTTCCACATATCAGGGCAGGTTGGCTGCTGAAAACAGTAGTTTGTGCACTGAGGGGGAGAGCTTTATATCAGGCCACTCGGCAGTCCCTCCACCAGAGCTGCCCACCACTGAGCCCCACGAGGTCTTCTTATGCAGTATTCATAATAATGATGCAGGTACTTTGCATATGGTGCCATGTGGTTTATTTGTATGGTTTCGTTTAATTTCTCACAACCACTCCTGTGTTTGGTTCTGTCATCATCTCTGTGTTAGAGATGCAGAAACCAAGACAGAGAATATTCCTTGGTCCAAGAAAGACCAAGGCAGGCATGGAACTGTGTCTTGTGAGTCCTGTTCAGCTTATTGGCTTGGGGTGGGGTCTGAGGAGGGACATCTGAGTACTCCCAGGACAAAATGTTCCCCATGCTTCGGTCTTGGCCTGCTAGTGATTCATCAGGGTGGTTGGTGGCAATTTCTTCTATGCTCTGCTCTTAATCCTTTCCCCAACAGAATTCTTAGTCTTTTTGGTGAATTGTCATCTGCTTTCATAATATAGAATGAAAAAGGATCTGGAAAGAGGGGTGAGCCCAGTCGCCCTCTAGGTTTCTATACTTTTCCCTTTTTTTTGTACTAAAACAATATTGCTTGTCTTTTGATTTATTTTGAGGGTCAGCCAGCCTTCCCCTCTTGAGGACTGACTCTTAAGAAGCCTTTTTGAGAATCTCATTGAATTTGGCTAAATTTCCCTTTGTGTATCTCCCATGATGTGGAAGAGCCAGCTTGGGCTCTGGGACCTGGGTATTAATACGTGACGGATTGGGCTTTGAGATCCAGCCTGGCTCTAGTGAGTTTCATTTCCGGGCCTCTGGGTCCTTATTTGTAAACTGGGATTGTGGTGAGCGTTGTCAATCTGTGGTAACAGTCTTAGCACAGACCTGGACGTCTAGAAAGTGCCCAGTAAATTTTAGCTTCCCATTTTTTGTCATCCCCACTCTTTGTCTGTCTTTCCTGGATATTTGTTGGAGCTTCTTTTTCTTTTTCTCTCTGGGAAAAGAGAATCATGCACGTTTTTCTTCATGATTGACAGCTAACTTGAAGGCTTCAGCCCTGGGGCCCACAGGGTCAGTTGTATTTTGCATGGAAAGAGTCTGGCGGATCTGTCCGAGCCCAGGCAGTTCTGGGGAAGTGTGATATCCTGAGGACCCTTATCTCTTACAGTGGGGGTGGGAATGTGGAGAAGGAGGCAGGTAAGCTGGACCTGAAATCTCTCAGGGCAGGCCAGTTCTTTCTGATGGGAGAGGGTCTTCCTTTGGCACTTAGTGCAGAGCTGCCTTTGGGGTGGGCTTCAGGGGCTGTTTGTGGAATGCATGAATGTGCAGATAAACAAAGGAGCCTTTTCCTGGTGCTCACGCGCTGGTGATGGGAACAGCGCTCTTGAGCACGGACCAAAACAAGGTCCTTCACATTCCTTTCCGCATTACCCTCCAACACTGGGTTTTCTGAGCCCCTATCGTCAGGTGCGGATGCTGCAAAAAGTCAGGGCTGCCTCCCAGCTCCAACTCTCCAACCCTGAAGCCCTGGGGATGGGTCCCTTGCCCACAGCCTACTTGGTGCCAGCAGGGACTGCCAGACCTTCCAGCTAGCTGGTCCTCACTTCCAGCCCACGACTCTCTCTCTCCTCCTTGGGGAGGATCCCAGCCCATCTCCATCAGCCCCCTGAAAACATGGCTGAGTCTCCCCACTGTGAAGCCTCCCAGCCCAGCAGAGGGGTCCCGGCGGCGCCTCTGCAGCGCCAAGCTGAGCAGCTGCGGCAGGAGCACCGCAGTGCCGGAGGAGCACCAAGCGAGACTGATGGGGCTGCCGCAGCGCCGCCATCAACCTGGGGGCGGCAACTCGGCAAAGGCAATTAGGAAGCTGCTGCAGCTAATTCCACGAAGTGCTCCAGTGCCACGTTCCTGGTGACATTAGGGAGAAATGTGAATTTTAATTTCCCTCCCTTTCACCTTGGCGTGGGGTCATTACCTGGCCTTCTCCGGGGGCCTGCTGGCCTCAAGATGCCGCACGGTGTTTGCTGAGCATGTCACCTTCCCTGTGCGGCTTCCTTTTGTTTTATGAGTGTTTGGGTATTTTGTCTGGTTGTTTTGTACATCCTGGGGACAGTGTTTCTGAGTCTGTGCATTGCAGGCGTTCGGGAGCTGCGTCTTCGTATGCTGCAGCATCCACGGTGCAGCGCTCCCCGCTCCTGGGTGGCCTCTCTGCATAGGCTCCTTCCAGCACCTCCACCAGGATGAGACCTTGTGAGAAGCCAGAAAGCAAGTTTAGGCGATTTGCATTGGTATCGTGCGAGCTCAGCTGTCCCTTCTCTTCCTCCGGCCTGGCCCCTGGACATGCTGAGAATCTGCACCCAGCCCAGCCCCTCTGAGCTGAGCTGGAGCATCTGGCTGGGAGGAGAGAACTAAATGATATGGATTTAATGGGGGGACGTTTAGCTCCAGCCCTGCCTCCTCCCAGTATCAGGCCCAGCAGTCTGGCATTTTGAGGTTCCTGAAGAGTCTTGAGTCTGGCTCCTCCCTGGCATGCTAGTCTGTGGAGTCTGTTGAAACTTACTGGGTGATTTTTGCTCCGTGGAGCCATCCGTGTCACATCATACCGGGAATTTGCTGTGTGGTCCGTGGTGGCTCAGTGGTAAAGAATCCTCCTGCAAAGCAGGAGACACAGATTTGATCCTTGGGCTGGGAAGATCCGCTGGAGAAGGAAATGGCAACCCATTCAGTATTTTTGCCTGGGAAATCCCATGGATGGGGGGAGCCTGGTGGGCTACAGTTCATGGGATCAGAAAGAGCTGGACATGACTGAGCAACTGAAAAACAACGACATCAAAACCCCACAGTCATCAGAATTTGGTGCCCATTTCCTGCCTTCCTGCTGAGCCTGTAGACTCACCCAGAAGGGGGTGAGATCTCCTAGTTGGGGCAGGTTGTGGGAACCAGCCCAGCCCTTCCAACTTGGGGGCACGTGCTTGGGACCTGGTGGCATGCCCCAGGGGTCACAGTGCCTCAGGAGTGGGCCATGTGTGACCTCTGACATTTCTCCTCTCAGCCCTCTCGCTTGTGTGTTGATCAGGGCATTGAGGCTGTAGAGGGGAGGAAGGCGTCATGACCCTGTGCTGGCTTCTCCTGGTACTGGGGGAAGCAGCCTCTAGCCCTATGCCCTCCCCTCCCTGCCCCAGCTTTTCAAAGCTCCCCTGCCGCCCTCCACAGGAAGTCTCTACTCTCCAGGCAGAGGAGCCTTTGTAACAGTTCTTTGGCTTACACCACATTTAAGTCTGACTTTCACCTAGAGAAACTGTTCCCCCAAGGTCTCTGTTTTTTAACAGCCAAAATATTTTGTCCCAACGCATCAGCGGCAACTGGACCCCTTAGTAACGGGATCTTATTGGTGAAGCGAGGAGGAAGCTGAATGGTTAATCAGGTGTTTGTGTGTGTGCACTCAGTTGCTCAGTTGTCTCTGATTCTTTGCGACCCCATGGACTTAGCCTGCCATGGACTGTAGCCCGCCAGGCTCTTCTGTGCATGGCATTTTTCTGGCAAGGATACTGGAGTGGATTGCCATTTCCTTCTCCAAGGGATCTTCCGACCCAGGGATCAAACCTTCTTCTTCTGCACTGGCAGGCAGATCCTTTACCACTGAGCCACCTGGGAAGCCCGACAGTCCATTGTTTCTTTATTACTAATAAATCCATCTGAAAGCCTGAGGTCTCAACCTTCCCCTTTTCCACAAGAGAGGTTCACAGGACCAAATGCTTCCTTTGGGGGAGAGTCTCATGGTTTGGGAAAATCGTTAGCTGTGTTAACAGACTTATAAGAACCCGCTGGCTTTTGACCAAACGTTGGGAATGTTTTCTTGCTTCTTCCTTCCCTCATCCCTTCCTTCCTGCATCGACAAGCGTTCGTGGAGTACTCAGTGAGGCGTGCAGGGCTGTGCGGGGTGCCAGCGTCGCTTTTGCTGCTGTGGCCACCTTTGGCACCCTTGCCCCAGACACTTCCGTGGCAGCACACGGCGCACAGTCCCATGCACATCAGGCTGGGCCACGCCTCTGCGCCTCGGCCCAGGCCATCCCAGCCGTCTACACGGCTGACCCTGTTGTCCTTGTCTGGTTGCTGAGCCCTGACTCTGGAGGATGTCAGACTTCGGTGTGCAGAAATATCACCCGGGGAGCTGCTTAAAATGTATGATTCTGAGGGACCCATCACAAAAGATTTGGACTCAGTAAGCTTGGTTCGGGGCCCAGGAATCTGCATTGACAAGTGTCTTAGTTGATTCTGATGGGGTCTGGCAACCGCGCTTTGAGAAATGCTGTTGTATGCCACTGTGGGAAGGCTCTGGCTTTCCCTAGAGATCCAGTTTTTCCCTCTCTTTCCTGCTGGGAGGAAATGCACACATCTTTCCGCCATGTTTTGCTTCTGTGTCTGTGTGTCTACATGGAGTCTGTTCCATCCTGGGCCTGGGCTGGTGGTTGTCAGTCTCTGAACCCAACCTAAAGCTGGCACGGGGCGCAGCCCTCCTTGGCGCGCATGGTGTGACTGGAGATTTTCTCTGCAATAGATGTGGGGGCTTTGTCAGGCATTTTATCTTTTAAGTCAGAAGGTACCCAGGAGCATGTCTGATTGTTGAAGCAGCTTATTTATAAATCACTGAGCGGAGTTGAAGCGGCCATTCTCCAGTTTGTAAGATGGGGAGAAATTTGTTGACCTGTCAACGATGGTTTTTCTTCTTACCAAATAGGTTCCTGGGACCTGTGGTTACCAGCCCTTTAACAGAAAATTGTTTGGTGAACATCACTATGAAAGACGCCATCTGCTTCCCATAAAGGCTACTCCTAATCGCCCTGGTACAAGAATTGCTCCCCGGGGGCTCCTTGGGCACACAACCGCATTTTTTCTAAGTCAGTGGCTTTCAAACTTTTTTGGCCATGGTCCACAGTGAGAAAAACATGGTTCAGTGAACCCATTCCGCACAACTTCACATGGGAAACGCCAGTTTTATGAATCCACTAAGCTTCATTTCCTGCAGTGCAGTGTGGTCTATTTGATTTGACTGCACTCTGCCCTACTGTATTTTATTCTGTTCTCTTCTATTCTAGTCTACGCTAATCTAGACTGCCCTAACCTATTATATTCTATTCATTTTAGAGGGCTGGATGTGAGCAATAAATTGATTTCATAACCTAATAAGTGTGTTAAGGGAAAAAAGTGGTTACCAGGGTAAATGGTTGGCTGAATTAATTTTGTTCTGGAATGTGTAGTATTAATCTTTGAGACCAAAGTTGTGTTTTCCACAATAACAACGATAGGTGGTGATAGCTAATGTCCATCAGCCTCATTTGATGCTAAGGTCTCTGTGTAAATTTCATTTCACCTTCTCAAGAACTCCATGTGATGGGTGCTCTGAGAGCCCCATTTTCTCGATGAGGACCTTTAGATTCCAGGAGGTGAAGTGACGTATCCAAGGTCACAAAGCTAGTATAAGTGGCGGCACTGGTTCTTGATCTCAGGGCCATCTGACTGTGACCCCTGCACTCTTAATTACCCATGCATCTGCCTCTTCCTATTGCCAGTGGCCACCTTAATTGATCCCAAGAGTTGCCGTTGGCATGGGAAACCCAGTTAGCGGCAATGTAGGGATGGCATGATGGGGGCAATGGGGAGGCAATGTGAGGGGAGGGGAGGGGAGGGGAGGCAAGCAGGAGAGGGAAGTTTGGGAAGCACAGATGAGCAGCAGTCTTCAAAATGCCTGCTCTCTTGCTTAGCACTTAGAGACGTGTGCCCGTGTTACACTGGGCCTCCTCCTCTTGGAGCAGCCGCTGCATCTGGTATTTGTTGTTATACCTAGCGGGCAGCTATTTGTTTCCTCATCTCCTCTGACCAGGGGTCATCATTCAGAGGGGAGGAATGAGGCCTTGTTCCTTCTTGGCATGCCCAGTGGCTGGCCTGAGGAGATGCCGCCTGAGCATCTGTTGAATGAGCAAGTGCATGAAGAGACCCTTTCACTTAATCCTCACAACCGGCCCTGAGTAGTTTTCTGTCCTGTGTTGCATTCGAGGAACCTGACCCAAGATCACAAAGCTAGTGCTGGGACAGTGAGGTGGCGGACCAGCCAACTTCCAGATGCAAAAGTGACTATTCCATTCATATTTATTTCTTTTTGGAAGGTCAATTAGGTGACCCCACCTCCTTCCAAGAGTTTATCTACCTACCATCTGGATGTGGGTTTGCTGACTTGGTTTCCTGGTTTTTTTCTGGTTGTTTGGGTATGATGGGGCTGGGCCCGAGGGTCGCAGGTCTAGAGAGGGCAGGACGCTGGCTCCAGTCTGAGGTGCAGGTTCCAGCTCTGGCTCTGATGCTGCTGAGCTCTGGGATCTGCTTCTCCCTGAGCCTGCTGTGCTCCACAGAGCTCCAGGGACCCTCGGAGCTGAGACTCAGCATGGTTCCAAAGGATGGCCCATCCTACACGTTGCCTATCAGCTCCACCATGAGAAGGGCTGTACTCTTACCATTTTGCCATTGACTGTCCATCCTCCCAACATCTGTTACCCTTCCTCTGTCTGAACCAGGCCCCTGACGGAGTAGAGGGAGGTAGGGAGATACTGCTGCCTCCACCTGAAGGTTCTTAGAGTCTCTTAGGAGCAGCGAGGGCAAAGTCTTGAGAAGACGAGTCAGACTTGGCCATGTGGCCAGGAGAAGACAGAGCAGTATCTGTGCTGGGGAGGCAGAAAGTACATCCCATCTTGCTAATTCTCCCCTACGTCTTTGCTAACGTGATTTCCCAGGAGTCTTTGTACCATAGACTTGTTCTTCTACTGTGTCAGGAATGGAGTCATCTTTGAATGTAAAAAAGCAAAAATAAAAGGGACTGAAATATTTGACATATGATGAAGTTCTGTGATATTTTAGTCAGTGAGTAAATTGATATTTATATAACCTGGTATATTCATTTCCTCTGATCCACCCTCCCTTGAATGTTGACTTAATAACATGCCTGACTAAATGACGTTAATTACTTTAAATTGCCAAACTGGAAAAAAAAAAAAGGTAAGCCAGCATTCATTCAACAAGTGTGCTGTGATCTTTTCTGGCTGAAGCCAGGAAAGAAGAGCTGAAGTGTCTTAGGGGAGAGAAGGTGGGATATAACCTGAGCAGCTCAGGAAAAGGGACTTGTACATCCTGGGAACACCGGCTGCTTGGGCCAGACATAGAACAGGGCTGAGGGTTAAGTTCATGGCACTGGAAGCTGGCTCTGGCTTTGAATCCTGGCTCCACCTGTGACTAGTATATGGCCTTGAGAGCTGGTTAGCGTCTCATTTTACATTTTCTCCCTCTGTAAGTGATCTCTGTCTTACTGAACTGTTGTGAAGATTCCATTAGATCATGAATGTTAAGTTGAGCTCGGGGTCTGGCAGTCGTAGGAATCCAGCGAATGGTAGCCATCATTATTCTTACTGTCTTGGAGTCACGCACCCACCCTCTGAGGTCATTGTCATTGCCTGATCTGGAGGCCATCAGCTCTCCAGACAAAGACCGTTGGCTTATTCATGGCTCTATTTTTGGTCCCCACAATAGTCTCCATCAGTGACTATTTGTGAAATAAATGAATGATTGCAGGAAATGAATGAACTTTGCAGGTGGAAAGAACTGGGGCTCAGGGAGGTTGGCTGGATCATAAGGGACAGCATAGAGATTCCCGCCAGCTCTGCTGTGTCCTCAGCCAGGACCATAAGCTACTGGTGACTTGATGGCTCTCCTCTTTGGTGCTTACCTAAATTCCTGGGAACTATCCCATTCGTTCCCAGTGATCTAAAGATGAGGTGCGTGTGTGTGTGTATGTGTTTGTGTGTGCGCACTTTCTAGGATGGCATCCAAGAAGATAGGTCGTATTAGATGTAGCCTCCAGGTTGTTTAGAAACTAATTGGTCATTTTCATTCTGAGGCAAAATAGCAGACTGGTAACCCTTTGCTCTTTGGGGAAAAACTCCTTAAATGTTCTTATGTTCTGACATATTGCAAGGTCCCACTGGAATGCTGACATAGTTTATACCCATCAAGGCCACACTAGAGGTACTTTTTGTGGGTCTCGAGAACGGAGAGCTTGTCCCTTTGAGCTCCATGTGTAGGTGTCATCTTTCTCTTGTAGGTTGCAATGGTGATTTTACATCTTCCAGCTCACCCCCAAGCCCCTAAGATTCTCGTTGCAATGGGCTGTGAAGCTCCACTGTTTCTCTTCTTTCTCAGATCTGTTTTGTGGGCAAGACTGCTAGGTTAAGACAAGAAAAGAAGGAGAGGCAGAGGGGCTGAAGTGTGAAGAGGACTTGATGCTGTTTTTAAAAAGTCCTTGAATTCAGCCCTTGAGTAGTGCAGTATAAATTTGAGAGATGATGGCTATTAATTCTTTGCTTCTTGTATAACAGCTTTTAGTCTAGGATGTCAAAATATATCAATAACACTTTCTTTCTCCATTTCTCCATTTCATGTGTAGGAGGGAGGTAGAGAGCATCTCCAGAGAGCTCACTGCTGCTCGGACCGTGGCTGGTCCTTAGCAGGAGCACGAGAAAAATCTTAATTTGATGGTTTCTTTTGTTTATTCATTCATCATTCATTCATTTATCCAACAAACATTTTTGCCTCTTGCTACTTTGTCCTGGGTATTGCATTGGGCTGGGGGTGGAGGACAAAGGAAATGAGACACAGCCTGTACCCTCGTGGAGATACAGTCTAGTGCGGGAATCAGGCATTCCACGAAGAGCTAGACTAACGTGTACGCACGTTCCTACAGTGCTCTGAAGTGCGCTGACAGCATGTGGCTGGGGGACCCGCCCTGGGGGTCCGGGGCCAGAGCAGGCTTTGCTGAGGGGATGAGCTTCAGCAGAAAGCTGAGGGATGGCAGGAATTAACATGACAGAGAGAGAAGAGGGGACCATGGGTGCTGTCCAGTCCCACCGCCTCACCTGGGCCCATGCTCCTAGCATAGGATCTTGGCCCCAAAGTCATTCCCTACTTTCTTTTCAGCCTTTGCTGCTTCTTGCCCCCACTCCTCTAAACTCCCGCCCTTGTCTCTAGAGCTGCCTGTTGAGTTTGCAGTCTTCACAGACTTCTTCTTGAATTCGGCCAGTAGCTGTTGAGCTTCTGCTAAGCCAGGGGCTCAGGCCTCCATTGCTGCTGCCTTTGGGAAGCTTTCTCCCATCTTGACCTCTTTTCCCTTTTATACCTCCCTATGGAGAAGGAAATGGCAGCACACTCCAATATTCTTTCCTGGAGAATCCCATGGACGGAGGAGCTTGGTGGGCTACAGTCCATGGGGTCACAAAGAGTCAGACACAACTGAGCGACTTCACTTTCACTTTCATGGTTACCCTGGAATGCGGGAGACCCAGGTTTGATCCCTGGGTTGGGAAGATCCCCTGGAGAAGGAAAATGGCAACCCACCCTAGTACTCTTTCCTGGAGAATCCCATGGAGGGAGGAGCCTGGCAGGCTACAGTCCATGGGGCGCAAAGAGTCGGACATGACTGAGCGACTTCACTTTCACTTCACTATGGTTACCCTAGACTTCCCTCGTGGCTCAGATGGTAAAGCATGTGCCTTTCAATGCGGGAGACCTGGGTTCGATTCCTGGGTTGGGAAGATCCCCTGGAGAAGGAAATGGCAACCCACTCCAGTACTCTTGCCTGGAAAATCCCATGGACACAGTCCACAGGGTCGCAAAGAGTCAGACACGACTGAGCGACTTCACTCACTTCACTATGGTCAGCATAATTGGCCTTGGATTCTTATTCTTGTCGTACCCTCATTAAGCCTTTCCCTTCAACTCCACAAGCTGTTTGAAGCCCTCTGTCTTTATCATCTTCGAGTTCCTAGTGGCTCCCTTGGGTGGGCAAAGCCCTGGGATGATGACGACAACACAGAGATACTTGTTGAATGTTTACCAAGAGACGGACAGATTCAAAACACCTAACATGTATTAACTCATTTAATCCTGCCAACAACCCACAAGAGCAAGTTACTCTATTATTATCTATAGTTAGCCAATGAAGAAACTGAGGCCCACAAACTGTTAGTGACTTCCCAAGAGTCACTTAGCTAGGAAGTCAGAGGACTCTAGCTCAGGCCTTTTGACTCCTGGGTCTGGACTGGTAACCACTGCAGCACACTTCCTGCCTGGCTTGGCCCGCGTTAGCCGAGCTGTATGTGTGCAATGCTGACAGGTACAACCCAGGCCTCTGCAAGACCATGCACACATACGGCAGCCCTAAGTGATGAAGGAGTAACTGGCTGATGCCCATCCTTCAGATAGTAGGAGAGGCAGGGTCATGAGTCGCCTTCGGAGCTTTAGAGCTTGTTTCCATCACAGGAAGCAGGGAGCAAGCCCATGTGAACACAGGGGCTTCAAAAGGCACCAGAGACAAGAATGGCCTTGCATTGCAGGGTTCGAACATAGCCGCTTCAATGACCACCTAGAAGAAATAGTGGCTGTGACAAACTATAGTTTTTAAAATTACAAAGTGTTGTCTATTTATAACACTGTAGAAAATTTTGGAAATATGGAAAAGTAAGAAGAAAGTGAAGACAAACTGCTATCACATTATCTTGGCCTGATTACTGTTAATATTTTGGTATGTTTCTTCCTTTGAATATGTGTGTATATATATGCACATATGTATATTTATTTTTCATAAATTAGATCATATTGTACAAACTAGTTTATAAGACATCTCAGAGTGGATTCCGGCAGGGTAGGGACCAGTTAAAATAATTATTTTTCCTGTGAAAAATAAAATTAGCTGAAAAACTGATAAGTACCAAATGACACAGTAAGAAAAAAATAATCCTAATCCTGTGATGCAGGAGTTGTTATTTAGTCGCTAAGTCTTGTCCAACTCTTTTGTGACCCTTTGGACTGTAGCCTGCCAGGTTCCTCTGCCCATGGGATTTCCCAGGTAAGAATACTAGAGTGGGTTGCCATTTCCTCTCCAGAGGATCTTCCCAGCCCAAGGATAGGAACCTGTGTCTCCTGCACTGCAGGCAGGTTCTTTATCACTGAGTCAGTCACCAGGGAAACCCGTGATGCAGGAATAACCACATCAAAATTTTGTGGCATTTCCTTTGGGCTGCTTGAAATTGGAATCAAACTGTCAACATGAAGTTATTTTGTTTGTGCCCCTAAGTTTATCTCATGAACGTGTCCCCTTTTTATTAAGTATTCTTCAAAACGATTTGTTTCTACAAAGCATTTCACTATGCGGGTGTAGGGTCACGTCTGTCACCTTTCTCCCACTGTCGGACCCGGAGATTGAAGCCCAAGTTGCCCCTTGGTGTGGACAAGACTTTGATGCACACCCTTGTCTGCCTCTGTTCCATTCCTGATCATGTCCCTCAGAGCCAGTCTCACCACGAGAGTCTCTGGGCCAGAGGATGGGAAGTCTGTAAGCACACCTCTTTCCTGTTGCTGCTGCTGCTGCTGTGTGTGTGTGTGTGTGTGTGTGTGTGTGTGAGTGTGTGCACACACCCGTGCATGCATACCTGTATGCTCATCTGCCCTCCTTGTTTCTCCCATAGTGTCCAGCTCTCTTCCATGACTCAGTCTTGCCTGGGAGAGAGGACAGCATTGATTGGACTAAATGGCCTTGACTTTTCTTTACATGTGCAAGACAGTTGACATGGAGTTCAAAGCAAGACTCTGGGATCAGGTGTCCCTGGGTTCCAATCGAGGCTCTGCTGCTTGCTAGATGTGCAGACTGAGGCGAATTATCTGACCTCCCTGAGTTTCGGTGGGCTAAGGGAAGCTGATATCTGCTTGTGGGGTTATTAGGAGTGTTAGATCAAATAGTACTTGTCAAGTGCTTAGCATAGAATTGAATGCATCATAAGGGCTCAGTAACAGCAAATGTTATTATTTTTACTATTTATTCCAACTTTCATCCCTCCGGGCTATAGGAATTTGATTCATTTTTAAACTGCTACTGTCTGTACAAATAGGTCGAATATTCTATGGAGCAGTTGTGTGTGTTTTAGCTGCTCTCTGTGTAGTTTAGCGGGAGGTCTTAGGGTGTCAGATGTTACTTTAAAAAAGTTTGAAATTTTGGATTGGCTCTTAGGAAGCCTGGCTTGAAAAAGACAGATGAGGAGCTAAGTGTTGGCTGGGGGAACATAAGCTGCCTCTGTAGTCTCCCCAGTACAATTGTTTTTGCAGTCAAATAAATTAAGGGTAACAGTAATAATAGGAATCACCAACAGCTAATTATAAAATGGGGTACGTTGCCAATTATGCAGCCGTATCTCAACCCCAGAGTAAGTGGAGATATTTGCAGATGCAACTTGTGCTGCACATAATACCAGGAGGCCAGGGGTTGCATTTTGAAAAAGACAACACCTGGGATGTGTGTACATGGACTTCTGCATCCTGGTTGCCAAACTAGACTCTGTTTACTGCTCCCTTGAAAAACTGGGGCTCTAGACAGTTAAGAATTGTGGTTTTCTTTTGAGGAATGGTCCCCTTACCCATTTAATATTGTTAGAACATATAAGGAAGAAGAGGAACAATTCCTGGGGCTTTCTGAGTGTGTGTCGGGGTCCGAAACAGCAAACCCTCATCCTGACACTGAATGCTTCTGTGTCTTAGGGGACTCTCCAGGGAAGAGATGGACATAACAGAGCAAGGGAACATCGATAGAGAGATTAGACTTCCCTAGGAGGCAGCAGGGGTGAGGCTGTGAGGACAGTGTTCAGGTGATGATGCTGTCCCTTCATATGGTCCCTCTTCATGCTGAGCTCCATGCACCACGGTACCCTCCGTGCATCCAGCATGGCCTCAGGGAGCGATCAGTGATCCTGGAGGGTGGGGTCTGTCTTTAGACAAGTTGCTGAATCTCTCAGCCCTTTTACCCTGATCTCAGGGAATAAGATATTGCACCTGCCTGGAAGGGGGTCACTACAGGATGAAACAGCTCACAGTGGTGTTTTGTAAGCTGTCCTGGGGGGCTCAGACCTCATGGTGGTTGTGCAGATCTGCAACCATGCTGTCTCCTAGGGACCTGAGTGGCCACTTTGCCCTGGGGAGACGCTTGGAAGTGGCTCCAGGCTCCCCAGATCATGTCAGAGTCCTGGCCTTTTCTGCAAACTGGAACCGGCAAAGCCACTCTCAGGGCAGGTGTCTTGTATTTACACTGCTGCCGTGGATTAAGCATCAGAAACCAGCAGAGCAGGAGCCACACCGGGCCCTCCTCTCTCTTTGGATTCCTGCCCTGTGGTCCCTCTAGGTGACTGATGCCCTTTGCTGCCTGCATCTGCTTTTGACTCGTCTCTCTGCCCACTGATGTTCTGCTGCTTGGTTATGTAAATCGCTTCTCTCCACTGGAAGGGAATTGGGCTGCAACAGTTTACAGCCTGGCAGGGAGACTGCTCTCCTTTCTCCAGCTGAGGACAAATCGAGGACCCCATTGTCAGCTTGGTGGGAGCCCCTTTGGAGCCAACATGAAGCTGAAGCCCCATTTCCTTTGCAGAGAAATTTGGCCCGAAACTCTTCCTCTGCCATTGGCAAGGGTTGCAGCTTGAGTGCCCCCCTCCCTGGATCCCTCTCCAGCATTCTGAATTTCAGCGAGGGCAAGCGTTCTCTGTCAGAGGTAGCATTTATGGAGAGTTTTCTCCAGGCAGGGCAGTGTGCTCAACCCTGAGCTTACATTGTTTGGATTAATCCTCAGCACATCCTTCTGAGATAGCTGTGCTCCTGTTTTGCCTGTCTTCTGGATGGTGAGTCGTAAGTGCAAGCAGCCAAGTAACTTATTCGAGGTCCTACCATCACTGAGTGATTCTGGAGGGGAGAGGGTAACGAGAGCTTGAGGATTTGAGGGAGACACAGTAAATACGGTAACCGCAAACGATTTGGAGCCGCTGACTGCTCAGCACTCTGTAGAAGGGCCCACGTTGCGCTCATGGAATTCTCTTGAGCACCCAGGGAGCAGGTGTGATCATCTCCACGGTGCATCAGGAGCTGTGTTTGGGAAGGGCCGGCCCAGGTCACACAGGGCATGGTCCATGAGAGCCATTTGTACTCGGATCCATCCAACTCCAAGCCTGGAACTTCAGCCCCTCCGCTCTTCTCTTCGGGGTCTACACCCGAGATGTTTCCCTGACCTTGGGGGCTCTGGACTCACTGCTCTGACTCCAAAGGAAACACAGTCTGATTCATTTCCCAGAAAAATAAACCCACAGCCCAGAGTATATTTAAGAAGGAGCATGGTAAGAGAACAGCTCCCAAAAAGGGATGGACCAGGACTGAGATAGGAGCTCTGCACTCACCACCTCCCCTGCGAGGGCAGTGAGGGGATGAAGGGGTCTCTGCTCGGGCAGAGTGTCTGGCTGTGCACCCAGGATCCTGCCCGGGAGCCTTGGGATGTCCCCCCTCAAGGGGCACTTTAGCCTGGGTGCCCCAGCAGAAGAGGAGAGGGCTGCCTTGGAGCTGTCACCCTCTTGCCTTCCTGGGTCCCCACACCCCACCAGCCACCAACTTGTTCACTCAGGACTGGGATCTACTTCCCTGGGGGCTGGCGCCACGTCCCATCCACGTGGGATCCTAAGGGATTCTCGCTGAGAATCGCTGTTGGGGACCCCAGCTGTCCTCGGAGCCCCCGCGGATGGGCGCCGTGTTCCCCTCCTGCGATTGCATCGGTTCGTCACAAGGTGGCAGCAAGTAGTCAGATGCGAGGCTGCGGCTGGGTGCCTCCTTGCTTTAGGAGTGCCCCATCTCTACTAGGTCCCTGGCCTGGCCACGGAGGAAGCTCAGCGTCACTCATGGACTTTTCTTGCCTGCGGGGCAGTTCAGCGAGGAATGAAAATTTTGCCTCGTTAGTGCATAATGCTAACAATATGCTTTGATTTCTAATTGGTTCTTTCTGCATTAAAAACCCACACTTTGCCAGGAGAACCCATGCACAGCTACCCAAAAAGATGACAAATAAGTGTGAGGGGAAGAGCTGGGGATGAGGGTATAGCTAAGAATCCATTCTGCTCCGTTGCTTGGGCACATGGTGTCACTCTTTGGGGGCCTCAGTGTTCCCATCTGTAAAATGGGGAAATGATGGCTTCGGCTTCATGAGGCCATTGTGAGGAGCAAGGAACTCATGCATTTGAGGCAATCACCACAGTGCCTGGGACAGAGGAACTGTTAGTTCCTCTGATTCTTGCTGGAGAAGACTCTTGAGAGTCCCTTGGACTGCACGGAGATCCAACCAGTCCATCCTAAAGGAGATCAGTCCTGAATATTCGTTGGAAGGACTGGTGCCGAAGCTGGTACTTTAGCCACCTGCAAAGAACTGACTCATTTGAAAAGACCCTGATGCTGGGAAAGATTGAGGGCAGGAGGAGAAGGGGATGACAGAGGATGAGATGGTTGGGTGGCGTCACCAACTAATGAACATGAGTGAGTAAACTCCAGGAGTGGGTGACGGACAGGGCGGCCTGGCGTGCTGCAGTTCATGGGGTCACAAAGAGTCGAAAACAACTGAACGATTGAACTGACCTTGGTGTACAGAGCGTTAGCAGGTGAATGGAATCAGGGAAGCCTTTGCTTGGAGAATTTCCCACTAGTTTCTGGTAAGAGCACAAAACAGACCCTTCCTTCTTTATCCTCCTCTGCTGCAGTCAGTGGTGGTGTATGGAAGAAGAGACGACAGACTTTGGAGCCAGACTGGGTCAGGTCCTGACTCTTCCACACTCTGTGTGATCTTGGGCAAGTTCCATAACTCTCTGTGCCTCTGTTTCTTCATCTGTGAAGTGGAGATAACTGATTTTGGTGGGGATTACAGTGTCAAGACAGAGGATGAGATGGTTGGGTGGCGTCACCAACTAATGAACATGAGTGAGTAAACTCCAGGAGTGGGTGACGGACAGGGCGGCCTGGCGTGCTGCAGTTCATGGGGTCACAAAGAGTCGAAAACAACTGAACGATTGAACTGACCTTGGTGTACAGAGCGTTAGCAGGTGAATGGAATCAGGGAAGCCTTTGCTTGGAGAATTTCCCACTAGTTTCTGGTAAGAGCACAAAACAGACCCTTCCTTCTTTATCCTCCTCTGCTGCAGTCAGTGGTGGTGTATGGAAGAAGAGACGACAGACTTTGGAGCCAGACTGGGTCAGGTCCTGACTCTTCCACACTCTGTGTGATCTTGGGCAAGTTCCATAACTCTCTGTGCCTCTGTTTCTTCATCTGTGAAGTGGAGATAACTGATTTTGGTGGGGATTACAGTGTCAAGACACATGAGGAGCACTGGGTAATGTTTGCTTTCATTGTCCTGCTTGACCATCTGCTTGACTGAGGG
>SJYX01002828.1:178219-209774 GCA_006410675.1 Oreotragus oreotragus | reverse complement strand
GTCTCAGCCTCTTCTTCCCTCACTGTGTCTACAAGTCTCTTCTCTATGCCTGAGACTCTACTGCTGCCCTGCAAATAGGCTCATCAGTGCCATCTTTCTAGATTCCATATATATGTGTTAATATATTAACACATTTGTTTTTCTTTGTTTTTCTTTCTGACTTACTTCATTCTGTATAATAGGCTCTAGATTCATCCACCTCATTAGAACTGACTCAAATGCATTCCTTTTTATGGCTGAGTAACATCCCATTGTATAGATGTACCACAACATCTTTAACCATTCATCTGTTGATGGACATTTAAGTTGCTTCCATGTTTTAGCTATTGTAAATAGCACTGCAATGTACATTGGGGTATATGTGTCTTTTCAATTATGATTTTCATTAACTTTCTAAAATATTTACATTTCAAAACTGTTTTTAGCAAAAAAAAAAAAAGTATGCTGAAGAAAAGTTCCAAAATGTGCAACATTGTCAGGCCTTGTGGGCACCAGAGCCTATAAAACAAAAAGGCATTTTGGAAAGAAGGAAATATCAATAATACTGCCTTTGTTTTGCACAGTGATATTAATAATATATCAATACTGTTAGTGCATACAGACTCTCAATGTGGTGGAGCTGCTCAACGTGCATTACATGAATTGACTCCTCCACGTCTGCACCCGCTCAGTCGTCATTCTCCTTTACGGGGGAGTAAATGGTCATCCCGGTCAGAAGCAGTGAGGCTAGGTTTGCAGCCCAGCCTGTCCGTCTCCTGAGACTGAGCTCTGGTCTTGCTGAATGCGCTCAGGATGGAAATCTCAGCCTAGTGGTTCCACTGTTGGTTGCCTGTCCCGGGCTGGGAACCCAAGCATGACAGGTGACTCTTCTATGAAAGAAGATAGTTTCCAAGGCACTCAAATTTCCTGTCACCATTTTGGCCTCTTGTATCTTCTTTAGCTTTTTCCCAGGTTCTCATTTGTGTTCCAAGATAGCTGAGGTTCTAGAGAGATAGTCTATTTGAAAAAATGATGCATTTTTCCTCTTGAAAAATCAACATATTTTACCCAAGGGATATTTCAGAATATACCTTGCTTTCCTATACTGCTGATCATTTTTTCTAATAACTACCTGATTTTTTTTTCCTATCACACCTAGACAAGAGCTCCNCAAGATAGCTGAGGTTCTAGAGAGATAGTCTATTTGAAAAAATGATGCATTTTTCCTCTTGAAAAATCAACATATTTTACCCAAGGGATATTTCAGAATATACCTTGCTTTCCTATACTGCTGATCATTTTTTCTAATAACTACCTGATTTTTTTTTCCTATCACACCTAGACAAGAGCTCCACTCTAAGATAAGGATGGCTCAGCTTCCACTCTCATTAATGCAATGATTCCATAACACGATGACAGATAAGAGAACTTTCTTTCTCTTCTACTCAAGGCTGGTTTTACATAAAAATAGACCATAACTCAGAGTCTGTAATGGCTATGGAAAGGTTATACTCGCTTCCATCCAAATAGGCTGAGCTAATAAAAATTATATTTGTTACAATCCAAATAGATTAACCGGCCTCAAGGGCTTAGCTATGTATTACACGTTTCAATTTTCTTATAATTAAATTAACATAAAATAGTCTTCACAAATAAATGGCTGCTTCAGAAAGAGTTAAGCTCTGCTTAACAAAAATGGCCATTCTGTTTACACGTGCAGCTGCTCAGGTAGATCTCGGAGGTGGGAGGAGGCACTTCTCTGTGGAGTGGACACATGGTAGAGGGATTAGCGGAAAGCCTCCCTCTCGCGTGCCCTGCTGGGGCCTTCAGTGCCCCGGCCGCAGCTCAGAATTAAGCCAGGATCGACGCCGCCTGCGCCAACCAGCCACTCTTTGCCGGGTGCAGTCGGCCACCAGCCAGCAGGCCTGATGGCAGGACCTCGGCTGCTGTACCCGGGTGCCTGCTGCCCTGGAAGCTCATTAACAAAGGTTCTGCTGTCTTTACTCGGCTCACCTTCCCTTGTCTTCTCCAGAAGGCTGACCCCTACGCATGTGCCTTCCTCCTAGAAATCCTGCCAAAATATTGCTTCTGTTTGCAAACTCCTTTATTCAGGACTTTCTGTGCCATGTTTTCACTTACATTTTCACCCAGAAGGTTCAGAACTTCCAACCGTCAGGGAAGATTTACATCGCGCAGCTGGAAAGATCTTGAACCAAGGAGAAGATGGCCCTAAACTGCTTAAATCCCTTCAGAGTTTGGATCCGCCCAAGGGGATTAACACCAAATCGACCTTTTGTTTTATTCTGTGGATATCTCCAGTGCTTCCCTAGTGACTCAGTGGTAAAGAACATGTCTGCCAGTGGAGGAGAGGAAGGAGAAGGGGGTTCCATGCCAGGGTCAGGAAGATCCCCTTGGAGAAGGAAGTGGCAACCCACTCCAGTATTCTTGCCTGGTAAATCCCATGGACAGAGGAGCCTGCAGGGCTATAGTCCATAGGGTCGCAAAGAGTTGGACACAGTGACTGAACAACAGCAATGGATGTCTTCACAAGAGGTACGGTGCGGTAGCTGTTGCCATTTGAAACCATCAGAAATAGAGATTTCTTGGTTCTGAAAGTCAAACGGGAGACCATTCAAAGTAAGGACGTGGGCAGTGATATGGGCTGGGTGCCATTCGAGCTACAACCCTTCCTCAAGTCTCTCATCCATACGTCCTCCTGCGTTTTAATGGACCCTACCCCGTTTCAAAATGGGAAAGCTGGTGGGAAACCAGGGAACGGGTGTGTAAAAGGCCTGAGTTAGTCTTTATGAAAGCCTGAAGCAGGATCCCTCCAAGGGTCAACCTTGTATACAGGTTCTGGAGGAACTCTGACAGGGACCCAGTGGGAACCATCCATCCTGGGAGCTCTTCTTTGAGCTCAGTGGTCCGACAACATAAATGGGAAAACACAGCTTAATAGGACAAATGATGGTAGAATGCAAATATTCACACCAGCAGCCCTTTCTACATCACTGTGATTATCTCCTGAAAAATAAACAGAAGTTGGGATTTCCCTGGTGGTCCGTGGCTAAGACTCTGAGTTCCCAATGCAGGGGGCCAGGGTTCAGAGTCTGAGTTCCCAATGCAGGGGGCCAGGGTTCAGTACCTGGTCAAGGAATTAAGTCCCACATGCCACAACTAAATATCCTGAGTGCCACAACTAAGACCCAGCACAGCCAAATAAATAAATATTTTAAAAATAAAATTAAAAACAAACAGAACTTAGAAAACGCCTTGATCGTGTTGGGGCACAGTGCAGTCTCCACTCTCCCTAAGCCCCTCACCACTGCCCATGTTTGGAGTGATGAGTCCTTGTTAGCAAGTCTGCAAAAGACTCAGAAAAACAGAGAGGAGGCTCACAGGAGTCCGTTTTGCTGCACATCTGAAGTTTTTTGTCAAAGGTTGGTCGAGGAAAGAGGTCAAAACTGATTGTGCAATAAAAGAACTCAGTCATCTGTGGGGCTCTTTTTGTTTATGACACCCTGGTTCCCACTCTTCATGGGCCAGCAAGACCTGGCCTCACACTTAAGATTAAAGTCACTTTGGGTCAAGGGTCCCAGGGAGCTGAGCAGGTGAGCAGAGAAACACTGTACTTTGCATTTTATCACATCTCCTCTTTTAGTGTAGATGGTAGAGCAAGAGCCTCTTCATAAAACAATGCATTTGAGTGTCTCCTTTCATCCTAGCCATCCAGTGTGCAGAATAAAATCCCCCATGAAATGACCCCAACTCATCTCATCCCTCCTCCGGCCTCCCCTGCAGGGCAGCAGCCCTTCCAACTGCACAGCGTGAAAGGCCACACCCCAGCATTTCTCTCACTGATTCCTTGTCTTCAAAACCCCTTCCCTATTTGTGGTTTGATCACTCAGTCATGTCCAACTCTTTGCAACCCCATGCATTGCAGCATGCCAGGTTTCCCCGTCTTTCACCATCCCCTGGAGTTTGCTTAGATTCATGTCCATTCAGTCAGTGAGGCTATCTAACCATCCCTATGGCTGAGTAATATTCCATTGTCTATCTGTTCCATATCTTTTTTTAACCATCTCTATCAATGGACTTTTTGCAGCAACAGGGATAGACCTAGAGACAATCGTAGTCAGTGCAGTGAGTTAGAGAAAGACAAATATCACGTGATATCACTTGTATGTGAAATCTCATTGTTAAAAGGGTACAAATGAACTTATTTACAAGACAGGAACAGACCCACAGACGTCAGAAGCAAACTTATGGTTACTTAGGATCCCTGGTGGCCCAGATACTAAAGAATCTGCCTGGAATGCAGGAGGCACCGGTTTGATCCCTAGGTTGGGAAGCGCCTCTGGAGAAGGGAATGGCAACCCACTCCAGTATTCTTGCCTGGACCATGGGGTCGAAAAGAGTTGGACACGACTGACTGACTAACACACATCAAGACCTCAGTCCAGTGATTCTCAAGCTTGGGCAGTGATCAGGAACACCTGGAGGGATTCTTAGGATGTGGACCACTGAGCCCTCCCCCATACCCACCCCACAGTCCTGAGTCAACGGGTAGGACTAGAGGATTTTCACATCCAGCAGGTCTCCAGGGGGTGAAGCTATGCTAATGCTGCTGCCAGTCAGAACACACTTTGAGAACTGCTGCTGGAGTCCCACGTTGTGGAACTCGCACCCTTACATTTCATCCTGAGGCTTAAGTGTGGAGCCTTCCCGATCTCCATAGAGAGATCAGCTCCAGGATAGTGAGCATATTGACGGAAAGCCAGGGGCACCAATGAAAGTGACCCACAAATGAAAACAGGAAGGCAGCCGTGAGAACGCTGCCCTGCTCCGCTAGAACTCACAGAGACTTAAAACTCAGCCCAGGCTCTCAAGATGTTATCGTCCCCAAAAAGGAAAGGAAAAAGCTTTATCAGACTGAATGTCTATACAAATAAGCAAAGCTTCTTCCTTTCAATAAGTAGCTGACAGCTCAGGACACCAGAGGAAGGGAGAGTGGGGCCAGCCTATGGGTCCTGAGAGCAAAGGCTGTAATTAATCTGGAGGGAGAAGACGGAATTTGGAGCACAAATGCTGTGAAACAAGAGGAATGTGAAAGAAAGAAGGAGAGAGAGAATGAAGGAAGGAAGGAAGGAAGGACAAGGGAGAGGAAGGAAGAGAGAAAGCAAATGAAAAAAGGAATGAAAAATTAAGCAAAAAAAAAAACAAAAGAAAAGGTTGAGAGCAGCCCTGCTCTTGGTGTCACTCTGAAATAGTTTATCTTCTGACTTAACGGGCCAGAGACCAGTTACAGCAGGTCTAAATGTGATTCCATTTCCCACCGTCCCACGGGGTGGCCCCTATGAACAAAGATGTGGTACTTTCTCTGAGGAGCTCAGGTGAGCCATCGGCAACCACCACCTGGAGTGGGGGCCCGCTGATGGCTTTAAGAGAAAAGAATTTGATTAAAATTCAAAGGAAAAAAAAATCAGCCGAGATGATTTAGAAAGCATTATGCATTTATTGAACAAACACTGCTAAAGACATTTCAGCAAACTGTGTGCTTAAAAAGTAATAAATAGCCATTGTGCTTACTTCATAAACTTGTCAGACTGTCTTCATTTTATTTTCCTGAACAAACTGAATTTCTGTACTGCTCATCCCCAGCCAGTTAATAAATACATCACCCTAAAAAGTGCTGTGGTATTAAATTTACAGCAGATAAAATATGGATGAAGGTGCTATGCTCCAGGTATGTCAAGTGTGATTTAATATCTCACACTCCTCTCAGGAGGAGTAAAAGATTACTAGGGCTGCTTCACCCGCCAGGGAGCGACCTTTGCTCCCAGGTAACAGCCACTCAGCAAATAGAGCCAAATGAAGACAGAGAATAGCATATAGATTTGCCATAAGAAAACATTGATCTAAATCCAAGTATCAAATCTGCTGATCAGAGCTCTGGAGCAAGCTGGAGAAATGCCTTCCAATCTTCATGTGCAATTGAAGAAACGTTGGGTAGAAGGGACACCCTGAAAATGTGTGGGATGATTTGTGGTGCTTCTGAACATTTTCTTTATTATTACTATTATTATCGGGTTTCCCTGGTGACTCAGAGATCAAGACTTCTCCTGCCAAAGCAGGAGACTCCGGTTCGATCCCTGCATCAGGGAGATCCTCTGGAGAAGGAAATGGCAACCCACTCCAATATTCTTGCCTGGAGAATCCCTTGGACAAAGGAGCCTGATGGCTACAGTCCATGGGGTCAAGAGTCAGACATGACTTAGCAACTAAACAACTACTACCACTGCTATTATTATTACTATTTGCCTGTTGGATCATTGGAATAAAATGTCCTTAGAAGAAAATACTCCTTGACTTCAGGTCTTAGCGAAGAGTGGTTTCTTCTCTCTGTAGGAACTCTAAGCTCTCACTGAGCATTTCAGAGATCAGGAGAGTCTTATAAAAGAAGGCGCTGCTCCCCAGGCAAGTTTCTCAACAAGCTGATTTAATTTATATCTTTTTTTAAAGTTCTGTTTAAATGACAAAAAAAAAATCTCCAAGGAGAACATTTGTTAGCACAGAAAATAAATTCTTATGATTAACATTTTGCCATCCAAAAGGGCTGGTGACTAAGAGAGTCCTCTTCACTTCAAAGGTAGGAGAGAAATGAGTTTTAAAACAAGGGTAAGAAAGAAGCAAATTGCTGCTGAGCTATTTTTATTTCAAATATATAAAAGTAGAGTTGGTAACTGCCATGTATAAATCTTCAAAGTGCAGATTGCCAAGGGTCTTCCTCTAAAGACTGCTGTGAAAAAATAAACTCGGGCAATTAAAGCAGCTTTTTCCTTTCGCCAGGGAGGTAAGGGAAGTGGCCCCGTGTCCCAGGGGCTCCTGGCTTCCTCTCTGTTCCCAGGGAGCAGTGTGTCTTTGCTCATTTAAAAAAAAAAAAAAATCTCCCCGGCTCTGGGCCTTTGCAAATAAAAGCTTTTGTTGCTTCCCCCGAAGTGATGGCTCCATGATTTGAGTTTTTTTTTTTGTTTGTTTGTTTGTTTTTCACTGGGCATATTTGTGCTCAACTAGTAATTGGTTTGAAGGAGCTAGAGGAGGCTGGGGACAAGGTTGTTTATCTCAGATTTCTTCAATGGTAAACAGTGAGGCCTTGGCTTTACCGAATAGGTTTGCACAAAAGCGCTGATTTTTGAAATAGATGGAAGTAGGGGAAATATTTCAAAACATGTGAGAGAAAGGATTGAGTGGGTGGTTGGAGAGGCGTGTGTGTGTGTCTGTGTGCCCATGTACACTTACCATAAACAGGAGAGTTCAAAACGAAAACTCTCTTTAAAGTCAGTTATTGAGAAAAAAATTTTTTTAATGAAGCACATTCAAAAATATCTGTTTAGCTCTTAGCAAGTGAAAATGAGTTTAAAATTTCTTGTTTGGACACATTATCATGAAATCTAAACATTTGAAAATATGAGTACATTTTAATTTGTTGAGCTGTAACAATAAAGGAAGAAAACTTTAAAAATCAGACAAATGGAGACCCGTGGGTTTCTGAGTTTCTTTTCAGTTATAGACATTTCTGTGATAGAATTTTGTTAAAAGCCATTTTTGATACCAGAAAGGGCAATAGAATTTTTTTATGAAGTCAGTTAGTGAGACAGGCCTCCCCACCTCCCACACCAGCCTCATCTCTCAGACAGTCAAACAGGGGTCCTTGCCACATCCTTCTGTTGTTGCAAAGCCACTAACTGTGTCTGACTCTTTGCGGACCCATAGACTGCAGCACTCCATGCTTCCCTGTCCTGCACTATCTCCTAGCGTTTACTCAAACACATATCCATGGAGTCAGTGATGCCATCCAACCATCTCATCCTCTGTCACCCTATTCTCCTCCTGCCCTCAGTCTTTCCCAGAATCAGGGTCTTTTCCAGTGAGTCAGCACTTCGCATCAGGTAGCCAAAGTATTGGAGTTTCAGCCTCAGCATCAGTCCTTCCAATGAATATTCAGGGTTTTTTTCCCTTTAGAAGCGGCTGGTTTGATCTCCTTGCTGTCCAAGAGACTCTAAACAAACCCTTTCCCCATTCTGACTGTGCTGTGGATCGGCCAAGGCAGACTGACATCTCATGACTGACAGATGTGCCTGCCCTGGCATCAGCGACTCCAGAAGGAGCTGAGACTGCTTCCTTCGTTTGGCTCCGCGGGGAGAGGGGTGAGGTGGGTGGGCTAGGAAGGAGGTAGAGACAGTGACAGGGAAGAGAGAAGAGGGGACACTAACTCTGTTTGCTTAGGGTTATTTAATTTTTTAAATATATATGTGTGTGTGTTGTGAACTCGGGGAGGAGAGCTGGAAGCAACTGGCAAGGAGGTAGAGGTTGTGCGGGGACAAGAAGGGATTTACGGGCACAGTTTCACACCCTATGAAATCTTCCTTATAGGCACCTCTTTCCCAAAACGACCAGATAGGGAAGGGTTGCTGCTGCTGCTGCTGCTAAGTCACTTCAGTCGTGTCCGACTCTGTGTGACCCCATAGACGGCAGCCCACCAGGCTCCCCCATCCCTGGGATTCTCCAGGCAAGAATACTGGAGTGGGTTGCCATGTCCTTCTCCAATGCATGAAAGANTGTCCGACTCTGTGTGACCCCATAGACGGCAGCCCACCAGGCTCCCCCATCCCTGGGATTCTCCAGGCAAGAATACTGGAGTGGGTTGCCATTTCCTTCTCCAATGCATGAAAGAGAAAAGTGAAAGTGAAGTCGCTCAGTCTGTCCGACTGTTAGCGACCCCATGGACTGCAGCCCACCAGGCTACTCCGTCCATTGGATTTTCCAGGCAAGAGTATTGGGGTGGGGTGCCATTGCCTTCCCCGAGGGAAGGGTTAGTGTTTAGCTAACACTTGAAAGGAAAATAATGCCCCAGTTTAAGTACCATCATATTTTCCAAAGGCTAATTCCATCTTACCATGCCACTTGTGTGCTTATTCTTTATTTCCCGTCTATCCCCAATTTATACATCGTTCTGTCAAATTATTTTTCAATATGGAATCTGTTGGTTTTTTTTTAAACGACTGGGAAATGTCTCCCACCCTGCTGGAACCCTGCCTGAGGAGGTGGTAAGGAAGGCTCTTCAATCAAGACCCCTTTTGGGGGTGGTGGTGGGGTTGGGGGTTCAGTTGCTCAGTCATGACCGACTCTTGCGATCCCACGGACTGTAGCCCGCCAGGTTCCTCTGTCCGTGGGATTGTCCAGGCAAGAACACTGGAATGGGTTGCCATTTCCTTCTCCCAAGACCCCTTTGTTTCCACCTAATATCTGTTGGAAAGGTCTACATATGAGCAATGTCACTATGGGTTTTAAACAGGGTTTGCAAAACTGGAGAAATAAACTTGACTCACTGGAGAGGATCCCGAGGTACTTCACTAGCATTTCAAAACAACTACTAAATGGCCATTTATTTTCTAATTTTTTAAAAAGCTAACAATACCATTAATTGTCCGGTTTATGAAAGCTGGTAATAGCTGTTTACTTGCCATACACTACTACCACACCGCCAGGGCTGGAGCACCCCTGCATACCGCTGTACTTTTGCCTTCAACAGGCCACCAGGTAGACCCTGAAATTCTCTCATGAAAAGGGGGTGACAGGTATCACTCAAAATCTTACAGCTCCTGGTGTTTGAGTCACCAGTGTGGATTTCTATTTTCTGCTGTCCCCTCTGATGGACTCTTTTCTAGGAGGTGCCCACTTGATGTCCCTGTGTAACTGAGAAGAGATAGTCTTGGCATTCACCTTTCTATCTCAAGCACTTAGTACCCCATGTCCAGAGCTGAAGTTAAGTTGTAATCAATGTTTTAAATTTAGTTTAGTTTGTTAATTCATATTAAAACCCAGATCACATCCTGGTGCATTTCTTAATAGACTTTATTTTTTTTAGAACCGTTTTAGATTCTTCCTGGATTTGTTTTTTAATATTGTCTTTATGTTTGTAATTCTCATTCAATGAACATCACTGAAAATACTGGGAAATTATAAACCATGGCTTTTGAGCTGCATGGATTAGCATTTTTTATGCCCTTGAAACAATGCTAAAGAAGGAAATGTCATTCAGAATTGTATTCATGGCATGACTAAAAATAAATTTACCTGAAATGTTACAAAAAATAAAGACATAAAGGATATTAGTATTTATAAAGAATCTAGTTAACTAGTTTGTTTAAGTTGTTTTCCTCAGAAAATATATTATAGATGAAATTGTTGGATGAAAAATATATATATACATTCTTAGAGTACTTTTTGTTTATGTACACACACACGCACATTTACATCTGGATACTCCTAAAAGCTTATACCAATTAATACTCCTCACATTCAATTAGGAGGGCCTGTCTTTTTTCCCAAACATGGAAAATGCTGATTATTCTCTTTCTTTTAAATCTGTGATAAATTGCGCCATTTTTGTTTGCAATTCATTGATAGCCACAATTTGAAATTTTCACATGGTTTTTTCTCTGGTGGATCCTTTATGACTTTCTCATGGGTCTATTGGATGTTCAGCTTTTTTCTTATTGATACTGTAACGCTCTTTATTATATGAAACATGTTAACTTTTATTATTTAGTTGTAAGAATATTTTTCAATTTTGTTGTTTGTTTTCTAACTATTTTTTAATGTTTTAGTTTGTTCTAATGATATAGAACCTGGGAGTGGGTTGCTTAATTTGTGTTTATTTTAATATAATAACGACTTCCTTGGTGGCTCAGTGGTAAAGAACTTGCCTGCCAATGCAGGAGACTCAAGTTCCCTCCCTGGTCTGGGAAGATCCCCTGGAGAAGGAAATGGCAACCCACTGCAGTACTCTTATCTAAATCCCATTGACAGAGGAGCCTGGCAGGCTATAGTCCGTGGGGTCCCAAAATAGCTGGACATGACTTGGCAACCAAAGAACAGCATCAAGAGGTAAATGTGTTGTTTCCCTTCACACTGTTTGCCTTCAATACTCTGCTAAGGTAGACTTGGCACTCACCCCAAAACTGCACACTTATCTATATTTTCTTTTAACAGTTTATCTGAATAATCTGACGATGGAGGCCCATACTATCTTCAGCTTTATAGTATATTTTAGAGCAAATCTCTCCTCATTTTTATTTTCCAAATTCCCTTTGCATTCTGGAGTGTTAAGTCTTACTAGTGGATTATTTAGAATAATGGTAAATTCCAATCTCTGAGATTTTATTAAAATTTTATTCAATTTACTTTTTTTTTTTTTACTTTGGAAGAAGTTAATGTTTTTATTATTACTGAGTCTTCCCGTCTCAGAGCCCTGCAGTCTTTTCATGTATGCAAGCCTTTTTTTATCATGTCGTTCAGTAGCTTTAGTCTTTCATGTCAGCCACTTACTTTTCTTTCCAAGCATATTTCTGGATGCGAGATTATCATACCATTTTTAATACTTATTATAATTCTAGGAAAAGTTATCGCATTTGATTTTTATTTTCTTACCTGCCAAAGCATCTTACTAATCCTGATTGCTCGTTGTCCCTGATTGACCCCTTTCAATTCCACCAGTCCCCAGTCACTGCTGTTGCTCCTCAGTTGCTAAGTCAGGTCTGACTCTTTGCGATCCCATGGACTGCAGCATGCCAGACTTCCCTGTCCTTCCCTATCCCTCAGAGTTTATCCAAGTTCATTTCCACTGAATTGGTGATGCCATCTAACAGGATTAGCATTTTTTATGCCCTTGAAACAATGCTAAAGAAGGAAATGTCATTCAGAATTGTATTCATGGCATGACTAAAAATAAATTTACCTGAAATGTTACAAAAAATAAAGACATAAAGGATATTAGTATTTATAAAGAATCTAGTTAACTAGTTTGTTTAAGTTGTTTTCCTCAGAAAATATATTATAGATGAAATTGTTGGATGAAAAATATATATATACATTCTTAGAGTACTTTTTGTTTATGTACACACACACGCACATTTACATCTGGATACTCCTAAAAGCTTATACCAATTAATACTCCTCACATTCAATTAGGAGGGCCTGTCTTTTTTCCCAAACATGGAAAATGCTGATTATTCTCTTTCTTTTAAATCTGTGATAAATTGCGCCATTTTTGTTTGCAATTCATTGATAGCCACAATTTGAAATTTTCACATGGTTTTTTCTCTGGTGGATCCTTTATGACTTTCTCATGGGTCTATTGGATGTTCAGCTTTTTTCTTATTGATACTGTAACGCTCTTTATTATATGAAACATGTTAACTTTTATTATTTAGTTGTAAGAATATTTCTCAATTTTGTTGTTTGTTTTCTAACTATTTTTTAATGTTTTAGTTTGTTCTAATGATATAGAACCTGGGAGTGGGTTGCTTAATTTGTGTTTATTTTAATATAATAACGACTTCCTTGGTGGCTCAGTGGTAAAGAACTTGCCTGCCAATGCAGGAGACTCAAGTTCCCTCCCTGGTCTGGGAAGATCCCCTGGAGAAGGAAATGGCAACCCACTGCAGTACTCTTATCTAAATCCCATTGACAGAGGAGCCTGGCAGGCTATAGTCCGTGGGGTCCCAAAATAGCTGGACATGACTTGGCAACCAAAGAACAGCATCAAGAGGTAAATGTGTTGTTTCCCTTCACACTGTTTGCCTTCAATACTCTGCTAAGGTAGACTTGGCACTCACCCCAAAACTGCACACTTATCTATATTTTCTTTTAACAGTTTATCTGAATAATCTGACGATGGAGGCCCATACTATCTTCAGCTTTATAGTATATTTTAGTATCTGTTAAAGCAAATCTCTCCTCATTTTTATTTTCCAAATTCCCTTTGCATTCTGGAGTGTTAAGTCTTACTAGTGGATTATTTAGAATAATGGTAAATTCCAATCTCTGAGATTTTATTAAAATTTTATTCAATTTACTTTTTTTTTTTTTACTTTGGAAGAAGTTAATGTTTTTATTATTACTGAGTCTTCCCGTCTCAGAGCCCTGCAGTCTTTTCATGTATGCAAGCCTTTTTTTATCATGTCGTTCAGTAGCTTTAGTCTTTCATGTCAGCCACTTACTTTTCTTTCCAAGCATATTTCTGGATGCGAGATTATCATACCATTTTTAATACTTATTATAATTCTAGGAAAAGTTATCGCATTTGATTTTTATTTTCTTACCTGCCAAAGCATCTTACTAATCCTGATTGCTCGTTGTCCCTGATTGACCCCTTTCAATTCCACCAGTCCCCAGTCACCGCTGTTGCTCCTCAGTTGCTAAGTCAGGTCTGACTCTTTGCGATCCCATGGACTGCAGCATGCCAGACTTCCCTGTCCTTCCCTATCCCTCAGAGTTTATCCAAGTTCATTTCCACTGAATTGGTGATGCCATCTAACTTCATCTTCTGTTTTTCCCAGCATCAGGGTCCATAATCATATCATCAACAGATAATTCTCTCTCTCCTTTCTTAGTATTTGCATCCCATATTTTGATTTATTACCTAATTCCATTCATTGCCTTTTTGTGAAAAATAAAGAACAATGGTACTGGTGGGCAGCCTTGCCTTCTCCTGTGCTTAAAGAAATGCTTTCAGTTCTTCACCACAGAACACGATGTGTTTTATAGTTTGAGATATTCTATGTGCTTTTTGCTGCAGGTTGTTATAATCAGGTTCAGTTCACTGGACCTTGTAAGATAATGTTGTTTCTTCTTCTGTGTAGTTATTGTTTAGTTGCTCAGTTGTGTCCGACTCTCTGAGACCCCGAGGACTGTAACCCGCCAGGCTCCTCTGTCCACGGGATTCTCCAAGCAGGAATGCTGGAGTGGGTTGCCATGTCCTCCTCCTCCTCTGGGGGATCTTCCTGACCCACGGATGGAACTCGAGTCTCCTGCCTTGGCAGGTGGGTTCTTTATTGCAGAGCCATCAAAGAAGCCCCTTTCTCCTTCTATAGACATGAGTTATACTAACACATGTGAAGACATTTTTACATTCCCGGAATAAACCTTAATTGGTCAAGGTGGATATGTTTTTTAAATACTGCTGAATTCCTTCTAGTAATAGAGTACTGAAGAGTTTTTCATTTATACTCAAACGTGATATGGATATATTGTTTTCTCTTCTTTGTTCAATTTTGGGCAAGATTTGATTAAAAGGTTATGCTACTTTGATAAAAAGAATTAATAAAAACTTGCTTCATTTTTATTCTATTAATACATAACAGTGTATATAAATTGGAAAATAATTGTTCTTTGAAGTTTTAGCAAGACCCCTTTGGGCCTAGAACTGGCTTTTTTCCATTCTTTTCCTCTTGGTTACTGACTTTTTTAATATTCCTAATTCTTACTGAATACTCTTTTATAATTTGAACCCTGAAAAAGATATCTACTTTGTTCAGTATTTAAAATATATTTGTATAAAGTTGCACAAATATTCTCCTACACTTCTTTAATCATCTATAGCCCCTGTTGTGTACTGTCTACTCCAAAAAGTCAGCTATCAAGTTCATTTTTCACTTTTATTTTTATTCCATTGAGCTTATTCATAATACTAATGTGTGTGTAAAATGTTTATCATTTATTTACCATACCTTCACATTTTTACTTATGGAAAAGCATAAAAACCTATTAATTTTTACCCGAGTACAATTATGGCTATGTTTTGTAAGAACTGATGTGATGTAATAATGTTACCATCATTATTTTATGATATTATAAACTTTGTTTGATTTTATTCCTCTGACGGTTTTAAAAAACTAACCGGGATAGTTTCTATAGTTTCATTTTTAATTACAAATTTTTATTGTACTCTTATCAGATATAATTAGCAACACTGTTATCTCAAAAATTATTTTTTATGTTGACGTATTTTTGGTCTTTATTTACATTTTATACCTCTCTTGTAAGCTCTTTGTGTGAAAAGATAGAAAAATAAGTTACAATATTCTTACAATATTCCTTGCTATTACTATATTTTCTCCATTTCTCCTTCAGTTGTTAATAATTTTTTCACATATTTCAGTGTTATGTGATTTTACAAACAAAGGTTCATAATATTTAATATTTCACGTTAGATCATATCCAAATTATTATACTTTGTCTCATAATAAATGCATATTTTGGTATATCTTTAGCCATCTTTAACATAACATTTTCTTTTATCACTTTATATTAGGTATAACTCATGAACAACATACAATTAACATTTTAACCTTTAATTAAGGCTTTATTTGTATTAAAATGTGAGTTTTCCCCTCACATTAAAACCATGACAGATACACTTACCGACATATTCCTGTTTCATCATATTTTGTGTCTTTGGTTTTTTAATGCTTTCTTGATATTTTCCTGCTTTCTGGACATTTTTAAAATCTGGGCAGTATTTTCTTTAATTTCTTCCTCTTTATAATTTTGGATTTATGTATCTATCTTTAGTCACTGACACTGTAAAATTTTTAAAAACCCATGTCTGTTTCAGAGATCATTCTCCACAAAAATAAACTGAGCATTACTGTAGGGCTTCCCATGTCCCCCAAATCCCTTCACAAGTTTGTTTTTCCTCTGAGATTTTTATCCAGGCTTATTATGCTTCTGTTATGACATCTTTCTTCTTTCAAGCTTCATAACATTTGTATTCTTCTGTCCGTGATATCACAATGTGCTGCTGATTGATTTGTTTAGGTGGTATTATGTTTATCACAGGTTCTTATGCATAATAGCTTCTTAATTCACAAGTTTCAAAATGTACTATGTTTAATGTCTCAGCTGACTTTCTTATATTTTAAATATTGTTTTCAGAAATGAAATATTATTGATAAACTTCCTCCCAGGTTCCTTCCACATCTGAGAATGTCTTTCTGTTCCTTTCACACATAAACACAGCCTGGTTGGTATAGAATTTAGAAGTCAGATCACTTTTTCCTCAAACTCTGCAGACAAAGCCTTGTTGGTTTTCTGGCCTTTAATATATGTAGAATATTATGGCTAGACTGAGACTATTCACATTTTTCCATTTTTTTGTATCATATTTTACAATTTTCCCCTGCTTGAATGACTTCCATGGCCTTAAAGTTCAATTGTTTCAGCAAAATGTTTCTAAGTTGCAGTGTTTATTTGGTATTTCACTTAAGCCTTTTAAAATCAAGATTGTTAAAGATGCAGGCAGATGAAATGCAGACCTTCAAAGCCTCCAGTGCCTTTTTCAGTCATCACGGTTCCATTTTAATCACTTGATCCCCTTTTAGGGTTCTGTGTATTTTTCCATTTGATGGGAAAATGTCAGCTGAGAGAAAACATTTTTACATCCAGTTTCTGATTAAAACTTTGAACAGTGTTTCCCTTCCAATTCTTCTATTCATTCCATTTCATTTCTTGGCCACCCTTTATGTATATAAATTTGTTCTTCATTACCTTGCCTTCATTTGTATCATATTATTTTCATATGGTTGTTCTTTACCTCTGTATCCTGAGGGATTTTCTAAAATTCATCTTCCATAAAACTGATCAATTTTCTGCAATATCAATGTTCTTAGCTGTCCCCCATTCTGCTATGGCTATGGCAGAAAATATTTTCTTCATCTCAATGGAATTACTTTTTAATTCAATGTTTTCTTATTCTCTCATCTTTTACTTCCTATTTTACAGGTACTGTTATTTTTAAATTGCTATTGTTATCCAAACTTTATCTCTGTTTCTTGAAAGTATTTTTCTTTTTTCCCAAAATAGTCTCTCCTACTATCTCTTGTATAGTCTGATGATCTTCCTTTTTAAGGCTGCAGAATCTGTTTAGAGAAAGTCTGACTATTTATCTGTGATATCTTCTTTATGAAGCTACTTCTGTCACCAAATGCGTGAGGTTTTTAATCAGACACCAAATCCTTGTCATTTTTTCACACCAGTTCTCTGACACTAACTGATGCTCATCCATTCAGTTCAGTTCTGACACTAACTACCCAGGCCTCATAGGTTAAGGGCGCAAGTCCATAAGGCTGACCTCGCTTCAAAAGCCAGTCAAAAGTCCCTGGGGCCACCCACCCATGCTTTTGATTGACTGGCTATAAATTTAAGGGTTTCCTCTATCCCTCCTCAGGTTCCATAGTTCGCCAGAACAACTTATGAAATCTCAAGGAAACATTTTATTTTACTATTAGTGATTTATTACAAAAGATTCAACTCAGAAACAGTGAAATAGAAGAGATACATGGGTCAAGGTACAGAGTGGGGTGGGGTGGAGGTGCAGAACTTTCATGCCCTCTTGTCCACTGAGTCACCATCCAACCGTCTCATCCTCTGTAGCCCCCTTCTCCTCCTGCCCTCTGTCTTTTCCAGCATCAGTGTCTTTTCTAATGAGTCAGCTCTTCACATCAGTTGGCCAAAGTATTGAAGCTTCAACATCAGTCCTTCCAATGAATATTCAGGGTTGATTTCCTTTTGGATTGACTGATTTGATCTTCTTTCTGTCCAAGGGACTCTCAAGACTCTTCTCCAGCACCACAGTTTGAAAGCATTAATTCTTCAGTGCCCAGCCTCTTTTATTGTCCAACTCTCACATCCACACACAACCACTGGAAAAAAAAAAAGCAGCTTTGACCATACAGACCTTACCAGGCAAAATGACATCTTTGCTTTTTAACACACTGTCTAGGTTGATCATAGCTTTTCTTCCAAGGAGCAAGCGTCTTTTAATTTAATGGCTGCAGTCACCGTCCACAGTGATTTTGGAGCCCAAAAAAATAAGATCTGTTACTGTTTCCACTTTTTCCCCAATTACTTGCCATGAAGTGGTGGGACAGGATGAGAAATGAGCATGAATGCTAATAATAACATAGGGTAGTGTTATAGAGCAATTATTGTGCACCAGACACTATGTTATGTACTTTAAAACCATTATCTCATTGAAACCTCTCAAACTAAGATGTAGGTATTATTATCCCTATTTTTAAAATGAGGAAATGGAGGCTCAGAAATGCTCAGGGTCGTCCCCACAGTAATGTAGCAAATTAGCAGAGAAACCAGGACTCTAACATGTTCACCTTAGCTTGGATCTATGACATCTCTGTGTTTGAAAGAGAAAGACTTTACATCGTTTCCACAAAAACAGAAGCCAGGGCGCGAACCCCTGAGATAACTGCCTGAGCTTAGGGAAGTGGAGCGGAATAGAAAGTTGGGAAGCACACCCTGAGGCAGGGCTCAAGGGCACAGTGTGTACTGGTAGGTGCAAGAAACGTGAGTTGTGTGAGACAGCAAAAGATGCACAGATATAAAGAACAGACTTTTGGACTCTGTGGGAGAAGGCAAGGGTGGGATGATCTGAGAGAATAGCACTGAAACATGTATATTATCATATGTGAAACAGATCACCAGTCCAGGTTTGATGCATGAGACAGGGTGCTCAGGGCCAGTGCACTGGGACAACCCTGAGGGATGGGATGGGGAGGGAGGTGGGAGGGGGGTTCAGGATGGGGAACACATGTCCACCCATGGCTGATTCATGTCAGTGTATGGCAAAAACCAGAGAAGGAAATGGCAATCCAATCCAGTATTCTTGCCTGGAGAATCCCAGGGACAGAGGAGCCTGGCAGGCTACAGTCAATAAGGTCGCAAAGAGTCGGACATGACTGACCACACACACATGGTAAAAACCACTACAATATTGTAAAGTAATTAGCTTCCAATTAAAAAATAAATTAATTTTTTTTTTTTAAAGAAAGACCCTGATGCTGGGAAATACTGAAGACAGAAGAACGGGACAACAGAGGATGACAGTTATATAGCTTCACCGACTCAATGGACATGAGTCTGAGCAAACTGCAGGAGATAGTGAAGGACAGGGAAGCCTGGCATGCTGCAGTCCATGGGGCTGCCAAGAGTCAACACAACTAAGCAACTAAACAACAACTACTGAGCTTGCCTGCTCTCTGCTCCAGAGCAAACCACCTTCATTTTAGTCCCTGCATTCGTGAAACGCTGGTGGACTAAGCTGTTAGCTTACAAGGGAGAGGAAATCTCCTTCTCGCTCCAGATGGAGAGGCTGTTTGCTCTACAACATCCTTGAAGAGACGGTCCAGAAGGAAGGCAGTCAATGCTTCTGTTCACACGATGTCCCAAAACACAAGAGCCCATGGAGAACTGCTGCCCAAGCTAGACACCCTGAAAACTACGACTCGGAGTTCTAAGCTTTCCATGTGCTCTGAAATTGTTCAGGTTATTGACCCTTTATGGATGACAAGTGGTTAAAAAAACAACTTGGGAAAACGTTCATTTATCCTTTTATGTTCACCTGTTTGAAACTGTATAGAATAGGAATTTGATGGCATTCTCAAAGGGAAATAGGAGAGCTTGTTCCCATCACTCTGCCAGTTATCAGTGCTGTCTCTCAAGCTACCCACAACATAATGACTTAATTTATTTTTGTCTTTCGTGGCTCATCTGAATGTCATTCAGAACCTCTCTCGTGGTTGCTGCCACGTGGTGGCAAAGGCTGAGTTCTTTAGAGGCTTCTTCACTTCCAGGTCTGACACATGAACTGGAGTCAGCTATTTCTCTTTGCGTGTGGCCCCTTGATGAGGAGCTAGACTTGCTCCTGGCACGGTGACCTTGGCATGGTCAAAGCTCCTTCCAGGAGGCTGCCTCACCTCAGAGTGCGGGTACCATGACACTAACGCCAAAGCTGCAGGTCTTCCCAGGATCTCAGAGTGAATGTCCCCCTGCATCAAACCCTCTCCTTCAATTAGTAACACAGGGAAGTCTATTCTTGGTGGGAGGGACTCACACTGGGTTTGAGAAACAGGATGTATGGCACTTGGGGGCCTTTTCATTTAAATCTGCCGCTTTCGTGATGGAGAAGACGCTGTGTCTATCATTACATTTGTGTTTTCATGGGATCTATTATAGACTTGGGAGGGGAGATCTATTTATCTGAAATCAGAAGCCCCAAGTTTGAATTCTGATTTTTGATACTTAGTGACTGTGAAATCTTTAAACAAGCCATTTGTCTTCTTGAAACCTGTTTCCCTCACTTAAAAGTAGAAATAACATTACCCCACACACAGGTAAACCATGAGGAATGCTTGAAAGCACTTTGAAAACTGAAGAAAAATATACTGTTAATGCTGTAGCTTAATACAGACCACATTCCTCTCTTGACTTGCATAGTTTTGAAATTGTGACTTTTTCTTTTTATAAGACGGAACATTCCCTTCATTCTATGCTCAGTTGCTAAGTTGTGTCTGGCTCTTTGTGACCCCACAGACTGTAGCCCACCAGGCTCATATTCTGTCCATGGGATTTCCCAGACAAGAATACTGGAGTGGGTTGCCATTTCCTTATCCAGGGGATCTTCCTGATCCAGGGATCAAACCTGCAACTCCTGCATTGGCAAGCAGATTCTTTACCACTGAGCCACGAGGAAGCCGGAGAGGAATTCATATAGGGAATCAAAAGAGGGCGGGTTCACGGTAGCTGGAACAGTAACAGATCAGGCTGAGATTTTAACAATGTAACTCACCCCCTCTTCTGATGGCTCAACAGGTAAAGAATCTGCCTGCAACTTGGGAGACAGAGGAGACTTGGGGCTCGATCCCTGGATGGGGAAGAACCCCTGGAGAATGAAATGGTTATCCACTCCGGTATTCTTGCCTGGAGGATACCAAGGACAGAGGAGCCTGGCAGGCTACAGACCGTGGGTTTGGAGAGAGCCGGACACGACTGAGTGACTAAGCACACACAGGTCATCACAGCAGAGTTCTCTGCTAATTCCAACATGTGGCTTCTTAACTGAAAGCTGCACAGCCCTAAGTTGTGTAATCTTTGTCTTTGCGATGGGACAAGCCATTCTACTGTCCCTTCTACTGGACACATCCAAAAGTACTTCAGAAAGCATGAGTGAACGCGAAGACTGCTGTATCTCACAGAGCAATGACTCTTCCCAGGCCTGAAAAGTCCAAACACAAGCAGGATACACTGCTTTCAAACTGCTGTGCTGGAGAAGACTCTTGAGAGCCCCTTGGACTGCAAGGAGATCCAGCCAGTCCATCCTAAAGGACATCAGTCCTGAATACTCATTGGAAGGACTGGTACTGAAGCTGAAGCTCCAATACTTTGGCCACCTGATGCGAAGAGCCGACTTACTGGAAAAGACCCTGATGCTGGGAAAGACTGAAGGCAAAAGAAGGGGATGGCAGAGGATAAGATGGTTGGATGGCATCACCTACTCAATGGACATGAGTTTGAGCAAACTCTGGGAGATGGTGAAGGACAGGGAGGTGTGTCGTGCTACAGTCCATGGGGTCACAAAGAGTCAGACATGACTCAGTGACTGAACAACAACACAGACTGAATGGGTGATGTGATGCTGAGCTCTTATGAATCCTTGGGCAATGAGAGTGGGCAGCAGAGTACAGGCGGGGTGGCCAGCTCCAAAGCTATGCGATCAAATTACAGTCTGTCCTAGGAAAGTGGTCTCTGGTTTCAGCACAAACATGAGTCCCAGAAACTATAAAAACCCCAAGCATTCTAAAACCGGCTGTCACATACAACCTCAGAAGCTACTGCAGCCAAATATTCCATCATCCACTCGCTGTAGAACTTCACGCTAAGAAGAGTGGTCTGCCTGAGGGCGGAAAACACAAAACCGAAACCTCGATTCTGATTTCTTTTGATTCCCTCTCTTGCCTGCTTCAGGAGAAGCTAGAAGACAGCTTTATTTAATTATGTAACACCTTTTGAGTTTCAGGTATTTAAAAGCTTCATGGAGCAGCTCAGGATGGAAAAGAAAAGAATCTGTTTTGGGAAAAAGAGGGAGACAACCGTGCTTACAGATGACTGTGTCAGAATAGTGAGGAAATCATATATAAAAGAAAATACAGAGAGCAAAAGATACATTTCCACCTTGATTTCTATTATAGTTTCCGGTTTGATTACTCCTGGGAAGTTGATCTAAAATGCAATGCAAATCACTTCTTAGAATCTTTCCATCTATTCCAAGGAACACCCTGACTTTACTGCAGTGCCTTCTATGTGCATACAATTCAGCATCTCCTAATAGCTGATCAGATAAATAGTTGGCCCAGGAGACCCTGACACACTCACTAATGTGACATATTTTACTTGGAGAACTGCCATTTGTTCAGAAGGTCTTAAACACTCTAACAGTCTTCAGTGTAGGAGCCAACAGCAGCCCCATCACTGTTCCCAGTATCCAAAAATCCCAAAACCCAGCTAGACACCAGGAGGCTACTGTGGACTGAATGTGAACCAAACCACTTCATTTTCATCCCATGGTTATCAAAGGATCAGGGCAGAGTGAAAGAATCCCATTATCTGTTTAGAAGAACTTCTTATCAGTGACTTTTTTTTAACAGCACCCATTAATATCGATGTTAACTAGAATAGCCTTTCTAAAATGAGAAACATACCTGCAAAATCATTTCTATAATTTGAGGGGAAGTTTTCATTTATTTTCAACCAGCAAAAAACCCAAGGTAACTATCAGACTGACATACAATTTATGCATGGATAAATAATAAATAGATAGAAGACAGACATGTATGCTGCTAAGTCGCTTCAGTCGTGTCCGACTCTGTGCGACCCAATAGACGGCAGCCCACCAGGCTCCTCCATCCATGGGATTTTCCAGGCAAGAGTACTGGAGTGGGGTGCCATTGATGGATAGATAATATAGAGAATGCATGATAGATAATATATAAATGATAGATGACAGATGATGATAGATGATAAATAGATAATAGAGAGGTGATGGACAGATAATAAACAGGTGTGTTTGGTCAGGGGTGTGTGTGAGCTCATTCGTGTCCCATTCTTTGCAACCTCATGGACTGTAGCCTGCCAGGCTCCTCTGTCCATGAGGATTCTCCAGGCAAGAATACTGGAATGGATTACCATTTCCTTCTCCAGGGGATCTTCCCCACCCAGAGCTCAAACCCAAGTCTCCTACACATGGAATCTTTAGCCAACAGGGATGCAATAATGAATAAAATAAAATAAATAAGCATTTTGCCATTCTTAAAGATTAAACACCCTCTTCCAACAACACAAGAGAAGACTCTACACACGGACATCACCAAATGGTAAACACCAAATTCAGATTGATTATATTCTTTGCAGCCAAAGATGGAGAAGCTCTATACAGTCAGCAAAAACAAGACCAGGAGCTGACTGTGGCTCAGATCATGAACTCCTTATTGCCAAACTCAGACTTAAATTGAAGAAAGTAGGAAAAACCATTAGACCATTCAGGTATGACATAAATCAAATCCCTTATGATTATACAGTGGAAGTGAAAAATAGATTTAAGGGCCTAGATCTGATAGATAGAGTGCCTGATGATCTATGGAATGAGGTTCGTGACATTGTACAGGAGACAGGGATCAAGACCATCCCCATGGAAAAGAAATGCAAAAAAGCAAAATGGCAGTCTGGGGAGGCCTTACAAATAGCTGTGAAAAGAAGAGAAATGAAAAACAAAGGAGAAAATTAAAGATATAAGCATCTGAATGCAGAGTTCCAAAGAATAGCAAGGAGAGATAAGAAAGCCTTCCTCAGCGATATTTCTTCCAGTCCAGCGTTTCTCATGATGTACTCTGCATATAAGTTAAATAACCAGGGTGACAATATATGCCATCAACCTTACAGAAGTAATTTAGTTATGAATTTTATACTTAAAATTTAGTCTTACCACTAGCACTCATTGATTATATGTAAAATATTTTTCTGTATTGTGAATACATTTGGTAGATTAAAGTTTCACAAGTGTTGTATCTCCTGTAGTTTTTTTTAGCACTATAGGTCAGTGGCAGAGAAATTTTAAAAATAAATTAATAATCATGAATAGACTGATTTTTATTATATATTTTTTGGTTTATCAACTATCATATCTTGATGCAGCTACATGCCTTCCTAATTTATTCTTCTTGAACACATTATGCAAATTTAATCTATTCTACACACAAAAACCACAGGAGATGTGCCATTATACTCATTAGCTATAATGGGGAAATGTTCAATTTAGCAAATGGTCAAGTCTTTGCAATTATTTTTCCACTGAAAAAATCATTTTTGTCTGCTGTTTTGAAATTATAATCATCTATGGGGATTTGCCATATAGTCTACTACTTGATGAACCCACACAATCTTCTTGCTCATGTTTTGTCATATAGAGTTTATCTTTTGAGATTTCCAAGGTTTTCTATTTTGATACTGTAAGAGCTCTGAAGCTGAAAGGTATCTCTTTCATCTGTTTTAATTTTTTAACAACACACTTTTACATTATGATATTGGGAAAATGCAGATAATAAAACATAAGTAGTCAAGCTTTAAATATTACTAGAACTTGAACTTATCATCATAATACTTTGGAATACATGTTTCCAGTTTTATGTGTAAATAAATGTGTAAGCTATTTTTAAGTTAAATGAGACCTATTTGATCCCATATGTCTTTTAAAATAAAATATAAAAGTAGAAATGAAACTAAAGTTCCCAATGCATCTACAATAATTTTCTCAGAATTTAGGGAAGATTATCAAAGGATAAGCAAAACACAAAACTAAGGTCCTCCAGTAGATAATATTCAGACACAGAGGGGCTTCATTTTCAGTTTGATTTGTTTATTTGTGATCCTATATACCAATGAATCATTACTTAAATTACAGCTTTATTATATAACTTAATAATTTTAAAACTATCTACCTTAATTCTTTATTCAAAGTTATCATATCTATTATTACATATAAATATGAGAATTAGTTCTTAACTATCGTAAAAATTTCTTCTAAGATTTCAATTGCAATGAAGGTATAATAGAACTTATGAAGAATTTTTTTCCAATATAAAGTCTTATATCCATTAACAGCATTTTATATATCATAATTTATTGAAGAGTCCTTTCATCAGTTGACAAATGTGTGGCTACTTTCTATTTCTTAAAAAAAAAAAAAAACTTCTCTTCTAATATTTATTTTTATCAACACTTGCCAATATCGATGTAGTAGCAGCTATCAGTCACTTCAAGAAACCTAAGTTATTTTTCTTTCCTGTGTGAGATTAATATACATTAAGCCTATGTACAAAACACTGGTCCTTAATGAACGTGATGGCATTTTAGAAGTAACTTTAAAAGCCTCTTGATGAAAGTGAAAGAGGAGAGTGAAAAAGTTGGCTTAAAGCTCACATTCAGAAAACAAAGATCATGGCATCCGATCCTGTCACTTCATGGAAAATAGATGGGGAAACAGGGGAAACAGTGTCAGACTTTATTTTTGGGGGCTCCAAAATCACTGCAGATGGTGACTGCAGCCATGAAATTAAAAGACGCTTACTCCTTGGAAGAAAAGTTATGACCAACCTAGATAGCATATTCAAAAGCAGAGACATTACTTTGCCAACTAAGGTCCATCTAGTCAAGGCTATGAAAAAAGGACACCAGTACATACCTACACTTTCAACCTGACACTTCTTCCGACTCGCGATTTCTTAACTACGAAAACTTGACACCACAACCTCTTCTGAGAACTCTCAGGGAACCTGACGTTGGAGATCCAACCAGTCCATTCTGAAGGAGATCAGCCCTGGGATTTCTTTGGAAGGAATGAGGCTAAAACTGAAACTCCAGTACTTTGGCCACCTCATGTGAAGAGTTGACTCATTGGAAAAGACTCTGATGCTGGGAGGGATTGGGGGCAGGAAGAGAAGGGGACGACCGAGGATGAGATGGCTGGATAGCATCACTGACTCGATGGACGTGAGTCTGAGAGTAGAACTCCAGGAGTTGGTGATGGACAGGGAGGCCTGGCATGCTGCAATTCATGGGGTCTCAAAGAATTGGACACGACTGAGCAACTGAACTGAACTGAAGTATGTGTGTGCATGCGTGCTAAGTCTCTTAAGTAGTTTCTGATCTTTTGTGACCCTATGGACTGTAGTCCACCAGGCCTAGAAATGCTGGAATGGGTATCCTATCTCTTCTTATCCATCAAAACTAGTACTTGAAAGAAATAAGTGATGATTTAGTAGCTATAGATGGTGCTAATGGGCTTCCCTGGTGGCTCAGATGGTAAAGTATCTGCCTGCATTGTGGGAGACCTGGGTTTGATCCCTGGGTTGGGAAGATCCCCTGGAGGAGGGCATGGCAACCCACTCCAGTATTCTTGCTTGAAGAATGCCCATGGACAGAGGACAAAGGCCGGTTACAGTCCACTGGGTCACAGAGAGCCAGACTTGACTGAGCAACTAAGCACAGCACACAGCACAGCAACATTAATTGGGTACTTCAGTTCTCCAGAATTAATAAAGAGATAAACATATTATAGATTTGTACAGTCCTAAAAAATATTTTAATATTGATAATAATCAAATAATAATCCTGGTAGAAAAGACTGTGCTTGCAATTATGATATGTTTGTTTATTGTGGGGGTTTTTGCATTTAATACTAACAAACACCCTGTAAGTTATAAAGGTTTTAGACCATGGATGTGAGAGACAAATAATTTGCACAAGATTATTACTCAATTAGTCCCAAAGCATACAATATATGTTCTTTAAAATTAAAGAATCACAGTTCAGTTCAGTCCAGTTGAGTCACTTAGTCGTGTCTGACTCATTATGACACCATGAATTGCAGCACACCAGGCCTCCCTGTTCATCACCAACACCCGGAATTCACCGAAACTCATGTCCATCGAGTCAGTGATGCCATCCAGCCATCTCATCCTCTGTCATCCCCTTCTCCTCCTGCCCTCAATCTTTCCCAGCATCAGAGTCTTTTCCAATGAGCCAACTCTTCGCATGAGGTGGCCAAAGTATTGGAATTTCAGGTTCAGCATCAGTTCTTCCAAAGAAAACCTAGGAGTGATCTCCTTCAGAATGGACTGGTTGGATCTCCTTGCAGTCCAAGGGACTCTCAAGAGTCTTCTCCAACACCACAGTTCAAAAGCATCGATTCTTCTGCACTCAGCTTTCTTCATGGTCCAACTCTCACATCCATACATGACCAATGGAAAAAACATAGCCTTGACTAGATGGACCTTTGTCAGCAAAGTAATGTCTCTGCTTTTGAATATGCTATTTATGTTGGTCATAACTTTCCCCCCAAGGAGTAAGCATCTTCTTATTTCATGGCTGCAGTCACCATCTGCAGTGATTTTGGAGCCCAAAAAATAAAGTCTGACACTGTTTCTACTGTTTCCCCATCTATTTCCCATGAAGTGACAGGACCAGATGCCATGATCTTCGTTTTCTGAATGTTGAGCTTTAAGCCAACTTTTTCGCTCTCCTCTTTCACTTTCATCAAGAGGCTCTTTAGTTCCTCTTCACTTTCTGCCACAAGGCTGGTGTCATCTGCATATCTGAGGTTATTGATATTGCTCCCAGCAATCTTGATTCCAGCTTGTGCTTCTTCCAGCCCAGTGTTTCTCATGATGTACTCTGCATATAAGTTAAATAAGCAGGGTGACAATATACAGCCTTGACATACTCCTTTTCCTATTTGGAACCAGTCTGTTGTTCCATGTCCAGTTCTAACTGTTGCTTCCTGGCCTGCATATAGGTTTCTCAAGAGGCAGGTCAGGTGGTCTGGTATTCCCATGTCTTCAGAATTTTCTACAGTTGATTGTGATCCACACAGTCAGGACCCATCCCAAACATGAATTTGAATTTTATTTAGATTTGGCTGTGTAATTCATTTACATATTGAATGTTGTGAGTTGTTTAGCATGTCACAGAGTTAGCATATTCTGTAGTTAGGGGCTTGCACCTAGACAGAAAATTCTGAGTCTAGCCTCTGCCCTCTTTACTACTTTACTATTCAACTTTCCCAATTTCTTTTATAGAGAATCCAACAGATTATCATGCACCTTTTATTTAACCTTCCAAAATTAGAGAAGTACCCAAGAGAAAATGTTTCTTTTTTTGACCAGCTATAATTGTTGTTATTCTATGGAAAAGAAATCAGCTTTCTCTAATTACTAACTTAATATTTTCTATTGCTTATTCTACTGAGAAAATAAATCTAACTTCTGTGTTGGGGAGAGGAAATTTTCTTCCTTCCCTTCTCAATTTGGCTAATTTAATAATGAAAATGACACAACATTGATTAACAGAAGAAAAAATAATTGTACATATGGGAAATCCACATAAACCAGAGATTCCAAATATTCAGATAAGTTGAAGTATATATGTCATTCTACACTAAGGAGAAGGAATGTGGGATCTGGGACTCCAAGAGGAAAGAAGGACATTTAAAAAGAATAAATGTTTGCTAAACAAATATTTATGTGTTCATGCAGAAAAAAATGGGCTTCCCCGGTGGCTCAGTTGTTGGTAAAAAATTCAGTTGCCAACACAGGAACCTCAGGAGACACGAGTTTGATTCCTGGATCAGGAAGAGCCCCTGGAGAAGGAAATGGCAAACAGCTCCAGTATTCTTGCCTGGGAAATTCTAAAGATAGAGGAGCCTTGTGGGATACAGTCCATGGGGCTGCAAAGAGTAGGACAAATAAAGTGACTGAGTATGCACACAGGCAGAAACAATAGGACATAGAGATGAATTTTAGCAGAGACTTTCTTAGATTTCTCTATGTCTACCACACCTCATTCCTATTATACTACAGATATTTCCAGTGATAATTATCATTCCTGGATTAAGCAATTCCTCTAATTTCTTTTGGGCTTCCCTGGTGGCTCAGATGGTAAAGCGTCTGCCTGCAATGTGGGAGACCCAGGTTTGACTCCTGGGTCGAGAAGATCCCCTGGAGAAGGAAATGGCAACCCACTCCAGCACTCTTGCCTGGAAAATCCCATGGACAGAGNTTCCTCTAATTTCTTTTGGGCTTCCCTGGTGGCTCAGATGGTAAAGCGTCTGCCTGCAATGTGGGAGACCCAGGTTTGACTCCTGGGTCGAGAAGATCCCCTGGAGAAGGAAATGGCAACCCACTCCAGCACTCTTGCCTGGAAAATCCCATGGACAGAGGAACCTGACAGGCTACAGTCTATGGGGTCACAAAGAGTCGGACACAACTGAGAAACTTCACTTCACTTCACTTCTAATTTCTTTTAGGCAGTTAAGGGAGAGGAAAAAGAGAAAGCTCCTTAATCTTCTGTTTCTTCCTCATGGCAAAGAGACACATTTTGAAGAGGCAAATATTGCTTATTTGCCAGGAGGAGACACCCCGCGTCCGAGGTCAGGGCGGTAGGGAGGAGCCACCTCGCACCCGAAGCCAGGGGCAGTGACCCTGAGGAGCCACCCCTAACCCGAGCCCAAGGCCAGGGGCAGCAGTTGGGAGGAGCCACCCATGCCCGAGGCCAGGGCCGGCGGCAGGGAAGAGCAACCCAAGCAGTGGCTGGGCAGGCGCAGGAGGGCCTAGAAGAGCTATCCCACATTGAAGGTCAGGAACGGTGGTGGTAAGGAGATACCCCTCGTCCAAGGTAAGGAGCAGAGGCTGTGCTTTGCTGGAGCAGCCGTGAAGAGACAACCCGAGCCCAAGGTATGAGAAACCCAAGTAAGATGGTAGGTGTTGCAAGAGGGCATCAGAGGGCAGACACACTGAAAACATACTCACAGAAAACTAGTCAATCTAATCACACTAGGACCACAGCCTTGTCTAGCTCAGTGAAACCAAGCCATGCCTGCAGGGCAACCCAAGATGGGCAGGTCATGGTGGAGAGGGCTGACAGAACATGGTCCACTGGAGAAGGGATTGGCAAGCCACTTCAGTATTCTTGCCTTGAGAACCCCATGAACAGTATGAAAAGGCAAAATGATAGGATACCAAAAGAGAATCTCCCCAGGTCATTAGGTGCCCAATATGCTACTGGAGATCAGTGGAGAAATAACTCCANCCCAGGCTCAACGTTTCACAGTTCTGTGGACTCCTGCTTTAACCGGCCAAATACAAAAACCATTAAGGCAGCATCACCCAGGTCAACAAACCTAGAGTAATTTTTATCTTCAAGTTAAAGAAAGCTGAGCTGATGAGCTGGTTTTGAAGTCCCAGTGATAACAACAACATTGATAACTTGTGCACCACCCCCGAGCACCACCACAGTGAACTCAGCATTCACCATGCCAGGCACTGGGCCTATACTCTGCAAGCATCTGTTCAATTATGATGTTTTTAGGTTGCATTGTTCTGATTAAAGTAAAACAAATTGATTTGGAAATATGTGAACATATGTCATACATTAGTGTATAAAGACATAAGTGAAATCATTATTAATACATCCATCAACTGGTGAAAAAAGTTAACTTTTGCATATTTTTATAATTACTTAAGGGTTAGATCATGTTGCTGCTAAGTCACTTCAGTCATGTCTGACTCTGTGCGACCCCACAAATGGCAGCCCACCAGGCTCCCCCGTCCCTGGGATTCTCCAGGCAAGAACACTGGAGTGGGTTGCCATTTCCTTCTCCAATGCATGAAAGTGAAAAGTCAAAGTGAATTCATTCAGTCATGTCCAACTCTTAGAGACGTCGTGGACTGCAGCCTACTAGGCTCCTCCATCCATGGGATTTTCCAGGCAAGACTGCTATTATGCACACCACTTTTTTGTTAGACATAGTATCAAAGCCATTTTCTCTGACATCAGGAATGTATCAGGTTTTGCTCAGTGGCCGTTTTGTAGCCAATGAAGTTTATTCAAGGTGGGATTAAAGCTAAAAGAACATAACAAAAACATATTTTTAACAGTTTCTTCATATCCCATCACAAGCAACCATGTTCTGCTTAACTGTAGTCATTTATATTGTTTCCAGTGTTTTTCATTATTTCCTACTAAAATCAACATTTCTTGTACAGACATCCTTAGAAAAATGACCATCATCTCAAATCACTAATATTTTATCCAAATTATCCCAGATAAGAAGAAGCCATGCTTTACCTGTTCAAGTCAGATTTTGTTACTCCAGGTAAGGACATTTCATCATGTCTCCTCCAAAACATATTTTTCTGAGTTTTCAAAATGCCTACTAGTCCAGTTATCTATTGTTGCACAACAAACCAATGCAAAATTTGCATAAGGGCAGGAGGAGAAGGGGATGACAGAAGATGAGATGTTTGGGTGGCATCACCAACTCAATGGACATGGGTCTGAGCAAACTCCAGGAGATGGTGGAGAACAGAGAAGCCTGGCATGCTGCAGTCCATGGGGTCACAAAGAGTTGGACATGACTTAGTGACTGAACAACAAATTTATATTTATAAACTAATCATTGAGTAGTTTACATTTATGCCTAAATCATCAATTATTTATAACTTTCCCAGATAAAACAAAGAGAGCCATTGGGGGCCTTCAAACACTTACTTGTAGATGTGACTGTGGCTTGGTCTTCTGGAAGCTTTAGCTCTCATACATCTGGCATCGCCCCACACAGCCTCTCCATGTGGCTGCCTTGGGCTCCCCCACACCATGGCGGTGTTGGGATAATCAGATTTTTGGAGACACTGGCTCCAAATTTATTGCTCTCAGAGACCCAGGCAGAAATCCCAAGGCTTCTTCTCACTTGGCCTCCAAAGTTCAGAAATGTCCTCTCTGCTGTAGTCCTTGTGTCGGTCAGGTCAGAATAGATTTAAGGGAATGAGAA
>SJYX01002828.1:157550-173308 GCA_006410675.1 Oreotragus oreotragus | reverse complement strand
CATGAGGTGGCCAAAGTACTGGAGTTTCAGCTTTAGCATCATTCCTTCCAAAGAAATCCCAGGGTTGATCTCCTTCAGAATGGACTGGTTGGATCTCCTTGCAGTCCAAGGGACTCTCAAGAGTCTTCTCCAACACCACAGTTCAAAAGCATCGATTCTTCGGTGCTCAGCTGTCTTCACAGTCCAACTTTCACATCCATACATGACCACAGGAAAAACCATAGCCTTGACTAGGCCGACCTTAGTCAGCAAAGTAATGTCTCTGCTTTTGAATATACTATCCAGGTTGGTCATAACTTTTCTTCCAAGGAGTAAGCGTCTTTTAATTTCATGGCTGCAGTCACCATCTGCAGTGATTTTGGAGCCCAAAAAAATAAAGTCTGACACTGTTTCCACTGTTTCCCCATCTATTTCCCATGAAGTGATGGGACCGGATGCCATGATCTTCGTTTTCTGAATGTTGAGCTTTAAGCCAACTTTTTCACTCTCCTCCTTCACTTTCATTAAGAGGCTTTTTAGTTCTTCCTCACTTTCTTCCATAAGGGTGGTCACCCTGCTTATTTAACTTATATGCAGAATACATCATGGGAAATGCTGGACTCGATGAAGCACAAGCTGGAATCAAGATTGCTGGGAGAAATATCAATAATCTCAGATATGTAGAGGACACCACCCTTGTGGCAGAAAGTGAAGATTAACTAAAGAACCCCTTGATGAAAGTGAAAGAGGAGAGTGAAAAAATTGGTTTCAAACTCAACTTTCAGGAAACTAAGATCATGATATCTGGACCCATAACTTCATGGTGAACAGATGGGGAAACAATGGAAACAGTGACAGATTTTATTTATTTGGGCTCCAAAACCTTTGCACATGGTAACTTCAGCCATAAAACTAAGAGATGCCTGCTTCTTGGAAGAAAAGATATGATCAACCCAGACAGCATATTAAAAAGCAGAGACATTACTTTGTCAACAAAAGTCCACTTATTTAACGCTTTGGTTTTTCCAGTAGTCGTGTATGGATGTGAGAGTTGGACTGTGAAGAAAGCTGAGGGCTGAAGAATTGATGCTTTTGAACTGCTGTGTTGGAGAAGACCCTTGAGGGTCCCTTGGACTGCAAGAAGATCCAACCAATCCGTCCTATAGGAAATCAGTCCTGAATATTCATTGGAAGGACTGATGCTGAAGCTGAAATGCCAATATTTTGGCCACCTGATATGAAGAACTGACCCATTTGAAAAAACTCTGATTCTGGGAATTATTGAAGGCGGGAGGAGAAGGGGATGACAGAGAATGACATGGTTGGATGGCATCACCCACTCGATGGATATGAGTTTTAGCAGTCTCTGGGAGTTGACGATGAACGGAGAAACCTGACATGCTGTAATCCATGGGGTTGAAAAGTGTTGGACGGGACTGAGCGACTGAACTGAACTGAACTAAATGATTTTTACAATTTTGTTCACAACCTTCTTTCAGATGTTCTACTTCTCATTAGGTAATTTTGAAATACTTTCATTCATTAATAAATTGATAAAACTGTACTGAGAATCGATCATCTTCTGTGCTGTGTTCTAGGGAAAGAATTAAGAGCAGCAAGATCTGCACGTTTTTGCCTTTGTTGATTTGGGGAATTGAACTAATAGATGACATTTAAACCATAACTCTACACAGACTACCATTTCCCTTCCTCTGCCTATTATGATTCTATTATTATAGACAGGCTGTTTATTTATGTATCTGTTTTTGGTCACTATATGGAAATAGGCCAGTATTCTTCACTGAATTCTGGAAGTAGATGGACCTTTCTTGGCAAAGTAATGTTTCTGCTTTTGAATATGCTACCTAGGTTGGTCATAACTTTCCTTTCAAGGAGTAAGCGTCTTTTAATTTCATGGCTGCAATCACCATCAGCAGTGATTTTGGAGCCTCCCAAAAATAGAGTCTGACACTGTTTCCACTGTTTCCCCATCTATTTCCCATGAAGTGATGGGACCAGATGCCATGATCTTAGTTTTCTGAATGTTTAGCTTTAAGCCAACTTTTTCACTTTCTTCTTTCACTTCCATCAAGAGGCTTTTTAGTTCCTCTTCACTTGTTACATGAGTGCAGTTGTGCAATAGCTCGAACGTTCTTTGGCATTGCCTTTCTTTTGGATTGGAATGAAAACTGACCTTTTCCAGTCATGTAGCCACTGCTGAGTTTTCCAAATTTGCTGGCATATTAAGTGCAGCACTTTCCCAGCATCATCTTTTAACACTTGAAATAGCTCAAATGGAATTCCATCACTTCTACTAGCTTTATCTTTAGTGATGTTTCCTAAGGCCTTCTTGACTTCACATTCCAAGATATCTGGCTTTAGGTGAGTGATAACACCATCGTGATTATCTGGGTCATGAAGATCTTTTTGTATAGTTATGTGTATTCTTGAAACCTATTTTTAATATCATCTCCTTCTGTTAGGTCCATACCATTTCTGTCCTTTATTGTGCCCATCTTTGCATGAAATATTCCATTGGTTTCTCAGATTTTCTTGAAGAGATCACTAGTCTTTTGCATTCTATTGTTTTCCTCTATTTCTTTGCATTGATCACTGAGGAAGTCATTCTTGTCTCTCCTTGCTATTCTTTGGAATTTTCCATTCAAATAATACCATCTATAAAATTTCATTTAACCTCATAGTCCACCCTGAAGGGTGACATAAAGGCAATATGGAAGATAAACTCCATTTTAAAGGTAAAGATATTCAATTTCAGAAAAAAAAAAAAAAGTAATCTGAACAAGCTCAGAGTTGGTTACTACTGGTGCTATCTTCAGAATTCTATTCTAAGTCTACTTTTCACTCTTGTATGCTGGAATAATTTTCAGAGAATATGACCAGTAGTCATAATTTCTTTATTTATTGCTCCATTTTTAAAAAGTTCTTTCTACTTTTAATTATTTGTATAACACCATTTATATTAGTAAGCATTACTATATTGTTACACAAGTAAACACATATACATGAACAATATATTCTCTGTGAATACAGTTTAATTATTTTATTAGAGGGTAAAAATAAAATAGGGCTCCCCTGGTAACACAAACTGTAAAGAATCTGCCTGCAATGCAAGAGACTTGGGTTCAATCCTGGGTCAGGAAGATCCCCTGGAGAAGGGAATGGCAACCCACTCCAGTATTCTCCCCTGGAGAATTCCATGGACAGAGGAGCCTGGTGGGCTACACTCCACAGTATCACAAAGAGTTGGACAAAACAGCAACAAACACACACAGAATTAAAATAAGCACTAATTCATCCTGACAATGGTGTGCTTTGTAAATCTTATTAAGAGGAAACTTTGATTCCTTAATATAGCATTAGAAATTCTGAAAATTTATCCATGGTCCAATTTTGGCTATTGTCATTAAACTGATATTGTGACTTTTAGAAGACTTTATTAGGTACATTTTCATAGGTAAGATTTGATGTAATCTTTTCACAATTCTTAAACTTAGTTATAATTTTAACAAAGAATTAAATGATTTATGCAATGAAAGATGAAAAGTGGTTTAATGACATTGTATTCAACATAGAACTCATGAATAGATGATTGTACTTAAGAAACTGATGTGAAGTTTCATTTGTTATTTTACTTTTTTTTAAATTTTACTTTATTTTACTTTACAATACTGTATTGGTTTTGCCATACATCAACATGACTCTGTCACGGGTGTACAATCCTGAACCGCCCTCCCATCTCCCTCCCTGTTTTTAATCCTTAAGATAGATTAATTTGCAACATAGACATCTGGCCATAATATTATTAGTGGAATCATTAAAGATACAATAAATGCATGTTTTTGAGGAAACCAAAAAAGTAAATTTTGTAAAATATATGAGAAACATATCATTTCTTTACACAAGAACCAAAATAATGTTAAAACATGTCTCTGATTTGGTTTCTTCTTTTGATGATTTTAAGTTTATTTTAAAATTACTACATGCTAGATGATTTAAAAATTATTGGTTTTAGCATAGATAATATTTGCAAAATGCTGACTACTTTCATCAGTGATTGAATTAGAATTATTCTGTATTCTCTTCCTATTTCTTCATTGTGGTTTTACTGGGATTACATAAAACTGAAAGTACAGCGTTTTGAGCAGAATACTGGAGTGTGTAGCCTTTCCCTTCTCTAGGGGATCTTCCCAAAGCAGGGATCGAACCCAGGTCTCCCACAATGCAGGCAGATTCTTTAACAGCTGAGCTACCAGGGAACAGTGCAGGAGCTGTGCAGGAGCACGAAACAGCTGAGAGGAGCTACCCCATGTTTCAGGTAAGAGAAACCCAAGAAAGATGGTAGGCACTAAGAGGGGGCATGAGACAGCAGACAGACTGAAACCATGATTACAGACAAGTAGCCATCTGATCACATGGACCACAGCCTTGTCTAACTCAGTGAAACTAAGCCATGCCATGTGGGGCCACCTAAGATGGAAAGGTCATGGTGGAGAGGTCTAACAGAATGTGGTCCACTGGAGAAGGGAATGGCAAACCACTTCAGTATTCTTGCCTTGAGAACCCCATGAACAGTATGAAAGCAAAAAGATAGGACACTGAAAGATGAATCCCCAGGTAGGTAGTTGCCTAATATGCTACTGGAGATCAGTGGAGAAATAACTCCAGAAAGAAGGGATGGAGCCAAAGCAAAAACAACACCCAGATGTGGATGTGACTGGTGATAGAAGTAAGGTCTGATGCTGTAAAGAGCAATATTGCACAGCAACCTGGTGTTAAGTCCATGAATCAAGGCAAATTGGAAATGGTCAAACAGAAGATGGCAAGAGTGAACGTTGACATTCTAGGAATCAGCGAACTAGGATGGACTGGAATGGGTGAATTTAACTCAGATGACCATTATGCCTACTACTGTGGGCAGGAATCACTTAGAAGAAACGGAGTAGCCATCATAGTCAACAAAAAATTCTGAAATGCAGTACTTGGATGCAATCTGTTCATTTCCAAGGCAAACCATTCAAAATCATGATAATCCAAGCCTATGCCCCGACCAGTAACACTGAAGAGACTGAAGTTGAACGCTTCTATGAAGACATACAAGACCTTCTAGGATTAACACCCCTAAAGATGCCCTTTTCATTATAGGGGACTGGAATGCAAAAGTAGGAAGTCAAGAAACACCTGGAGTAACAGGCAAATTTGGCCTGGGAGTATAGAATGAAGCAGGGCAAAGGCTAATAGAGTTTTGCCAAGAGAATGTACTGGTCATAGCAAACACCCTTTTCCAACAACACAAGAGAAGACTCTACACATGGACATCACCAGATGGTCAACACTGAAATCAAATTGATTATATTCTTTGCAGCCAAAGATGGAGAAATTCTATGCAGTCAACAAAAACAAGACCAGGAGCTGACTGTGGCTCAGATCATGAACTCCTTATTGCCAAATTCAGACTTAAATTATACAAACTTCAGAAAACCACTAGATCATTCAGGTATGGCCTAAATCAAATCCCTTATGATTATACAGTGTAAGTGAGAAATAGATTTAAGGGACTAGATATGATAGACAGTGTGCCTGATGAACTATGGATGGAGGGTCATGACATTGTACAGGAGACAGGGATCAAGACCATCCCTAAGAAAAAGAATTGCAAAAAAGCAAAATGGCCATCTATGGAAGTCTTGCAAATACCTGTGAAAAGAAGAGAAATGGAAAGCAAATGATAAAAGAAAAGATATACTCATTTGAATGCAGAGTTCCAGGGGATAGCAAGTAGAAAGGGAACATTCCATGCAAAGACAGACTCAATAAAGGACAGAAATGATGTGAACGTAACAAAAGCAGAAGATATTAGGGTGGCAAGTATTCACAGAAGAACTTTACAAAAAAGATCTTCATGACCCAGATAATCATGATGCTGTGATCACTCACCTAGAACCAGACATCCTGGAAAATAAAGTCAAGAGGACCTTAGGAAGCATCACTACTAGCAAAGCTAATGAAAGTGATGGAATTCCAGTTGAACTATTTCAAATCCTGAAAGATGATGCTGTGAGAGTGCCACACACTCAATATGCCAGCAAATATGGAAAATTCAGCAGTATCCACAGGACTAGAAAAGATCAATTGTCATTCCCGTCCCAAAGAAAGGCAATGCCAAAGAATGCTCAAACTACTGCACGATTGTCCTCATCTCACACACTAGTAAAATAACGCTCAAAATTCTCCAAGCCAGGCTTCAGCAATACATGAACCATGAACTTCCCGATGTTCAACCTGGTTTTAGAAAAGACAGAGGAACCAAAGATCAAATTACCAACATCTACTGAATCATTGAAAAAGGAAGAGAGTTCCAGAAAAACACCTACTTCTGCTTTATTGACTATGACAAATCCTTTGACTGTGTGGATAAACTGTGGAAAATTCTGAAAGAGATGGACTACCAGACCACCTAACCTACCTCCTGAGAAATCTGTATGAAGATCAGGAAGTAACATTTAGAACTGGATGTGGAAAAACAAATTGATCCCAAATAGGAAAAGGAGTACATCAAGGCTGTATACTGTCACCCTGCCTATTTAATTTATATGCAGAGCACATCATGAGAAACGCTGGGCTGGAAGATGCACAAGCTGGAATCAAGATTACTGGGAGAAACATCAATAACCTCAGATATACAAATAACACCACCCTTCTGGCAGAAAGTGTGAAGAACTAAAGAACCTCTTGATGAAAGTGAAAGAGGAGAGTGAAAAGGTTGGTTTAAAGTTCAATATTTAGAAAACCACAATAATGGCATCCAATGCCATCACTTCATGGGAAATAGATGGGGAAACAGTGTAAAAGGTGGCTGACTTTATTTATTTTGGCTCCAAAATCACTTCAGTTGGTGATTGCAGCCATGAAATTAAAAGATGTTTACTCCTTGGAAGGAAAGTTATGACCAACCTAGACAGCATATTAAAAAGCAGAAACATTACTTTGTCAACAAAGGTCCATCTAGTCAAGGCTATGGTTTTTCCAATGGTCATGTTTGGTTGTGCAAGTGGACTGTAAAGAAATCTGAGCAATGAAGAATTGATGCTTTTGAATTGTGGTGTTGGAGAAGACTCTTGCAAGTCCCTTGGACTGCAAGGAGATCCAACCAGTCCATCCTAAAGGAGATCATTCCTGGGTGTTCATTGAAAGGGCTTATGCTGAAGTTGAAACTCCAATAGCTTGGCCAACAAATGGGAAGAGCTGACTCATCTGAAAAGGCCCTAATGCTGGGAAAGATTGAGGGCAAGAGGAGAAGAGGACGACAGAGGATTAGACTGTTGGATGGCATCACCGACTCCATATACATGAGTTGGGTAAACTCCTAAAGTTGGTGATGGACAGCGAGGCCTGGCATGCTGCTGTTCTTGGGGTTGCAAAGAGTCGGACACGACTGAGTAACTGAACTGAACTGAACTTCCTATTTCATTATATATAATTTACTACACAGGTATGGCTTTTAGAACTGGTTGACTTCAATGGAATTATAATATGAAAATGGTTTTATTTTATCAACAATCATCGCCTTTTGACCAGAATAATACTGAGTAATATAAAAAGTAATCTCCAGTGAATAATCTAGTAGAAAAGATGTTGGGGGTGGGGGTATGATTATACCAATAAAGAAAAAAAATTGCTGCAACACTGTCACTACACAGTAAGCATGAAGAAAATTTGAATTTCCCTTATTAGTAAAGTAATTATCAAACTGATAAACTGGTTATTAGTTTCAATACAATTTATGCAATACAATAATTATCATATTTACAGGCTTTGGAATTCCAAATAAACTACTTTCTAGCTATGTGGTATCATTTTCTATAAGGCTGACTACTTTGCACCTCAGTTTTCTTATTTTAAATAGTAGTAATGAGAATATCTATCAAAACATGTTGTGAGGACTAAATGCAATCACTAATATTTTCAATTATCACACTATGATTACTTTTTTCATTTCCTAATCTTAACTGAAGAAAAAAAAAAAAGACTTATCCTGAAAATGCTGCTATATTTATACCACTCTGAATAGAAAGTTTTTTGTTTATTTCTTTATTAACCATTCTTTGAAACTAGAAGCTTGAGTTACTTTGCTTTATTCTCCTTTATACTTTGATATTGCATACAAACCCAGAATGCTAAGTTCATGAATCAAGATAAATTATAAGTTTCAAATAAGAGATGGCAAGAATGAACATCAACATTTTAGGAATCAGTGAACTAAAATAGACTGGAATGGACAAATTTAATTCAGATGATCATTATATCTACTTCTGTGGGAGAGAATCCCTTAGAAGAAATGGAATAGCCCTCATAGTCAACAAGAGTCTGAAATACAGTGCTTGGGTACAATCTCAAAAATGGCAGAAAGATCTCTGTTCATTTTGAGACAATATCACAGTAATCCAAGTCTATGTCCCTACCAGTAATGCTGAAGAAGCTGAAGTTGAATGGTTCTATGAAGACTTACAAGACCTTCTAGAACTAAAACACAAAAAAGATATCCTTTCCATCATAAGGGATTGGAATGCAAAAGTAGGAAGTCAAGAGATACCTGGATTAACAGACAAGTTTGGCCTTGGACTACAAAATGAAGCAGCTCAAAGGCTAACAGATTTTTGCCAAGAAAACGCACTGGTCATAGCAAATGCCCCCTTCCAACAGCACAAGAGAAGACTCTACACATGGACATCACCAGGTCAACAGCAAAATCAGATTGATTATATTCTTTGCACCCAAAAATGGAGAAGCTCTAGCGAGACAGGAAAAACAAGACCAGGTGCTGACTGTGGCTCAGATCATGAACTCCTTACTGCCAAATTCAGACTTAAATTGAAGAAAGTAGGGAAAACTACTTGACCTTTGAGGTATGACCTAAGTCAAATCCCTTATGATTATATAGTGAAAGTGACAAGTAGATTCAAGGGATTAGATCTGATAGACAGAGTGCCTGATGAACATTGGATGACAGTTCATGACACTGTAAAGGAGGCAGTGATCAAGACCATCCCCAAGTAAAAGTTGACCTTTGAGGTATGACCTAAGTCAAATCCCTTATGATTATATAGTGAAAGTGACAAGTAGATTCAAGGGATTAGATCTGATAGACAGAGTGCCTGATGAACATTGGATGACAGTTCATGACACTGTAAAGGAGGCAGTGATCAAGACCATCCCCAAGTAAAAGAAATGATAGAAGGCAAAATGGTTGTCTGAGGAGGTCTTACAAATAGCTAAGAAAAGAAAAGAAGCTGAAGGCAAAAGAGAAAAGGAAGGATATATCCATATGAATGCAGAGTTCCAAATAATAGCAAGGAGAGACAAAGCCTTCCTCAGTAATCAGAGCAAAGAAATAGAGGAAAACAATAGAATAGGAAAGACTAGAGATCTCTTCAAGAAAATCAGAGATACCANAGAAAAGAAGCTGAAGGCAAAAGAGAAAAGGAAGGATATATCCATATGAATGCAGAGTTCCAAATAATAGCAAGGAGAGACAAAGCCTTCCTCAGTAATCAGAGCAAAGAAATAGAGGAAAACAATAGAATAGGAAAGACTAGAGATCTCTTCAAGAAAATCAGAGATACCAAGAGAAATTTTCATATACGTGAAAGTAAAAGTGAAGTTGCTCAGTCATGTCCGACTCTTTGTGACCCCATGGACTGTAGCCCACAAGGCTCCTCCATCCATGGGATTTTAGAAAACTACAATAATGGCAAGAGTACTAAAGTGGGTTACCATTTCCTTCTCCAGGGGATTTTCATGTAAAGATGGGTACAATAAAGAACAGAAAATGCATGGACCTAATAGAAGCTGAAGATATTAAGAAGTGGTGGCAAGAATACACAGAAGAACTATACAAAAAAGATCTTCATGACCCAGAGAACCATGATGGTGTGATCACTCACCTAGAGCCAGACATCCTGGAATGAGAAATCAAATGGGACTTAGGAAGCATCACTATGAAGAAAGCTAGGGGAGGTGATGGAATTCCTGTTGAGCTATTTCAAGTCCTAAAAGATGATGCTGTGAAATTGCTGCACTCAATATGCTGGCAAATTTGAAAAACTCAGTAGTGGCCACAGAACTGGAAAAGGTCAGTTTTCATTCCAATCTCAAAGAAGAGCAATGCCAAATAATGTTCGAACTACTGCACAATTGGACTCATCTCACACGGTATCAAAGTAATGCTCAGAATTCTCCAAACTAGACTTCAACATATGAAATTCCAGATGTTTAAACTGGATTTAGAAAAATCAGAGCAACCAGAGATCAAATTGCCAACATCCGTTGGATCATAGAAAAAGCAAGAGAGTTCCAGAAAAATATCTTCTTCTGCTTTATTGATTACACCAAAGCCTTTGATTGTGTAGATCACAACAAATTGAAAAATTCTTAAAGAGATGGAAATACCAGACCACATGATCTGCCTCCTGAGAAATCCATATGCAGGTCAAGAAGCAACAGTTAGAACCAAACATGGAACAACAGACTGGTTCCAAATTTGGAAAGGAGTATTTCAAGGCTGTATATTGTCACCCTGTTTATTTAATTTCTATGCAGAGTACATCTTGAGAAACTTTGGGCTGGATGAAGCACAATCTGAGATCAAGTTTTCTGGGAGAAATATCAATCATCCAATATGCAGATGATACCACCCTTATGGCAGAAAGTGAAGAGGAACCAAAGAGCATCTTGATGAAAGAGGAAAGTGAAAAAGCTTGATTAAAACTCAGTATTTAAAAAGCTAACATCATGGCATCCCTTCTTATCACTTCATGGAAAATAGATGGGGAAACAATGGAAACAGTGACAGACTATTTTCTTGGGCTTCAAAATCACCAGATGGTGACTGCATCCATGAAATTAAAAGACACATGCTTCTTGGAAGAATAGCTATGAACGACATAGACAGCATATGCAATAACAGAGACTACTTTTCCAACAAAGGTCCTTCTAGTGAGACCATGGCTTTTCCACTAGTCAGGTATGGATATGAGAGCTTTACCATAAAGAAAGCTGAGCACCAAAGAATTGATGCTTTTGAACTGTGGTATTGGAGAAGAGTTTTGAGAGTCTCTTGGACTGCAAGGAGATCAATTCAGTCAATCCTAAAGGAAATCAGTCCTGAATTGGAAGGACTGATGCTGAAGCTGAAACTCCAATACTCTGGCCACCTGATGCAAGGAACTGACTCATTGGAAAAGACCCTGATGCTCAGAAAGATTGAAAGAAGCAGGAGAAGGGGATGACAGGATGAGATGGCTGGATGTCATCACCAACTCTATCAACATGAGTTTGAGCAAGCTCTTGGGGTTTATGATGGGCAGAGAAGCCTGGCATAAAGCAGTCTATGTGGTCACAAAAAGCCTGACATGACTGAGTGACTGAACTGTATACTTTCATACTGTTCATAGGGTTCTCAAGGCAAGAAAGCTGAAGTGGTTTGGCCTTCCCTTCTCCAGTGAACCTTTTTTGGTCAGAATTCTGCAGCATGACCCAGCCATCTTGGGTGGCCCTACACAGCATGGCTCAAGTTTTGTTAAGTTACACGGAGTTGTGACCCATGTGATCGTTTTGATTAGTTTTCTTTGATTTGGCTTTCATTCTGTCTGCCCTCTGATGGATGAAGTAAAGAAGCTTGTGGACATTTCCTGATGGAAGGGACAGAGCTGTGGCTCTGATGAGCAAGGCCAAGCTCAGTAAATCTTTAACCCAATTTTCTCCTGAAGTGTGGGCTATGTTCTCTCCCTGTAATTTGTCCTGAGGCCAAACTAAAGCAGTGATATTTCAAAAGAGTTTAAGCCACGTCAGTGTCCCTTGCCCTGCAGCAAACCACTGGCCTCCCAGGCCTCCACCAGAGACTCCCCAAAACTCATAATCAAGTCTATTTTAGTCTCTTGTGAGGTCACTGTCCTTTCTCCTGGGTCCTGGTGCACACAAGAGGGTTTTTTGTGTGTATGTGTGCCCTCCAAGAGTCTGTTTCCCCAGTTGGTGAACTTTCTGTAAACAAATCCTGCTGAACTTTAAAGTCATATGACACTGAAAGATGAACCTGCCTGGTCAGTAGGGATTCAATCTACTACTGGAGAAGAGCAGAGAAATAGCGCCAGAAGAAGTGAAGAAGCTGAGCCAAAGTGGAAATGATAACCAGTTGTGGATGTGTTTGGTGGTGAAAGTAAAGTCCAGTGCTGTAAAGAACAATACTAGATAGGAACCTGGTCCATAATCAAGGTAAATTGTAAGTGGTCAAACAGGAGATGGTAAGAGTGAACATTGATGTTTTAGGAATCAGTGAACTAAAATGGACAAGAATGGGTGAGTTTAATTCACATAGCCATTATGTGTACTACTGTGGGCAAGAATCCCTTAGAAGTAATGGAGGAGTAGCTCTCATAATCAACAAAGGAGTCCAAAATACAGTACTTGGGTGCAATCTCAAAACAACAGAATGATCTCTCTTTCCAAGGCAAAGCATTCAATATCACAATAATCCAAGTCTATGTCTGAACCACTAATGCCAAAGAAGCTGAAGAAATGGTTCTATGAAGACCTATGAGACCTTCTAGAACTAAACTTAAAATAGATGTTATTTTCTTTCTTTCTTTTTTTTTTTTTTTTGAGCTTTTTTTTTTTTTTTTTTACTTTACAGTACTCTACTGGTTTTGGCATACATTGACATGAATCCGCCACGGGTGTACACGAACTCCCNACATATTTCAATGCTATTCTCCCAAATCATCCCACCCTCTCCCCCTCCCTCTCCCTCTCCCTCAGAGTCCAAATGTCCACTCTACACATCTGCGTCTCTCTTGCTGTCCTGCATACAGGGTCCTCATTACCATCTTTCTAAATTCCATATATATGTGTTAGTATACTGTATTGGTGTTTTTCTTTCTGGCTTACTTCACTCTGTATAATTGGTTCCAGTTTCATCCATCTTATTAGAACTGATTCAAATGTATTCTTTTTAATGGCTGAGTAGTCCCCTATAAAGAAAATAACATCTAACGTAAAAGTAGGAAGTCAAAAGATACCTGGAGTAACAGGCAAGTTTGCCCTTGGAGTGCAAAATAAAGCAGGAAAAAAGCTAACAAAATTTTGCCTTGAGAATGCACTGGTCGTATCAAACACCCTCTTCCAACAATAAAAGAGATGATTCTACACATGTCCATCACCAGATAGTCAATACAAAAATCAGACTGATTAAATTCTTTGCAGCTGAAATGGAGAAGCTCTATACAATCAAAAGAAAAAAAATGGGATCTGACAAAGACTCATCTCATGAACTCCTTATTGCCAAATTGAGACATAAATTAAAGAAAGTAGGGAAAACCGCTAGACCATTTAGGTATGACCTAAGCCAAATCCCTTATGATAACACAGTGGAAGTGATTAACAGATTCAAGGGGTTAGATCTGATAGAGTACCTGAAGAACTATGGATGGGGGTTCATAACATTGTACAGGATGCAGTGACCAAAGCCATCCAAAGAAAAAGAAATGCAAGAGGGCAAAGTGGTTGTTGCAGAAGTCCTTACAAACAGCTGAGAAAAGAAAAGAAGAGAAAGGCAAAGGAGAAAAGAAAAGATATACCCATTTGAATGCATAGAACCAAAGAAAAGCAAGGAGTCGTATGAAAGCCTTCTTATGTGAACAATGCAAAGAAATAGAGGAAAACAATAGAATGGGAAACAGTAGAGATCTCTTCAAGAAAATTAGAGATACCAAGAGAACATTCCATGCAAAAATGAGCACAATAAAGAACAGAAAAGATATGGCCTTAACAGAAGCAGAAGATATTAAGAAGAGGTGGCAAAAATATACAGAAGAACTCTACAAAATGGTCTCAATGGCTCAGATAGCCATGACGGTGTTATCGCTCACCTAGGGCCAGACATCCTGGAGTGTGAAGTCCAGTGGGCCTTAGGAAGCATTACTATGAACATATCTAGTGGATGTGATGGGATTCCAGCTGAGCTATTTCAAATCCCAAAAGATGATGCTGTTAAAAGGCTGCACTCAATATGCCAGAAAATTTGGAAAACTCAGCAGTGGCCACAGGACTCCAAAAAGATCAGTTTTCATTCCAATCCCAAAGAAGGGCAATGCCAAAGAATGTTCAAACTACTGCACAATTNTCAAATCCCAAAAGATGATGCTGTTAAAAGGCTGCACTCAATATGCCAGAAAATTTGGAAAACTCAGCAGTGGCCACAGGACTCCAAAAAGATCAGTTTTCATTCCAATCCCAAAGAAGGGCAATGCCAAAGAATGTTCAAACTACTGCACAATTGCATTCATTTCACATGCTATCAAGGTAATGCTCAAAATCCGTCAAGCTAGGTTGCAATAGTACATGAACTGAGAACTTCCAGATGTACAAGGTGGATTTAGAAAAGGCAAAAGAACCAGAGATCAAATTGCCAATATCCATTCGATCATGGAAAAAGAAAGAGAATTCCAGAAAAATTTCTGCTTTACTGACTGTGCCAAAGTCTTTTGAGTGTGTGGATCACAACTAACTGTGGAAAATTGTTAAAGAGATGTGATTACCAGACTAAATTACCTGTGTCATGAGAAATCTGTATGCAGGTCAAGAAGCAATAGTTAGAACCAGAAAAAGGGACTGGTTCAGAACTGGGATGGGAGTATGTCAAGGGTGTATATTGTCACCCTGCTTATTTAACTTATATGCAGAATGCATGTGTGCATGCTGTCTCTTCAGTCCTGTCTGACTGTTTATGACCCTATAGACTATTGCCCACTAGGGTCCTCTGTCCACTAGTTTTCCCAGACAAGAATACTGGAGTGTGTTGTCATTTCCCTCTCCAGGGGATCTTTGTAACCCAGGGATGTAACTGACATCTGCTATGTCTCCTACATTATGAAATTCCAGGCTGGATAAAGCTCAGTTTGAATCAAGATTGCTGGGAGAAATATCACTAACCTCAGATAATGGGGCTCTGTACCAACCTAACAAGGTGAGATGGGTATGGAGATAAGAGGAAGGTTCAAGAAGAAAGGGACATATGTATACCTATGGCTGATTCCTGTTGATGTTTGGCAAAACCCAACAAAATGTAAAGCAATTATCCTTCAATTAAAAAATAAATTGAAAAAAAAATTTTACTTCAGACATGTAAGTGACACCACCCTAATGCAGATAGGAAAAAGAAACTAAACAGCCTCTTGATGAAAGTGAAAGAGGAGAGTGAAAAAGCTGGCTTAAGGGATCTAATTAAAATTAAAAGCTTCTGCACAACAAAGGAAACAATAAGCAAGGTGAAAAGACAGCCTTCTGAATGGGAGAAAATAATAGCAAATGAAACAACTGACAAACAACTAATCTCAAAAATATACAAGCAACTTATACAGCTCAATTCCAGAAAAATAAACTACCCAATCAAAAAATGGGCCACAGAACTAAATAGACATTTCTCCAAAGAAGACATACGGATGACTAACAAACACATGAAAAGATGCTCAACATCACTCATTATCAGAGAAATGCAAATCAAGACCACAATGAGATACCACTTCACACCAGTCAGAATGGCTGTGATCCAAAAGTCTGCAAGCAATAAATGCTGGAGAGGGTGTGGAGAAAAGGGAACCCTCTTACACTGTTGGTGGGAATGCAAACTAGTACAGCCACTATGGAGAACAGTGTGGAGATTCCTTAAGAAATTGCAAATAGAACTGCCTTATGACCCAGCAATCCCA
>SJYX01002828.1:106076-155624 GCA_006410675.1 Oreotragus oreotragus | reverse complement strand
AAGAGTCTGATATGACTGAGCGACTTCACTTTCACTTTTCTCTTTCATGCATTGGAGAAGGAAATGGCAACCCACTCCAGTATTCTTGCCTGGAGAATCCCAGGGATGGGGGAGCCTGGTGGGCTGCCGTTTATGGGGTCACACAGAGTCGGACACGACTGAAGCGACTTAGCAGCAGCAGCAGCGTGCATATATATATCCCTGGAGAAGGCCACAGCAACCCACTCCAGTACCACTCCAGTATTCTTGCCTGGAGATATGGAATTTAGAAAGATGGTAATGAGGACCCTGTATGCAGGACAGCAAAAGAGACACAGATGTGTAGAGTGGACTTTTAGACTCTGAAGGAGAGGGAGAGGGTGGGATGATTTGGGAGAATAGCATTGAAATATGTATACTATCATGTAAGAAATGAATAGCCAGTCTGTGTTCGATGCAGGATGCAGGATGCTTGGAGCTGGTGCATGGGGATGATCTGGAGGGATGACGTGGGGTGGGAGGTGGGAGGGGGGTTCATGTTTGGGAGTTCATGTACACCCGTGGCGGATTCATGTCAATGTATGCCAAAACCAATACAGTACTGTAAAGTAAAATAAAGTGAAAATAAAAAAATTTAAATATATATATAGTAGTATGTGAAAAAAAAAAAAAACCTCAACATTTAAAAAATGAAGATCATGGCATCTGGTCCCATCACTTCATGGTAAAAAGATATGGAAAAAGTGAAAACAGTGCAGACTTTATTTTCTTAGTCTCCAGAATCACCACAGATGGTGACTGCAGCCATGAAATTAAAAGATGCTTGCTCCTTGTAAGAAAAGCTATGATGAATCTAGAAGTATTAAAAACCAGAGACATCATTTTGCTGATGAAGGTTTGTCTACTCAAGCTATGGTATGTAAGAATGTGAGAGTTGGCCATAAAGAAAGCTGAGTGATGAAGAATTGATGCTTTCAAGAACTGATGCTTTGTGGTGCTAGGGAAGACTCTTGAGAATCCTTTGGACAGTAAAGAGATCAAACCAGGTAATCATAAAGGAAATTAACCCTGAATATTCACTGAAGGACTGATGCTAAAGCTGTAACGCCAATATTTTGGCTACATGAAGCGAAGAGCTGACTCATAGGAAATGACCCCAATGCTGAGCAAAACTGAGGGCAAGAGGATAAGGGGGTGACGGAGGATGAGATGGTTGATGGCATCATCAACTCAATGGACATGAGTTTGAGCAAAGTCTGGGAGATAGTGAAGGACAGAGACATTTGGCTTGCTGCAGTCCATTGTGGTCACAAAGAGTCAGACAAGACTGAGTGACTGAACAACTATTTATTTTCAGTATAATATGTATCTTTTAAACTGTTTTTACTCCTATAAAACATATACCACTTTTGATATTATCTTATTCTCTTTCTTGTAGCCATGTGCTATGCTTAGTAGCTTGGTTGTGTCTGAATCTTTGTGCCCTCATGAACTGCACCCTTCCAGGATCCTCTGTCCTTGGGGATTCTCCAGGCAAGAATACTGGTGTGGGTTGCCATGCCCTCTTCCAGGAAGTCCTCGAATCCAGAGATCGAACCCAAGTCTTCCACATTGCAGATGGATTCTTTCCATCTGAGCCACCAGGGAAGCCCAAGAATACTGGAGTGAATAGTTTATCCCTTCTCCAGGGATAGCCTTATAAACGCACTATACTAAAATTTGTATTTTTGTAGACTTGAAACTTGAACTGTGATTTTACTATCTCTGATATCTGCTGCCCACTATATATAGAACTCTTACATCTATGGTATTTATTGGTGGACCCAATTTTCTTTAGCAACCCATATTGGGCTTTCCATGTGGTGCTAGATGTAAAGTACCCACCTACTAATACAGGAGACATAAGAGACATGGAGTTGATCCTTTCCAGGTGGGAAAGATCCCTGGGAGGAGGGCATGGCAACACTGTACTATTCCTGCTGGAGAAACCTCATGGAATGAGGAACCTGGCAGACTTCAGTCCATAGGGTCACAAAGAACTGGACGCGACTGAAGAAACAGCACACATTGGTTGTCACATTTTTACTTTTGACATTATGAATTATTTTATCTCTAAAATCTTGAACATAAAGTCCTACAGTATATGACAAATTTTCTTAATCCTACTTCTCCTTAATAGTTTCTCCAATATATCTTTCCTCAAATGCATTAGTATTTCTAATCCAGGAATAAAATATGTATTCTTACCAATATTCTCCTAATTTATAGTGGCTAGTTGTAACACTGTACTGAGAATTCTGAACCTGAGGTCCAGGCTCAGCAAAAAAGACTTGTGATCAATTATCACTGTGAAATAAAGCAAAATTTATGGTTGCCTGCATGTCAAATACATGTAAGTCCTTCTACCTTTCCTATTCTGTTAGACTATCATTCTTTGTCTAAATGCACCTTTCTCACCCTCTGTGTTAGTGACTTCCATCCTCAATCCCACAATCCAAGGGTTGAAAATATTTTTTAAAAATCTTTTGAATAGTGTCAAAAAGCAAAACTTGATTTTACCATTCCCTGGAACTAATTGCATAGTATTTGCATTGTGTTTACAACTATTTACATAGAATTTACATCACATTATGTAATAAATAATCTATATATGATGTAAAGTATAAGATGGGATATGTGGAGGTTATATGCAAAAACTATACCATTTTATAGTATAGGGACTTCCCCAGTGGCTCAGTGGCAAAGACTCTGACAAGTGATTAATTCCAAAGTAACCATGGAGCTTAGACAGCTGCTCAATATCAAAGAAACAAACACACAAAAACAAATCCAAAAAAATGTGCAGAAGACCTAAATAGACATTTCTCCAAAAAGGACATACAGATGGCCAACAGGCACTTGAAAGGATGCTCAACATTGCTAATTATTAGAGAAATGAGAAACAAGACTACAATGAAGTATCACCTTACATCAGTCAGAATGACCATCATCAAAAAAAGTGTACAAATAACTTAAAGAGATGCATGGACCCAATGTTCATAGCAGTGCTATTTACAAAGGCCAAGACAGAAGCAACCTAGATGTGCACTGATAGATGAACATATAATGAAGTATTACTCAGTCATGGAAAAGAATGACATAATGCCATTTATAGCAACATGAATGGACCCAGAGATTATCATATTAAATCAAGTATGTCAGACAGAGAAAGGCAAATAGCATATAGTATCACTTATATGTGAAATCTAAAAATACTGACAAAAATGAATTTATTTAAACAGCAGAAACAGACCCACAGACATTGAAAATAAAATTATGTTTGCTGGAAGGAAAAGTGGGGAGGGATAACCTGGGAATTTGGATTAATAGATACATAGTACTATGCATAAAATGGACGAATGGTAGGAAGCTACTATATAGTGCAGGGAACTATATTCAATGTCTTGTGGTAAATTATGAAAGTGAAAGTTAGTCACTCAGTCGTGTCTGACTCTTTGCAACCCCATGGACTGTAGTCTACCAAGTTCTGTGATCATGGATTTCTTCAGGCAAGTTTACTGGAGTGAGTAGCTATTCTCTTCTCCAGGGTATCTTCCTGACCCAGGGATCAAACCTGAGTCTCTTGCATCTTCTGGTGTTGGCAGGCAGATTCTTTACCATCTGAGCCACCACAAAAGCCCCCTAGAAACCCATACTGAAAGGAAATCTGAGTGGAAATAAATTTGAAAAAAGTATATTTACTTATTTATACGTGTATGGCTGAATCATTTTACTGTGCACATGAAATATGTAGGTCAATTGTTCCTTGATTTAAAAAGATAGAAAATTTTACAAAAATATAAGTAACATTCGCTGGCCTAAATATTCATCTTATATCCACCAGCATGTTTAAATCTTTTTATTAATACAAAAATTTAGTTCTTTATTCTTTGTTTGTCTTAATAAAAACTTACCTATTGAGAGAGTTAACAGGTATTAAAGACAGAGGTCCCCAAACAGCAGGAGGAAATAGACTGCAAGTGGCAGACTTTTTTCCTTACACAAAATTACTAGAGGCTTCTTTTAATTCTGTGTTGATGACACCTGGCTCTGCCTGAACTTTTCTCAAACTTTTAACTAACTAATGCATTTTTCTTATGGAAATGTTTTTCTTAAGATATATTAATAGAACTATGTATCTCCTTTGGAATCTGCCTTTCTTCAAAATGATTCCCACCTAAGACTGACTTTATTTTTTCCTTTTCTCAAACCTTGGGCTGATAATGGTTCAACAAACCAGTATTCATGTCAATTGTTTTATGACCAGGGATGACACACCTCATGCCATTCTATCTCAAAAATGCATATTGTGGGAGACAGTCCTCGTGAAACTGCCTCAGCCTTGAGGTGCTTTCCTTATCGGATTAATAGCTTGCTAACAGACCTAAATGGAGAAGGCACTGCCAATCCACTCCAGTACTCTTGCCTGGAAAATCCCATGGACGGAGGAGCCTGGTAGGCTGCAGTCCATGGGGTCGCAAAGAGTCCAACACGACTGAGTGACTTCACTCTCACTTTTCACTTTCGTGCATTGGAGAAGGAAATGGCAACCCACTCCAGTGTTCTTGCCTGGAGAATCCCAGGGACGGGGGAGCCTGGGGCGCTGCTGTCTATAGGGTCGCACAGAGTCGGACACAACTGAAGCGACATAGCAGTAGCAGCAGCAGCAGCAGCAACAGACATAAAACACCTTGCTAAAAGCTGCTCGCTTCTGATGTCTACATCAGAAGCATTCTCTATCTTTTTTATATTTTAAAAATTCTGTTACATAAAAAGCTCTGAGTGGTCAAGCCTGTCCGGGATCAATGCCTGTGGTCAAGCCTGTCACCTCCGGAGGTCGTAAATACTGGCATAACACACAGATCGCAGCAGGAACCTTTCAATATTATCTGGAAATAGCTGCAGTTTAATTTTCCCTCTCAACCGACCCATACTCACTTTATTCTTCTTGTTATATGATACTGACTTTGTTGGTATGCAAGATATGACAAGGAATATCTTCATACAATTTTACTGTTTTTTAATATTGCAACCAATAGTGTGTGATTTCTTACAGAATAAATTCACTGGACTTCTAGTCCCCTTTAAAAATGTAGTAAGTAATTACTGGCCTTACAATTTTTTACTAACTAGAATTTTTCTACATTTTGTTTAAATAATGTCATTCTAAAGATAGTATATGTCAGCTCAGTTCAGTTAAGTCACTCAGTCGTGTCTGACTCTATGACACCATGGACTACAGAACATCAGGTTTGCCTGTCCATCATCAACTCCTAGAGCTTGCTCAAACTCATATTCATCGAATCAGTGATGTCATCCAATCATCTCATCCTCTGTTGTCCACTTTTCCTCCTGCCTTCACTTGTTCCCAGCAGCAGGATCTTTTCCAGTTAGTCAGTTCTTCACATCGGATGGCAAAACACTAGAGCTTCAGTTTCAGCATTAGTCATTTCAATGAATATTCAGGTCTGATTTCCTTTAGGATTGACCATTTTGATCTCCTTGCAGTCCAAGGAACTCTCAAAAGTCTTCTCTAACATCACAGTTCAAAAGTATCAATTTTTTTTTGAGATTTCTCCCAAGTACTGCATTTTTGACTCTTTTGTTGACTATGAGGGCTATTCCATTTATTCTAAGGGATTCTTGCCCACAGTAGTAGATGTAAAGGTTATCTGAGTTAAGTTTACCAATTCTGGCACATTTTAGTTCATTGATTCCTAGAATGTTGACGTTCACTCGTGCCATCTCCTCTTTGACCATTTCCAATTTACCATAATTCATGGATCTAACAATATTCTAGGTTCCTATGTAATATTATTCTTACAGCATCAGACTTTACTTCCATCACCATTCACATCAAAAACTGGGAGTTATTTTTGCCTTGGCTCAGCCTCTTCATTCTTCCTGTAGCTATTTCTCCACTCTTCTCCAGTAGTGTATGCTCTTTCAAATTCTAAGTAGCATAGCTATTGCAAATCCTAAAAGATAATATGCTTATGGTATTTCTTTATGTTTTTAAGATTCAAGCTTTCCAATATTTAAGGAAAATAATGAAGATTGGTTGTAAACATTAATAGTAAATAAATTTTATGCATTAATCTATAAAGGGTTAGATTTCTGCATGCTCTTAATGTCCACTATTACGAGACTTTATTTTCAATACTGTCAAAGTGAATTTGATCTCTCTAGTTCTCTTTACTATAAATTAGTTTTACTTACATTATCAAAACTTAAATAAGATTCTATTTTCCAGAGAACTTTGAGGGATTACTAGCTTCTTAGAATAAGTGGAAAGGTTTAATTTTAATGTTTTCATAACTTCATGCAAAAATATCTTCAGTGATATTTTGTATGTTTAAAAAAGTAGGTGATTTAAGAACACAGTTATATATAAGGTGCTTTAGTTAAATTAGGAATGTTTTTTAATACCAAATGTGTTTAATCCAGTCAAACAATTAGTTTTATAGAGTCTTAATTGTATTCTTATTGCTTCTGGCATACAATATATTTCTACTTTTGCTGAAGTTTCAAACCTTCCATTTATGATATTGGCAATTTTTAATATTCAGTCTTTGAAAACTGTAGTTTTTATTATTATGTCTGTAATGTTGAAGATTCATGGGTAATATGTAAAACAGGGTTCTGAACTTTTTTACAATTAAAGTTTAATTATTTTTATTGAAAAATGCTTTTACCAAAATACTAACAAAATAATTGAGCTGTGTAAAGTTTTGCCATGATACATACTATCTCCACACTAAAGTTCAAAATAACTTAGGCTGCTAAATTAGATATGGTAAATATTTTTTTATGCATACCTGTTGTAGAAGTACATTTTCTAGGTGTTTGTGGCTTCACTTGTTTAAGACAGTGACATAAAGCCTGAAATACCCCATTGGAGGCCCAGCTAGTTTTATTTGCCACTAGAAATAGTGAATTTTGAAAATAAAAATATTCTACATTCAAATCAGCAGTTGTTTGACATAACTTGAGGAGAATTTTTAAAATATGCATAGTATTTTAATTTTCATTTTGCATATGTGGTGTACATGTATATTCTTTTAGAGAGTTAGAAGAGACCTGTTATTTGTAGGATTTGAGACTAGATGAAAACTGCTCTAAACCTAAATCAGTTAAGACTTGAATTCATATCTTTGTTCAGGAAATGGAGTGGGATAATGCAGAGGTAACTAAATTGGTCAAGTTAATTTTTATTAAAAAATCAACCTAATAAAATGAATTGAAGTAAAATAAACTGTCCCATGTTTTAATCTTGGTGTATGAAGTTAAAAAGCCATTACTTTTTGTAAGAAGTTATAATTATATACTTTTAGAGGGAAAAATGTTCTTCTCATAACTTGAGCAAAACCAAGTCTAAAGTCAGTGCTTTCTAAACTACTAGTTTTATGGGTCAGAAAGCAAATTTAAGGTGTTGAGAAAGACTTCACCAAGAGCCAGAGACAAACTTTGAAATCACAACTTGACAATAAGTCAGGCTGGTAAATTTTTAGATTTAAATAATTGAAAATAATTCTTACATACGGCTAAACATTTACAAGATGAACCAAATGATGCTAATGGAATTCTTCCAAGAGTTAAAATACAGAGATCTCACCATCAACTAGCTCAGTTGATAGTAAGTTATAAATTGAGCTGAAGTCAGATTTGTTCTTTTAAGATTGTGTGCTTAGTCATTCAGTCATGTCTGACTCTGTGCAACCCTGTCTATGAACTGTAGCAATTAAGACTCCTCTGCCCATAGGATTTTCCAGGCAAGAATACTGGAATGGGTTGTAATTTCCTCCTCCAGGGGATCTTCCCAACCCAGGAATCAACCCATGTCTCCTGTGTCTGCTTTTCTGCTTAGACACTCAGTCATGTCCGAATCTTTGTGATCCCATGAACTTTAGCCCACCAGGCTCCTCTATCCATGGGGATTATCCAGGCAAGAACACTGGAGTGGATTCCCATGTCCTCTTCCAGGGGATCTTCCCAACCCAGGGATCAAATCCAGGTTTCCCTTATTGCAGGCAGACTCTTTACCATTTGAGCCACCAGGGAAAACCATGAATACTTGAGTGGGTAGCCTATCCCTTCTCCAGGGGATCATCTTGACCTAGGAATGTATCCTGCATTACAATAGGATTATTTACATGCTGAGACCCTGGGGAAGCCCTCTCACTTAGGACTGTGTGAGAGTATCAGAATTTAACTATTTAATTATTAATCAGATAAAATATGATTATTAATCATTTTCTAGGGAAATACTCTTTAGAGTATTTTTTACATTTTAATTATAAATTAGTATATCTGAGTATAAGGAGAATAACAATTGTTCTAAACAAGTATTAACATAAAACACTAAGAATTTAGATTATGTTCCATTTTAATCTGTTGTAATGTCAGAAAGAATAAGGCACAGTAGGTATATGTACAGTATTCTCCATTGAAGCCTGTATTTACTAGCTTACTAGTAGTAAATATGAGCTATTCCAAATCCTAAAAGATGATGCTGTGAAAGTGTGGCACTCAGTATGCCAGAAAATTTTGAAAACACAGCAGTGGCCACAGGACTGAAAAAGTTCAGTTTTCATTCTAGTCCCAAAGAAGGGCCAATGCCAAAGAATATTCAAACTACTGCACAATTGCACTCATTTCACACACTAGCAAAGTAGTGCTCAAAATCCTTCAAGCTAGGCTTCAACAACATGTGAAACAAGAATTTACAGATATGAAAGCTGGATTTAGAAAAGGCAGAGGAAGAAGAGATCATATGGCCAACATCTGTTTGATCTTAGAAAAAGCAAGAGAATTCCAGAAAAACATATGCTTCTGCTTCATTGACTATGCTAAATACTTTGACTGTGTAGACCACAGCAAACTGTGGAAAATTCTTAAAAAGATGGGAATACCAGACCACCTTACTTGCCTTCTGAGAAACCTGTATGCAGGTCAAGAAGCAGCAGTTAAAACCGGACATGGAACAATGGACTGGTTCAAAATTGGGAAAGGTGTACATCAAGTCTATATATTGTCACCCTACTTATTTTATTTATGTGCAGAGTACACCTGCTGGATGAAGCAGAAGCTGGAATCCAGATTGTGAGTGAAATACCAATAACCTCATATATGCAGATGATACCTCTTTAATTAGAGAAAGCAAAAACGAATCATAGAACTTCTTGATGAAGGTGAAAGAGGACAGTGAAAAAGCTGGCTTAAAACTCAACATTCAAAAAACTAAGATCAAGGAATCTGGTCCTATCACTTCATGGGAAATAGATGGGGAAACAACAGACACACTGACAGACTTTATTTTTTTGAGCTTCAAAATCACTGTAGATAGTTACTGGGCAGCCTTGAAATTAAAAGACACTTGCTCCTTGGAGGTAAAGCAATGGCAAAACCAGACAGCATATAAAATCAGAGACATTACTTTACCAACAAATATCCGTATAGTCAAAGCTATGGTTTTTCCAGCAGTCATGTACAGATGTGAGAACTGGACAATAAAAAAGGCTGAATGCTGAAGAACTGATACCTTTGAACTGTGGTGCTGGAGATAACACTTGAAAGTCCTTTGGATTGCAAGGAGATCAAACCAGTCCATCCTAAAGGAAATCAATCCTGAATATTCATTCAAAGTACTGATCCTGATGCTGAAGCCCCAATACTTTGGCCACATGATGCAAAGAGCCATCTCATTAGATAAGACTCTGATGCTGGAAAGATTGAAGGAAGGAGGAGAAGGGGATGACAGAGAATGAGACGGTTGGATGGCATCACTGACTCAATGGACACGAGTTTGAGCAAACCCCGGGAAATGGTGAAGGACAGGGAAGACTGGTATGCTGCAGTTCATGGGGTTGCAAAGACTTGGACATGATTGAGCACCTAAACAACACAAGTAGTAAATTATAGGTACCTTTAATTATCTGTAATTAATTAGAATAATATGATGAATTAGTTTAAATAATCATTAATATTAATTCTTTAAATACTATCATGTGATGCAGATGTTATTTTTATTAGAACAAAAAGAGAAAAAGGCATCTCTGGAGTGTTATAACACACAAGAATAATAATTTTTTTGTGCAATCCTTTGTAGAGTAACTAATTATAAAATGTACATCAAAAGAAGACTTTGTTTCATACATATTCCATCAGTTAATTGTATTCATCTTAGCTACGAGTTTCTGAATTTTATCTTACATCTCTATAATTGACTTAAATTTTAATGTTAACTTTATTTCACAAAGTTTTCTCCAAGTTATTTTTTTAATATAAATTTATTTAATTGGAGGCTAATTACTTTACAATATTGTATTGGTTTTGCCATACAGCAACATGAATCCACCGTGGGTGTACACGTGTTCCCCATTCTGAACCCCCCTCCCACCTCCCTCCCCATCCCATCCCTCTGGGTCATCCCAGTGCACCAGCTTCAAGCATCTTGTATCATGCATCCAACCTGGACTGGTGATTCATTTCGTATATGATATTATATATGTTTCAATGCTATTCTCCTAAATCATCCTACCCTCTCCCTCTCCCACAGAGTCCAAAAGACTGTTCTGTAAATCTGTGTCTCTTTTGCTGTCTCGCATACAGGGTTACTTTTATATAAGTAATCTTATGTCTAAAATCTCTTTTATTTTTTTGCTCACATCTTTAAAACTTTTTCATATAGCTCCATGCCATCTTTCCTCTACAAGCACTTTCAATAGTTGGGGATAAACATTTTCAATTTTTAAATCTTATTTCCATGAAACTTATGTATATTTTAAAATATCCATGTATATTATGGGTATTTGACCCTCAATGTGTGGGCCAGGATCCTTATTAACCATCAGGTGCATAACTCTCAGTTCCTTATTCACCCTGAGGAATACTAAAGGAAGCTTCTCTGTTGCAAACCAATGCCAGAAATTTGGACTGTTTGCATCTGTTTTTGCTCTTTGTTCTTCTATTGTTTATGATGAAATACTTCGTATACCTAAAAGAGAGTTCAGTGTTTGGGTGTTTTTTTTATGTATAAAGATAACAGATTTGTAGCTCCAATCAAGTGAAGAAAAACTACATTGTGAACCCTCCAGACATTTCCCATTTATTGTTCCCTATGCAAATACTTTGGCCTCTCAAAAAATTAAGGATTATTTTGCCTTAAGTAATAGCCATTCCTTTGTTTTTATTTACTATCTTTGTATGTGTTACTGGATCCTTAACATTATAGTTTTGCATATTATAAGAACAGAATTTTATATGGACCTGTCCAAATTTTTTATTTCTTGTTTTTTTTTTTGTTTGTTTAGTATTATGTTTATGAATTTCANATTTTGCCTTAAGTAATAGCCATTCCTTTGTTTTTATTTACTATCTTTGTATGTGTTACTGGATCCTTAACATTATAGTTTTGCATATTATAAGAACAGAATTTTATATGGACCTGTCCAAATTTTTTATTTCTTGTTTTTTTTTTTGTTTGTTTAGTATTATGTTTATGAATTTCAATTCTTGTTTTATATATCTGTGATTTTTTGTTGTCTATTGCTATATGTTATTTCATTATGTGATTATCTGGTTCCCAAATGTTATTAATAAACATTTTCAGCATTTCCAGGTTTGCATTTGGAGAAAACATTGCTGTGACTATTTTTGTTCATGTTTCCCAGTGCACATAAACAAGAGATGTACTTGAAAATTTCCTGATGGTGATTTTGCTGAGTGGGTTTATCAATGTTTAGCTTCACTAGAAAATGTCAAATTGTTTTTTCCCCAAATAGTGTAATCAATTTAAACCAGGCAAATATGGGCTTTTCTGAGACTTTCTAGTATTTACAAATTGATATTTGAAGACATTTAAGCCTTTACTGACATAGTAAGTTTACACATATACACAGACACAAAGAAATGTCTGGTCTAGATGATTTTACTGATGAATTTTTTCTAAATCTTTCAGTTCAGTTTAGTTCAGTTCAGTCACTCAGCCGTGTTCGACTCTTTGCGACCCCATTAATTGCAGCACGCCAGGCCTCCCTGTCCATCACTAACTCCAGTTCACTAAAACTCATGTCCATCGAGTCGGTGATGCCATCCAGCCATCTCATCCTCTGTCATCCCCTTNCTAGATGATTTTACTGATGAATTTTTTCTAAATCTTTCAGTTCAGTTTAGTTCAGTTCAGTCACTCAGCCGTGTTCGACTCTTTGCGACCCCATTAATTGCAGCACGCCAGGCCTCCCTGTCCATCACTAACTCCAGTTCACTAAAACTCATGTCCATCGAGTCGGTGATGCCATCCAGCCATCTCATCCTCTGTCATCCCCTTCTCCTCCCGCCCCCAATCCATCCCAGCATCAGGGTCTTTTCCAATGTTAGGCACCAACATTACAGCAAATAACAGAAATATAAAAATAACAGAAATCCTCTGGCTATAGCTCACTGCCCCCAAGTTTTATCAAATCTGAGGATTTTCAATACATAAAAATTATAGAAGAGTTTCTACCATAAACTCAAGAGGCAAAAAATTTCAATAAAAATATAAGTAAGTAAAAGCAATCTTGCATTAATATGTTATGACCAAGTAATGTTTGTTCAAGAAGCGTAAACTTGAAAGAAATCCATAGAATTGTAACAAATTAATATACAGAAATATCAATTACATAGAGTTGAAAGATGAGAAGGGATAACTCGCATGTCCTGTGACAATAGTAGAGCCTAAAAGAAAGAAGAAAGACTACTTTCTGGGTAAAGACTAAGCCAATGAAAAGCCATGGACTTTATGTTTACTAAAGCCCTCCCAACTTACTTTCTCCTCTATAAAAACATCTTCTTCCCTTGACATGGCATACTCGCACATGGCTAGTCATGGTGACAGATTTTGAATTGCAATTATCTCCTGATCCCAGATGAACTCAATGTTGCTGGAGAAATATCAGGCAGTCTGTCCATGTTAGATCATCAGAATTCACCATATTTCTAGAACAAAATGAGAAATATGTACATAAATATTAATATATTTGGCTTATTCTATGAGCATTTATACATAGATAAATATATCTTATAGATAATTTCATAATGTTGATATGTATATTTAAATAATAAATTAAATGCATGTTAATTTTTTCTGGATATATAGTCCCAGGAGTTGCATTTCTGTGTCATATGGCAGGTCTTTTTAGTTTTTAAGGAACTTCCATATTGTTCCCCAGGATATGTTGGCAATTGAACTCTGCTTCCTCTACCTTTTCGAAATCCAGCTTGTACATCTGAAAGTTCTCAGTTCATTTACTGTTGAAGCCTAGCTTGAAGGATTTTGAGCATAATCTTGTTAGCATGTTTGACATTGCCTTTCTTTGAGATTGTAACGAAAACTGATTTTTACAGTACTGAAGCCACTACTGAGATTTCCAAATTTGCTAGCATATTAAGAGCAGCACTTTCACAGCATCATCTTTGAGGATTTGAAATAGCTGAGCTGGAAATCCATCACCTCTTCTAGCTTTGTTCATAGTAATGCTTCATAAAGCCCATTTGCCTTCACACTCCAGGATGTCTGGCTTTAGGTGAGTGATCACACCATCATGGTTATCTGGGTCACTAAGAGTTCTTTGGACACTTCTGTGTATTCTTGCCACCTCTTCTTAATATCTTCTGTTTCTTTTAGGTCCTTGCCGTTTTTGCCCTTTATTGTAGCCATCTTTGCATGAAATATTCCCTTGGTATCTCCAATTTTCTTGAAGAGATCTCTAGTCATTCCCATTCTATTGTTTTCCTCTATTTCTTTGCATTGTTCACTTAGGAAGTCTTTTTTTTAAATATCTCCTTACTATTCTCTGGAATTCTGCATTCAGTTGGGTTTATCTTTCTCTTTCTCCTTTGCCTTTTACTTCTCTTCTTCTCGCATCTATTTGTAAGGCCTCCTCAGGCAACAACTTTGCCTTTTGCATTTCTTTTTCTTGGGAATGGTTTTAGCCATCACCTCCTGTATAGTGCTACAAACCTCCAGTCATAATTCTTCAGGCACTCTGTCTACCAGATCTAGTACCTTTAATTTATTTGTCACCTCTATTGCATAATCATAATAAATTATATTTAAGTCATAGCTGAATGGTCTAGTGGCTTTACCTTCTTTCTTCAGTTTGAGCCTGAATTTTGTGATAAGAAGCAGATGATCTGAACCACAGTCAGCTCCAGAGCTTATTTTGTTGACTGTATAGAGCTTCTTCATCTTCAGCTGCAAATAATATTATCAATCTGATTTTGGTATTGATCATCTTGTGATGTGTATGTGTAGACTCATCTCTGTGTTGTTGAAAGAATGTGTTTGCTATGAACAGTGCATCCTCTTGGCAGAACTCTGTTAGACTTTGTCCTGCTTCATTTTGTACTTCAAAGCCAAACTTGCATGTTACTTCAGGTATCCCTTGATTTCCTGCATTTGCATTCCAGTCCCCTATAATGAAGAGGACATCTTTTTTCTGGTGTTAGTTCTAGGAGGTCTTGTAGATCGTCATAGAACTGCTCAGCTTTATCTTCTTTGGCATTAGTGGTTGCAACATAGACTTGGATTACTGTGATATTAAGCGGTTTGCCTAGTAAATGAAATGAGATCATTCTGTCACTTTTTTGTTGATCATTCAAAAAAAAAAAAAAACTGCTTCATTGAGTATGCTAAAGTCTTTGTGTGGATCACAACAAATTGTGGACTATTCTTAAAGAAATGGGAATAACAGACCACTTTGTCTGCCTGCTGAGAAACCTTAATGCCGATCAAGAAGCAACAGTTAACCTGGAAATGGAAAAAAGACTGGTTCAAAATTGTGAAAGGAGTACATAAAGGCTGCCTATTGTCACCCTGCTTATTTAACTTATATGCAGAGTACATCATGTCAAATGCTGGGCTGGATGACTCACAAGGTAAAACCAAGATTTCTGGAAGAAATATCAACAAACTCATATATACAGGTGATATATCGTTAATGGAAGAAAGTGAATAGGAGCTAAAGAGCCTCTTGATGGAGAGGAAAGTGAAAAAGTAGGCTTAAAACTCAGCATTCAAGAAATTAAGATCTTGGCATCTGGTCCTATCACTTCATGGCAAATAGATGGGGGAAAAGTGACATATTTTATTTTCCTTGGCTCCAAAATCACTGCAGACAGAGACTGAAGCCATGAAATTAAAAGATGTTTGCTCTTTGGAAGGAAAGCTATGGCAAACCTAGACAGAACATTAAGAAGCAGAGACATTGCTTTTTGGACAAAGGTTTTTATAGTCAGGCTATGGTTTTTCTGGTAACCATGAATGGATGTGAGACTGGACCATAAAAAAGACTGAGTGCTGAAGAATTGATTCTTTCAAAGTGCGTTGCTGGAGAAGACTCGTGAGAATCCACTGGACAGCAAGGAGATCAAACCAGCCATTCCTAAAGGAAAATCAACCCTGAATATTCATTGGAAAGACTGATGCTGCAGCTGAAGCTCTAACACTTTGGCGACCTGATGCAAAGAGCCAAGTAATTGGAAAAGACCTTGATGCTAGAAAGATTGAGGGCAAGAGGAGAAGGGGTTGACAGAGGATGAGCTGGTTGGATAGCATCACTGACTCAATAAACATCAGTTTAAGCAATCTCAAAGAGATAGCAAAGGGCAACCTGGTGTGGTGCAGTTCACAACCTAGTGACTGAACAATAACAGTGTACTCTTCTCCATAGTGACCTCGTCAGTTTACATTCCCACCAGCAGTTTACTCTTTTTTCACACCCTCTCCAGCATTTGTTCATGGTAGACATTTTTATTTGGGGTATTCTGACCAGTCTGAGATAATACCTTATTGTAATTTTGATTTCTGTTTCTCTAATTATAACAGAATTATGACAGAATGTGGTTCACTGGAGAAGGGAATGGCAAACCACTTCAGTATTCTTGCCTTGAGAACACCATGAACAGTATGAAAAGGCAAAATAATAGGATACTGAAAGAGGAACTCCCTGGGTCGGTAGATGCCCAATATGTTACTGGAGATCAGCAGAGAAATAACTCCAGAAAGAATGAAGGGATGAAGCCAAAGCAAAAACAATAGACAGTTGTGGATGTGACCGGTGATAGAAGCAAGGTCGATGCTGTAAAGAGCAATATTACATCAGTTCAGTTCAGTTCAGTCACTCAGCTGTGTCTGACTCTTTGCGACCTATGAATCACAGCACACCAGCCTCCCTGTTCATCACCATCCCCCAGGGTTCACTCAGACTCACGTCCATCAAATCCGTGATGCCATCCAGCCATCTCACCCTCTGTCATCCCCTTCTCCTCCTGCCCCCAATCCCTCCCAGCATCAGAGTCTTTTCCAATGACTCAAGTCTTCACATGAGGTAGCCAAAGTACTGGAGTTTCAGCTTTAGCATCATTCCTTCCAAACAACACCCAGGGCTGATCTCCTTCAGAATGGACTGGTTGGATCTCCTTGTAGTCCAAGGGACACTCAAGAGTCTTCTCCAACACCACAGTTCAAAAACATCAATTCTTCAGTGCTCAGCCTTCTTCACAGTCCAACTCTCACATCCATACATGACCACAGGAAAAACCATAGCCTTGATTAGATGGACCTTAGTCGGCAAAGTAATGTCTCTCCTTTTGAATATACCATCTAGGTTGGTCATAACTTTTCTTCCAAGGAGTAAACGTCTTCCAATTTCATGGCTGCAGTCACCATCTGCAGTGATTTTGGAGCCGAAAAAAAAATAAAGTCTGTCACTGTTTCCACTGTTTTCCCATCGATTTCCCATGAAATGACAGGACTGGATGCCATGATCTTCGTTTTCTGAATGTTGAGCTTTAAGCCAACTTTTTCGCTTTCCTCTTTCACTTTCATCAAGAGGCTTTTTAGCTCTTCTTCACTTTCTGCCATAAATGTCAGGTCCATGAATCAAGGCAAATTGTAAGTGGTCAAACAGGGGATGGCAAGAGTAAATGTTGATATTCTAGGAATCAGTGAACTAAAAAGGACTGGAAGGGGTGAATTTAACTCAGATAGCCATTATATCTACTTCTGTGGGCAAGAATCCCTCAGAAGAAATGGAGTAGCCCTCATGGTCAACAAAAGAGTCTGAAAAGCAGTACTTGGATGCAATCTCAGAAATGACAGAATGATCTCTGATCGTTTCCAAGGCAAACCATCCAATATCACAGTAATCCAAGCCTATGCCCCAACCAATAGCGCTGAAGAAGCTGAAGTTGAACAGTTCTATGAAGACATACAAGACCTTTTAGAACTAACACCCCCAAAAGATGTTCTTTTCAATATAGGGGACTGGAATGCAAAAGTAGGAAGTCAAGAAACACCTGGAGTAACAGGCAAATTTGGCCTGGGAGTTCAGAATGAAGCAGGGCAAAGGCTAATAGAGTTTTGCCAAGGGAATGCACTGGTCGTAGAAAACACCCTTTTCCAACAACACAAGAGAAGACTCTACACATGGACATCACCAAATGGTCAACACCAAAATCAGATTGATTATATTCTTTGCAGCCAAAAATGGAGAAGTACTTTACAGTCAGCAAAAACAAGACCGGGAGCTGACTGTGGCTCAGATCATGAACTCCTTATTGCCAAATTTAGACTTAAATTTAAGAAAGTGGAGAAAACCACTAGACCATTCAGGTATGACCTAAATCAAACCCTTATGTTTATACAGTGGAAGTGAGAAACAGATTTAAGAGACTAGATCTGATAGACAGAGTGCCTGATGAACTATGGACAGAGGTTCATGACATTGTACAGGAGACAGGAATCAAGACCATCCCCATGGAAAAGAAATGAAAAAAAGCAAGATGGCTGACTCAGAAGCATTACAAATAGCTGTGAAAAGAAGAGAAGCGAAAAGCAAAGGAGAAAAGGAAAGATAAGCATCTGAATGCAGAGTTCCAAAGAATAGCAAGAGAGATAAGAAAGCCTTCCTCAGTGACCAAGCAAAGAAATAGAGTCAAACAACAGAATGGGAAAGACTAGAGATCTCTTCAAGAAAATTAGAGATACCAAGGGAACATTTCATGCAAAGATGGTCTCGATAAAGGTCAGAAATGGTATAGACCTAACAGAAGCAGAAGATATTAAGAAGAGGTGGCAAGAACACACAGAATTGTCCAAAAATATCTCCATGACCCAAATAATCACGATGGTGTGATCACTCACCTAGAGCCAGACATCCTGGAATATGAAGTTAAGTGGGCCTTAGAAAGCATCACTACAAATAAAGCTAGTGGAGGTAATGGAATTCAAGTTGACCTATTTCAAATCCTGAAAGATGATGCTTTGAAAGTGCTGCACTCAACATGCCAGCAAATTTGGAAAGCTCAGCAATGGCCATAGGATGGGAAAAGGTCAGTTTTCACTCCAATCCCTAGAAAGGCAATGCCAAAGAGTGCGCAAACTATCACACAATTGCACTCATCTCACATGCTAGTAAATAATGCTCAAAATTCTCCAAGCCAGGCTTCAGCAATTTGTGAATCGTGAACTTCCAGATGTTCAAGCTGGTTTTAGAAAAAGCAGAGAAACCAGAAATCAAATTGCCAACATTCTCTGGATCATCAAAAAGGCAAGAGTTCCAGAAAAAAATGTCTATTTCTGCTTTATTGACTATGCCAAAGCGTTTGATTCTGTGGATCACAATCTACTGTGGAAAATTCTGAAAGAGATGGGAATACCAGATCACCTGACCTGCCTCTTGAGAAACCTATTTGCAGATCAGGAAGCAACAGTTAGAACTGGACATGGAACAAAAAATTGGCTCCAAATAGGAAAAGGAGTACGTCAGGCTGTATATTGTCACCCTGCTTATTTAACTTCTATGCCGAGTACATCATGAGAAATGCTGGGCTGGAAGAAGCACAAGCTAGAATCAAGACTGCTGGGAGAAATATCAATAACGTTTGAATCAGTGCAGTTAAAGATGAAACTATAGCAGACTATCCAAGAAAAATAAGACTGTATTTTCTTTCCAAGTATTTTTCCAACACAATCTGTATTTCAAGTGTTAGGAGACACATGCTGCAAATTTTGCTGTCTTTCAAAACTCCATCACAGTGTCTCTTGAGAGCTTTGAAAAGTTTCAGAAGATCTTGTACTCAAGATCTTCTTCTATATAAGCTTCTTGAGATCTTATATGCAACTGCTTAAAATAAGCAGTTGTATATCATTATATATATTTTAATAAATTTGTATAAAATATAATACTTTGAAATACAAATGTTATTCAATCTAAATATAAAATTTTTGCATTCCATATATTTATTATATTTATTATTATATTCATTATAATGCATTGTAATTATATGCACTCAATCTATATAAATATAAATGCATTATATATTTTATATACACTTTAAAAAGTAATAAGTTGGAGATTGGTACACCTGTTTGTTAAGAAACTTTAAAAATCAACACAAAATTGTTATTTTTCAAGTAAAATGTAAATATATAAGAAGAAAGTGAAAAGAAATGTAAAAGAAAATCAAAGATCTACACTTAAAAATGACTTCTATGTTCAGGATGTTTTATAGGAAAATATAATAAATGATTAAATAATATTTTAAGGGCATCATTTATGAGCTCAAGTCTACACTAGGTGTTATGGTTACAAAGAGGGCATAGTGGATATTGTTTGTTCTGATGGAGTTCACACTCTATTGGAGGAGTGACATATTTTAAAAATAATCACAATAATCAATGTATAATTTCTAACAGTTTTAGAAATTGTAAAAAAAGTAATGAGGTAATTTGCATACCTCTAAGAAGTAAATCTGGCCTATAATAATAGTAGAAGAGTCTTAAAGTCTCCTAATGAGATATGGGAACTGAGATGGTGATGAAGGCTTGAAGGCATATGCAAGACAAACATACAGAATATCTTAACAAAATCGGTGTATGATAAGTGCACATACACATTACTAATGTTATTATTAGGTATTTTATGCCAGTAATACTTAAACGGGCTTCCCTGGTGGCTCAGTAGTAAAGAATCTGCCTGCCAACGCAGGAGACTCAGAGTTGATCCCTGGATCAGGAAGATCCCCTGGAGAAGAAAATGCCAACCCACTCCAGTTTTCTTGCCTGGGGAATCCATGGACAGAGAAGCCTGGCAGGCCACAGGCTATGGGAATGCAAAAGAGCTGGACATGATTTAAAAACTAAGCAGCAACAAAGAAAATGCAGCTGTTTTACATAAAGTTTTCTTGTAAATACATGTTTTTTAAAAAATTCATGAGACAGTGTGATGAATTCTTGTAATTAATAATGAAATAGTAACCTGATAAACTAATAGAATGAATAATAGTTTAACTTAAAAAATCTAAGCATTCCCATGAATAACTGTCCTAAAGCTTGGGTCAAATGTAAAGTAGTAATAACCTGTTGCTATGCCATGTTGACTTCTATTGTGTGTGTGTCCTTTTTTTTTTTTTTTTTCTTTACTGTTTTCAGTAATCTATACTTTGGTTTTTAGTAAACATATTTTTTCTTTTTTTCAATGATATATTGATTATAAAAACTTCAAAAACCATGATTTTAACATGAAAATTAGACTTTACCCTTTACAGATTTTTTCCCCCGTTGTTGTTTTTAATGTCTGCAACCTTGTGAAGGACTGATCAAGTCAATCTATTTAAGGGGAATTCTTTTTTCAATTAGGTTCTGAAAGCTCCCACCAAAGCATAGACAAATATTCCAAGAAAGAAAAGGAGGTGTGAAATAACAAATTGAGACTGTCTATGTGACTTTGCATTTGAGTGAGCTTAAGAAAAATGGAAGAATATTGACAGAAGATAAATTACTTTGTAATTGCATCTAGAATAGCTTCTTTTAATGCAGTAAACAAATGTCATTCATATCAGGAATAGTTTCAAATAGCCTGAATGAAATAAAAATGAAAGAGTTGACATGCTTGAGAGAGCTAGGAGATGACTAACCATTCCTCTAAAACAATTTTTAAAAATAAGTGGAAATACAGGGAGCTCTACTCAATACTCTGAAATGGCCTATATAAGAAAGGAATGTTTAAAAAAATGATGGTATTTAACCCTGATCTCCCAGGTGGCTCAGTAGTAAAGACACTTCCTGCCAATGCAGGAGACTGGGGTTAATCCATGGGTCAGGAAGATCCCTGGAGGAGAAAATGGCAAACCAGTCTAATATTCTTGTCTGGAAAATCTCATGGACAGAGGAGCCTGGTGGGCTACAGTCCATGGGATCACAAATAGACATGACTGAGCGCATGCACACACACACACACACACACACACACACACACACGTGTAACCCTGAATTCTAAGCCACCTCGAAGAGGGTGATTCAGCAAATGTTGGTAATCTGATCTCTGGTTCCTTTTCCTTTTCTAAACCCAGCCTGGACATCTGGAAATCCTTGCTTCACATAACGCTGAAGCCTAGCATGCAAGATTTTAAGAGTGACCTTGCTAGCATGGGAGATGAATACAGTTGTCTGAGCACATTCTTTAGTAATACCCTTTTTGGGAATTGGGATGAGGATTGACCTTTTCCAGTCCTATGGCCTCTGCTGGGTCTTCCAGATTTACTGACATAGTGAATGCAACACCTTGATGGCCTCATTCTTTGGAATTTTGAATAGTTTTACTGGAATTCGGTTGCATCCACTCACTTCATTAACAGCAGTTCTTCCTAAGGCCCACTTGACTCGCCCTTCAGAATGTCTGGCTCTGGGTAGCTGACCACACCATCATAGCAATCCAGTTCATTTAGATCTTGTATATACAGCTCTTCCATGTATTCTTTCCATCTCTTCTCGATCTCTTCATCATCTACTAGGTCGTTACCACTTATGTCTTTTATTGTGCCCATTTTTGAGCAAAATGTTTCCTTGATATGTCCAATTTTCTTGAAGAGCTCTCTAGTTTTTCCCCTTCTGTTGTTTTCCTTTAGTTTATACACTGTTCATTGAAGAAGGCCTTCTTGTCTCTCCATGCTGTTCTTTGGAAATCTGCATTTAGTTGGATATACCTTTTCCTTCTTCCTTGCTTTTTGCTTCTCCTCTTTCTTTAGCTATTTGTAAGGCCTCCTCAGATAACCACTTTGCCATCTTGCTTTTCTTTTCCCTTGGGCTGCTTTTGTTCACTGCCTCCTATACAATATTATTCACTTCCATCCATAATTCTTCAGGCACTTTGTCTACCAGATCTAATTCCTCGACTCTATTAATTAACTCTACTGCATATTCATAGGGGATCTGATTTAAGTTGTACCTGGCTGGCCTAGTGGTTTTCCCCACTTTCTTTAGTTTAAGCCTAAATTTTGCTATAAGAAGCTGATGATTTGAACTACAGTCAGATCCAGGTCTTGTTTTTGCTAACTGTATACAGTTTCTTCATCTTCAGCTATAAAGAATGTAATCAATTTGATTTTGGTGTTATTGGTCATTTGGTGGTGTCCATGTGTAAAGTTAATTCTTGTGCTGTTGAGAAAGATTATTTGCTATGATAAATGCAGTCTCCTGGTAGAATTCAGTTAGCCTTTGCCCTGCTTAATTTTATTCTCCAAGGTCAAACTTGCCTGTTACTAAGATATCTTTTGACTTCCTACTTTTGCATTCCAAACTCTAATGATAAATAGAACATCTTTTTCAGTGCTAGTTTCAGGATGTCTTCTAGGTCTTCATAGAACTGATCAACTTCAGCTTGTTTGGCATCAGGGGCATAGAGTTGGATTACTGTGATGTTGAATGACTTGCCTTGAAAATAAACCAAGATCATTCTGTCATTTTTGAGGTTGTATCCAAGTACTGTATTTCAGACTCTTATCATATTAAACTTGATTTTATTCAGTTCTAAAACAAGAGGGGCATGCTTGGACTTAAGACAGCAGAACCACATGAAATTTTCATCTATATAACAACAGGTAATAGTTGACACATAAACTGGCTTTAACTGAAGGACACAAACCAAGGAAGAGTCTAAGTTCAGCTACACATCTAAATACCTATTTTCCTCCAAAGCTTTATTTTTTGCATCATTTTTAACATTGCTTTAATGTATTAGAAATACGAGCCAGGCAAATAAAAAATTTCAGTAGGTTTAATAGTTTTGATTTTCAGCTCGACTACTTCTAAGAATTCACTAAGAGATTTGCACAAAATAGATGTGCTTTGTTTCCACACTAAACTTACTATAGCTAGTTATCAGGAGTTAGAGCTTAGATATCTTCGAATTTTGAAAAGTTCCATATATATATATATTTATTTGTTTGTTTATATATGTCCTTTTTGGCAAGGGTCTTCCTGGTGGTTCAGATGGTAAAGAATCTATCTGCAATGCTGGAAGTCAGGTTCAATCACTGGGCCGGGAAGATCCCTTGGAGAAGGGAATGGCTACCCACTCCAGAATTCTTGCCTGGAGAATTCCATGGATAGAAGAGCCCAACAGTATACAGTCCATGGGTTCACAAAGAGTTGGATAAAGCTGAGTGACTAACACTTTGTTGCAAATCCGTGGTCAAGAAAAGGTTAAGGCTGAATTAAAGACATCTTGACAACTGATCCCCATCAGAAGGTTCCTTATTTTAGACTTTATGGAATCAATGACCAATCATCAGTATTTAATTTATTGCTGTTGAATAGTGTTTTCATACATAAATCTTAACCTTCTTTGGCAGCCTCTGCAAAGAGGAAAACAATTCACACAGTTAGTGTGCCACTAAGAAATTACTTCCCCTTCATTCTAAAGGAAAGAGTTGTGAAATATCTCAGGACGATCATAACATTACTAATTTGACTTATGTTACTAAAATTTTTAGCAAATTTTCTGGATCTTAAAAGGCATCAGGAAAACTTGTGGCTTTCTATTGCCTGACCTTTTGAAATGTGATTATGTATGTGGAATGAAATCTAAAAACAAACACTAACAGTCACATAAAGGAAACGTATGGGTTTTGCACCTTATACTTTCTGTGGCTGCGTATGTATTATATGTAGATGATGTAGAGTGAATCTGAATTTGTCAGCTGAATATTTTCTTCCAAGGGTAGTGTTTCCATATGTCAAAATGTGTATATGATATACTTCAAAAGACCAGCACATGCAATTCCCCCAATAAATGAACAAAGGAGTACATATTATAGCTTATGTGCCTTCTGAACTTTCCCCTAACTCATATACATGTTATATGAAAATCTAGAAAATTACTCACAGATCATCTGTGCATCATTAGAAGAGTATTCAATTAGTATATGAGAATACTTAGGATAGCTTTAGTTTGAAATGGAGGAATCATTCTGAGATCCTAGAGGTCAGAATTTCATCTAGATTAAGCAGCATCCAATCTTGCCTCTATAATATTTCCAGATATTAGTATTTAAACAAAGTCATCTGGTCATATTTTATAATTGTACCTTTCTCAAATAGTGCTTCTCAACCATGAAAGGACATTTTAATTATTGACTAGAGTTCTTCTTCAGAGATTCTGATTTAATTGATGTTGAGTTAGACCTAGAAATAATTTTTGAGATCCTAGATGCTTCAAATATTTTAGAATATTATTTATCTTGATGTTTGTCTAAAGTTATATAGAAGTTGAAAACCTGTATATAAAGGAGTGATCCAATTATATTTTATGTGAATGTCATGAAAGTAAAAGTGAAAGTCACTCAGTCATGTCTGACTGTTTGTGACCCCATGGACTATACAGTCCATGGAATTCTCCAAACCAGAATACTGAAGTGGGTGTCTTATACCTTCTCCAGTGGATCTTCCTGACTCAGGAATTGAACCAGGGTCTCCTGCATTGGAGGTGGATTTCTTACCAACTGAGCTACTAGGGAAACCCATATGAATGTTATAAATAGTGTCAAATTGATTTAAAAACATGAGAACTAACATGCAAAACTGATTTTTCTAACTTGAGAGTTTATATCATCATGGAAGAGGAAGTTTTCTAATTTTTCCTTAAAAGTTCAACTTGTCTTCTATCATACAATGTGTTATGGCATTCTACATTGCTATATAACACTGAAGTTACAAGAAATTTTGATATTTTGCAATAAGTGAAAGGACTTCGATATTTTATATATGAAAATTTGTGCCACATGTCTATTTTAAATCGTTCTCTTAAAATTAATTGCCCCTATTTCCAGAGTGAACATAGTAGCATTTAAAACATTTCTAAGGCTTCCAAGATTATATACTATTTTCTCCTGAACTCAGAAACAAAAGAAACCTTGTTTGGCAGTGTAAAAGTCATCTTATGAATTGATAGAGTAGACCAAATAATTATCCCCAAATATTGCTCTTTCCCTGTAATAGAATTAAAACTCTTCACCCATTGCTATGGGACTTGCCTTTGTATCTAGTGGGAGTTGTGTACATTTTTGCATCATTGATTTACGGCTTGGTAATTTCTGCTTTATTGACTATGCCAAAGCCTTTGACTTTGTGGATCACAATCAACTGTGGAAAATTCTGAAAGAGATGGGAATACCAGACCACCTGACCTGCCTCTTGAGAAACCTGTATGCAGGTCAGGAAGCAACAATTAGAATTGGACATGGAACAACAGACTGGTTCCAAATAGGAAGAGGAGTACGTCAAGGCTGTATATTGTCAGCTTGCTTATTTAACTTACATGCAGAGTGCGTCATGAGAAACGCTGGACTGGAAGAAACACAAGCTGGAATCAAGATTGCTGGGAGAAATCTCAAAACCTCAGATATGCATATGACACCACCCTTATGGCAGAAAGTGAAGAGGAACTAAAAAGCCTCTTGATGAAAGTGAAAGTGGAGAGTGAAAAAGTTGGCTTAAAGCTCAACATTCAGAAAACGAAGATCATGGCATCTGGTCCTATCACTTCATGGGAAATAGATGGGGAAACAGTGGAAATAGTGTCAGACTTTATTTTTGGGGGCTCCAGAATCACTGCAGATGGTGACTGAAGCCATGGAATTAAAAGATGCTTAACTCCTTGGAAGAAAACTTATGACCAACCTAGATAGCATATTCAAAAACAGAGAGATTACTTTGCTGACTAAGTTCCGTCCAGTCGAGGCTATGATTTTTCCTGTGGTCATGTCTGGATGTGAGAGTTGGACTGTGAAAAAGGCTGAGCACTGAAGAATTGATGCTTTTGAACTGTGGTGTTGGAGAAGACTCTTGAGAGTCCCTTGGACTGCAAGGAGATCAAACCAGTTCTTTCTAAAGGAAATTAGCCCTGGAATTTCTTCAGAGGGAATGATACTGAAGCTGAAACTCCAGTACTTTGGCCACCTCATGCGAAGAGGTGACTCACTGGAAAAGACTCTGATGCTGGGAGGGATTGAGGGCAGGAGAAGAAGGGGACGACAGAGGATGAGATGGGTGGATGGCATCACTGACTTGATGGATGCGAGTCTAGGTGAATTCCGGGAGTTGGTGATGGACAGGGAGGCCTGGAGTGCTGTGATTCATGGGGTCGCAAAGAGTCGGACATGACTGAGCGACTGAACTGAATGTTATGCAAAGAGTTGACTCATTGGGAAANAGGAGGAGGAGGGGACGACAGAGGATGAGATGGCTGAATGGCATCACAGACTTGATGGACGTGAGTCTGAATGAACTCCGAGAGTTGGTGATGGACAGGAAGGCCTGGCATGCTGCGCTTCATGGGGTCTCAAAGAATTGGAGACGACTGCGTGACTGAACTGAAATGAACTGAATTGAACTAATGTTATGCCAGTGGTCATGTATGGATGTGAGAGTTGGACTGTGAAGAAGGCTGAGCGCTGAAGAATTGATGCTTTTGAACTGTGGTGTTAGAGAAGACTCTTGAGAGTCCCTTGGACTGCAAGGAGATCAAACCAGTTCTTTCTAAAGGAAATTAGCCCTGGAATTTCTTCAGAGGGAATGATACTGAAGCTGAAACTCCAGTACTTTGGCCACCTCATGCGAAGAGGTGACTCACTGGAAAAGACTCTGATGCTGGGAGGGATTGAGGGCAGGAGAAGAAGGGGACGACAGAGGATGAGATGGGTGGATGGCATCACTGACTTGATGGATGCGAGTCTAGGTGAATTCCGGGAGTTGGTGATGGACAGGGAGGCCTGGAGTGCTGTGATTCATGGGGTCGCAAAGAGTCGGACATGACTGAGCGACTGAACTGAATGTTATGCAAAGAGTTGACTCATTGGGAAAGACCCTGATGTTGGGAGAGATTGGGGGCAGGAAGAGAAGGGGACGACAGAGGATGAGATGGCTGGATGGCATCACTGAATCGATGGACATGAGTTTGAATGAACTCCAGGAGATGGTGATAGACAGGGAGGCCTGGCATGCTGTGATTCATGGGGTTGCAAATAGTTGTACACGACTGAGCGACTGGACTGAACTGAACTGAATGTTATTATATACTTTGCTTAGTGGGATGTAAGCACAGTAAATTTTGTTCTAGCTTGGCAGAAGCTAATTTAGTGATCATATAGTTTGTTCTGAGTGCTTTTGTTTTTCCCTTTAATCAGGAGGGAGGATACATGCAAGTTAAAATAGGAAGACATTGTGGACCTATAGGAAACAAACCCATAGTCACTCTGCAGCTTTGAAAACTGCAATACAGCAACAAGCCCTCAGAATCATTGTGCCAACACCTGAAATGGAGCATTAGTGAAATGATAAAACTTTGTTGTTTTAAGTTACTTAGGCTTGAATTTGTTTGTTACACAGAATTACTACAGTAGAAGTTGACTGATACACATAGCTATTGATGAAATGTATCAATATTAATACATGTCAAAATATGCCACATACTTAATCTATTGATAAACACCAGCTCAGGATACATATCCCTTCATTTTACAATGAATAAAGGCTAAAGAAAAATGAGCCAGCCATAAAAACAATACCAAACCAAGGGATATTGAAAATGATCCTAAAGCCTAAGATGAAAATGATCACTGAATATAAAAAATATATAGGGAATATTTGGATCATCAGTGTAACAAAATTGTTGTAGTTCAGTTTCTTAGTTATGTCTAACTCATTGCGATTTCATGGACTGCAGCATGCCAGGTTTCCCTGTCTTTCACTATCTCCTGGAGTTTGCTGATACTCATATGTGTTGAGTCAGTGATGCCATCCATCTCATCCTCTGTCTCCTTCTTCTCCTCCTGCCCTCAATATTTCCTAGCATCAGGGGCTTTTTCAATGAGTCAGTTTTTTCACATCAGGTAGCCAAGTATTGAAACTTCAGCTTCAGCATCAGTCATTTCAATAAATATTCAGGGTTGATTTCCTTTAGGATTGACTGATTTAATCTCCTTGCTGTCCAAGGGACTCTCAAGTGTCTTCTCCAGCACCACAGTTCAAAAGCATCAATTCTTCGGCACTCAGCCTTCTTTATGGTTCAGCTCTCATATTCGTACATGACTACTGGAAAAACCATAGCTTTAACTATATGGACCTTTGTCAGCAAAGTGATGTCTCTACTTTTTAATAGCATAATAATATATTTTTATTATGAAATAGAAACAAGAAAATCTTAGGAAGGAATTGGCATAGAAAAAAGACAACAAGACAAAATAGAAAGATATTGATGAAGTAAAGAAGGGTTACAAAGCAACTAAAACTCAAAAGCAGAAATAAATTGTTTTATATGACAGTAAAATTCAACAAGGGAGGACTATAGAAATAGAAATATCATCTTGTAAGATCAGAGTTCTGCCCTGCAATATGAATTAAGTTAAGACAACACAAAATGTCTTATAATTATCTAAATGAAATTTATTTGTTAATACTGCATTAAACTTTTATGCCAGTTTGTAACAGTTTTTTTTTCTGGCTTTTATTTATTTTCTGCATTCAATATTGATGAAATTTAAGAGCTGAAGTGAATATAGATTATATTTGATCAAAATTATATAGAGTAGACAAAATTAAATGTGAAAAACTGGAAATAGAAAAGTCTGCATAGTCAGCTAACTAGTGCAGCCTTACTGTACTTCCATTAAGAAATAAAGAAAAAGAAAAGAAGGAAGGAAAGAAGAAAGCATGAAGGCAGATACACACACACACACAGAGGAATATAATAGTTCACCAATTTCTTCTGAGATCTGAATCAGTTATCAAGGTTCAACTATAACCTTTGCTAAAAATAACAGCTTTCTTCACATTTTCTCATCCTTAACACATTTCATTATTTTAGTTTTATCACTTTTAATTTGAATACTTTTATTGAGTAATAAGCTCTGACAAACCTATACAGTTTTGAAGCAAATACATCACTTTGTTGACAAAAGTCTATATAGTCAAGGCTATGGTCTTTCCAGTAGACATGTACAGATGTGAGAGTTGGACCATAAAGAAGGTGGAAAGTCAAATCATTGATGCTTTCAAACTGTGGTACTGGAGAAGACTCTTGAGAGTCCCTTGGACAGCAAGGAGATCAAACCAGTCCAATCTTAAAAGAAATTGACCTTGAATACCCAATGGAAGAACTGATGCTGAAGCTGAAGCTTCAGTCTTTTGGCCTCCTAATGTGAGATGCTGATTCACTGGAAATACCCTGATTCTGGGAAAGATTGAAGGAAGAAGGAGAGCATGATGAGATGGTTGGATGGCATCACAGATTCAGTGGACATAAACTTGGGCAAATTCCAGGAGATGGTGAGAGACAGGGAAGCCTTGTGTGCTGCAGTCCACGGGGTCACAGAGTCAGACACAACCTGATGACTGAACAACAGCGCTCAGTAATAACTGATGTGTAATAAACTGCATATTTTAAAGTGCACAATTTGTTAAGTTTCTGCACACCTGTACTGCCATGAAACCATCATTATAGTCAAAATAGGGGGAATAACTACCATCCTGACAAATGGTTTCGTGCACCTTTATAAATCTTCCTTTCCATGTCTCCTCCATGTTGTTATTTCTCCAAGCAAACACTGATCTGCGTTTGTCACTATATACTAGTTTGCTCTTTCTAGAGCTTTATAAAAATGGAATAACATAGTACCCTTATTGTCTAGCTTGTTTCATCCAGCTTAATTATTTTGAGATTTACCTGTGTTGTTGTTTGACATATTGATTCACAAAACAAATTTATACTATTACTGTACAAGTTTATGTATAGACTTTTTTCTCTTGGCTATTTGGGTGTGTGAAATATAATTATATCAAATGGTAGGTATATGATTGTCTTTAAAAAAAAAAACTGCAAAAGTATTTCCCAAGGTAGTTATACCATTCTACAGTTCCCATTAGAACAATATGAAAGTTCTAGTTCTTCCACATCCTTACAAACACATGGTATAGTCAGTCTTTCAGTCTTTTCATTTTAGCCATTCATGTGATTAATAGTATCTCATTACATTTTTCAATTTGTATTTTTCCCACTGACTAAAAAATGCTGAACATTCTTTTTCATGCGCTTATTTGCATCCTCCCATGTCTTTCAGTTATATGTCTACTTAAACATATGGTCCATTTTTATTGGGTTGTTTGTATCATTTTCTTGTTACTGAAGTTTGAGAGTTCTTTACTTATTCTACATACAAGCCCTTTATTAAATATAGTCTGTGCAGTTACTTTAAACCATCTATGGCTTTTCATTTTATAACAGTACCTAATGAAGAGAATTTTTTTAAATTTTAATGAAGTTTAATATATCAATTTGTCCTTTTATTGACTGTGGCTTTTATGTAATATCTTAGGAATTTTCCCAAAGCCCAATGTTACAAAAAATTTTTTCTGTGTTCTCTCTTAGAAGGCTTACAGTTATAGGTTTTACATTTACATACACTATCCATTTTGAGTTAATCTTTCCTGTGTATGCAAGGTAAGGATAAAAATATTCTCTTTTTTTGCATATGAATATTGGGTTATTTCAGCATCATTTGTTGAAACACTATCATTTCTCCAATGAATTCCCTTTGCATATTTATAGAAAAATCTGTTTATTACACATATGTGATATATTTGTATCCCACGTCTTCCATACCATGCTAGAACTGTTCATCCAAGTATTTCGCGATTGTCTCAAACTTAAGATTTCAATTGATCATCCTCCTTTAAGGTGAATTTTCCATTTTATAACTTGGACTGTGATCAAAATTCTCTAATATGGCTAATAGTATTCAGGTTAAATATGGATAATTTTGTTTGATTAACTTTTATGCCATATACCAAAGTACAATAAGTGGGACTGACAATGATGAAACAAAAAAACAACACAAAAACAAGAAACAAAAAAACTCCTGAAATTGTAAATGTAAACATGGAGATAGAAATATTATAAGAGTATGACCAGGATTTAGTAGTTGGTGGTGAGGCAGAAAAGGAAGTGGGGACAGAAAGAACACCAGATACCTACTACTGCAATAAGAAATATCAAAATTTAGGTGGAAAAAAAAAAAAAAAAGGCAAAATTCTCCAGATGGGCATAAGGTCAAAAGTCAAGGAGAGAAAATCAATAAACAACAGGAAACAGAAAGGAAACATGCCTGGCCTGCATTAATAACAACATTGGTGGCAGTTCATATAGGTGATACTTTGATCTGGGCTTTGAGGAGCTTCTGTCTGAATGTTGTATCCCAGAGCCACCATTTAAGAACTTTCATAATCTATCCTTAAATTTTTGAGATTTAATTGATATGTTGTTGTTTAGTCACTAAGTCATGTCTGACTCATTGCAACCAATGGATTGTACCCTGCCAGGTTCCTCTGGTAATCCTCTGTGGGATTTCCCAGGCAAGAATACTGAAGGGGGTTGCTATTTCCTTCTCCAGGGGATCTTTCTGATGCAGGGATGAAGACCATGTCTCCTGCATTGGCAGGCTGATTCTTTACTGCTGAGCTACCATATATATATTAGTTTCAGGTATACAACATGATGATTCAATATTTGTATACATTGTGAAGTGATCATCATCATAAGTCTAGTTAACATCTGTCATCATACATATTTAAAAAGTTTCTTTTCTTGTGATGAGAACTTTTAATATCTACTTTCTTAGCAACTTTCAAGTGCACTACAGTGTTATTAACACTAATCACCATACTGTACATTATATCCCCATGACTTATTTTATAATTGAAAGTTTGTATATACTAATCACCTTTACACGGTCTATCTCTAGTTCGATGATCCAAACTGACAATCTATTATTTGCTATATGAACTTCTGCATTGCCAAAATGTCTGTGCCATCCTCATGGAATATACCTTGTAATTGCTTATTTTCTTCTTTTATTTGTTTACACTAAATCTCACTCAAATTTTTCTCTTTCTTTCTGGCTTCCCTCCTCCTATGGATCCTTTGACTCTCAGCTCAAATTCTGTCTCATTTGTGATTTCATCCTAAAACTGCAGATCATACAACTTGCTCCTTCTCAGAAACCGAAGAACTCAACTATACAATTCATTGAACAGATAATTTTTGTATGTTTGATATTGTCTGTGATTTTAATTGTTATTTTGCTTATTGAATATTTTATCTATCTGACTGTTAGCATTTGGAGGTCAGAAGCCTTGATTTTGCTATATAGCATCCATGGCATTACCCATAGTGGTCCTTAGTTCAAAAGTCATACCTGAAGCTACCACAACATTGTTAATCAGCTCTATAACAATAAAAATAAAAAGTTTAAAAATCAAACTTTGGCTGCTTAATATGTGCCAGACTATATGCTAGGTACTATTGTTAAAACAAGAGTTGCAATCTTTGAGGGCTTTAAAGAAGCTTGCAGATATTTCTGCAGAAATAAAAGATTTTGTATTGATAGTAGGAAGCAATACTTTAAAGAGGAACTCATGAAGTAGTTCTTCTAAGGTTCGTGTTATGGGGAAGGGGGTCTCTTAGATAAATGTAGACCTAAATTGAGATTTTAGTAAGCGTGAACAAAGGAAAAAGTAAAGCACCACAAGTGTCCTAGCAGAGAAATGCTTTGAGAAAACACCACTGGTTATTCATGGCAAAATTAGTTAGTCCATAGGACTTACACCATGTGTTAAGGAAAACAGGTGTAGCCAGTGGTTTGTGAGGAGCAGAGTGGTGATTTGATTTGCTTTCAAAATTTTATTCCATTAGTCAAGACCTAGGACTGCATCCTAATTATTTGTCATAAAGCCTGAGGTCTGACATCTGGTGTTCAGGTCCTTCCATAGACTGACTTCAAATTATCTTCCTATCCACCATAATGCACAGTAGCTGCTTTTTTTCAGCTAGAAAAATAGGTTCACTGTCTCCAGCTTTGTTGTCTTTGTAGATGTTTTTTAATCCTCTATGCTTTCTAGAGTGCTCTCAGAAAGTTTCTGATTTATAGTTTTCAAACCTAAAATTTCTTCAAAGAAAATTTAAATTAATCAATGTACAGTGATTTTTAACCTTTTAAACCAATTAATCAATAACCATTAATTGATTTTTAAGCAGTAACTATTTAATCATTCAGTGCTGTTTATTGATCACCCATTATGTGTGGATAACTACGTTGGGCATTATAGAGCATGTGTAAAGAAAATGGATGCAGACTCTGTTACTCAAATGGCTGTTTTCTAAAATAAAAACATCATATTATCATAAATAACTACAAAGGAATGTAGGTCACAATAAATGAATAGAAACAGTATAAATTTGTTGCTCTGAGAGTTCTGAGGAATAAACATTTTGGCAGGCTTAAAGGAATAGGCAGGATTTGATAGGAATTACTGTATTTTATATGATCCTTAAAAATCAGTGTCTGTCCATGAATTTTCTGAATGAATATTCAAAATATGTATAGTACAGTTCAGTTCAGTTCAGTCGCTCAATCGTGTTCAACTCTTTGCGACCCCATGAATTGCAGCACGCCAGGCCTCCCTGTCCATCACCAACTTCCAGAGTTCACTCAGACTCAAGTCCATTGAGTCAGTGATGCCATCCAGCCATCTCATCCTCGGTCGTCCCCTTCTCCTGCCCCCAATCCCTCCCAGCATCAGAGTCTTTTCCAATGTGTATAGACATGGATTTCATTAGTCTGAATTACAAATACAAATGCTTGTTTTAATGTTAGTATTTTTCTACTTCAGTTCTGCTAAAGAGGGATATTTCTCATGCTTTTTATCTTTATTTCTGGGAGTTCAGGGTCTAGTACTGATTATAAGATAGCAGATTAATAAATATTTGCTGATTGTTTTACCAGTGAATCACATTTAGAAAGATAGAAAGATAAATATTAAAAAGAAGAAAATATAGCTGTCCTAAACAATACCACATGCCTTTGAAACCCACATTTTTCCTTAGTTAAGTGGGGCTATTGGGTTAAGTTATGCTATCTCTTCATTCATGCTAAACATCAGCAACTTGATAAAACTTGATAAAAAAAATGATGACACTGAGTATAGGATTTTAAAATGGTGGTATTGTGAAAGAGAAAGCAGTAGCTATTTGTATAAATTTATAATTTTGCTTCTCCCTGATGTAGAATAAAAGAAAAATAATAAGAAATATTCTTTGTTTAATGGAGCATACTTTGTATAGTCTTACTTTATTTATAGTTGTATATTTTTTCCTGGAGTTGCTGCTAGAATATCAGGGAAAGAGAACAATTTAACAACAAGTCAGTGAAAGTCACTGTAAAAGGTAATCATGAATTCCCAATTACTACAATGCAAGTAGACCTACTTGGAATTGAAATAATGTGAAGTTTCAATCCCTTGGGAAAAATAATGCCAAACTGACTGATTGAGTGAAAACTATCCAATAAGCTGTTCATCGGCTTTACAATCAGTGAACTGTGTAAAAGAGACTCAATTTCCTGAACTGCATGTCAAAAACTAAATTTACATGACATACCCACTTGAAGTAAACATAACTAAGCCTGTTGGTACATGATCCCCTTGGGGACAGAGTATCACTAAGCAACTATGTGATCTCCTAGCCAGAGTACCCTATGTGACTGTGAATGAGTATTGCTGCTTAATCAAAAATAAATATATAATTCCATTTACATAATTATTGACTTTCATTCACAAAAAGACAATAGTTCCACTACTGCTGGCCACACCACTTTGCACAATAAAAGTCCCTATAAACGGAAATAACAGTCTTCCAGTCATGTAAGACTAAGTAAACCAGATCAATTCTCCCTCCAAGGATAACTAGAAAACCGAGATAAGATAGATTCAAATATTAACCTAAAAGCGATGGTATACCAATAAGTTCATAAACAATTACTAGGTGTAGATTAATTGTGTGACATTGGTGGTATAGTAGTGAGAATAGCTGTCTTCCAAGCAGTTGACCTGGGATTGTTTCCCAGCCAACACACAGTCCTTTGAGCTTGCCTGGTGGCTCAGATGGTAAAGAGTCAGGCTGCTGTTACGCCCGCAGTCCGAGTCCCCAGAACTGAGAGAATAAGACGTCCACAGCAATGCAAAAGCAAAAAGGGGTTTATTGCTAGCTCGAGCTAGGGCTCCCGTCTCATCTAGCACAGTGGAGTCTTGATGAGAGCCCTGAGCCCAGGACTACAGCAGTATTTATAGGCTCAGAACAAAGACAGGAAGTTGGCAAGGGCAGATTGGCTGCAGGGGTTTCCTAATATTTACTAATTGGCCAGCCTTTATTAGCTGCAGGGGTTTCTTGGTATTTACTAATTGGCCAAGCTTTATTGGCTGCAATTTGGTCCTAACACTGCAATGATTAATTATAATATCTGTACCATTTTTGGTTCCACTCAACAGAAGGTAAAGCCTTTTTCCTGCTCCTTGAATCTGTGTTGGCTTCGGGGCTTGCTTTGGCCAAAGTAATTGGCCACAAGTGGTAGTTTGCCTAGTAGTTAGCATAGGTATCAAGAGATATTTCAAGCTTACATTCTTGTAACCCTGTTATCACAATTGGAACAAGCCCTGGCCATCCTGCAGGAAGAGAAAATAACACGTAAAACAGAGCTGAGTCAGCCAAGGCCAGGCTCCTCTCTGTCCATGGGATTCTCCAGGCAAGAATAATGGGATTCTCCAGGCAAGAATACTGGAGTGTAGTGGTAGTTTGCCTAGTAGTTAGCATAGGTATCAAGAGATATTTCAAGCTTACATTCTTGTAACCCTGTTATCACAATTGGAACAAGCCCTGGCCATCCTGCAGGAAGAGAAAATAACACGTAAAACAGAGCTGAGTCAGCCAAGGCCAGGCTCCTCTCTGTCCATGGGATTCTCCAGGCAAGAATAATGGGATTCTCCAGGCAAGAATACTGGAGTGGGTTGTCATGCCTTCCTCCAGGGGATCTTCCTGATCCAGGGGTCAAGCCCATATTTCCTGTTTTCCCTGCATAGCAGGCAGATTCTTTACCCACTGAGCCACCTGGGAAGCCCAAGTATGCAAATAGGGTATCTTATAAATTCAGATACAGAAACATAGTTGGAATCTCAAAAGACTAAAAAATTGGCAGTGTAGGGAATCTAAAAATAAAGAAACAATCATTAACCATTTCCCACCTCCATTTCTCTTGTTATATGCAGCGTTATTCTTCTTTCTCTAGTTCTTTGACAGACAACAAAACACCATGAAAGCTACCCTGACTGACTCAAGTTTGGGTCAGTGCTCAGCCTTTCCAATTCGCTGTAAGAAAGGAAATAGGGTCATATTTTATAAATGTCTGCTTGATTGCAGCTGCTATGGGGATGGTGAGGCTAATGAAGGTTATCTATATAAACACAGCATCCATGGCTTTGCAATGCTACTGTGAAAATGAAATATATTTAAAACTTCTGGTAATCATTGATAATTATTATCATGATGATTATCAGAAGCATTGAAATTCAACTACTGATTCTATTTTGGTATGCTTACTTTAAATCATGTTATGATGATTCTTTTATATGTGTGTGTGTGTGTATATATATATATATATATATCTTACTTGGATGAGATTGCACAATAAGTTAAAGTGAATAGGTTTAAAATATGCATTTTTTAGTAAATAGCATATTTTAAACTTCTTTACGGGATATTTAAAGCTCTTTACAACTAACAGTTTTGATTGACTATTCTACTCTTAATACACAAATGCTATAATTATTTGATCTGCCTAAACTAACCTTCACCTTCAAAGTGAATTGGAAATTTAGCCTAAACAGATTGAAAAGGGTTGGCAGTAATGTTCTCATATGGTAATGAATGCAATTTGCTCTGTTTTCAGACAATGCTATCTGATTGAAAATATGTTTTTGATGTCATACAAAATGCACAAAGGATAATTAATAGATATGCATATGAGTGTATCTTTCATAAACACAATATGCCAAATTTCAAATTTTGTTAACACTAATTGTTAGTAATATCATTTGGCAACTAATCAAGCCTTTTGACATTTGTCCTTTGTGATATTTCTTGCATTGCATAGCAGTTATTTTTGAGAAGCCTTAATAAAGGGAAAGTAAATTTTCAAGAGATCTTTCTTTTTCATGCTTTTTTCATTGATTTCCTGATTCAGTATAAGGATTTGAATGAAATAATCTCTGGTAGATGCATCTTGCTTTTATTATTTGAGGTAAGAGATGTTAAAAAGCCCTTGTTAAAATGCATTTACTTGTCTATCAAATAGAAGCAATAAAGCTAGAGTAAATCAACATAAATATGTCAAACAGTACCTGAACTCCTTTTTGTCTTAGAATATTTTGCAATCACGTTTTTTTTTTTTAGTTAATATGCAGGATATATAATCTTGCATTTTGCTACTCTATTGATGCTGGCTACGAACCAGAATAATGCCCAAATAATGCCTGAATATTGTAGATGCTCATAGACAAATGTTGTAAGTAGAAAATACTTCATTCTTAAATATAGAAAATTGAAGAGATTGCAAATTTAAACTCTTCAAAGCAGAGATAAAATGTTACTTGTCAAACATATTCAATTTGCATTCTCTTTCTTTTTTTATAGAAATATATTAATGAGAGCAATGTGAAACTAAAAGACTAATTTGCTGCAAAAAGAGAAGTTTATTCTAAATGACAGAAATACAGTTAGCTCATGTTTTGAGAAAAGGCTGAGCTATTACTTTGCTTATTTACATGATGTTCATAAACATGATGAGAAACGACAGTTTCTAAGAGTACTGTTTATGTTTACCTTTCCCAAAGCCTACATGAACTTCCATTAGGGAAGGGAGGTTGCCTACTTGAAAATATTTATAAATTTTCTGATCAGTTCAGTTCAGTCACTCAGGTGTGTCCGACTCTTTGTGACCCCATGAACTGCAGCATGACAGGCCTCGCTGTTCATCACCAATTCCCAAAGTCCACCCAAACCCATGTCCATTGAGTCAGTGATGCCATCCAACCATCTCATCCTCTGTTGTCCCCTTCTCCTCCTGCCTTCAATCTTTCCCAGCATCAGGGTCTTTTCAAAGGAGTCAGCCCTTTGCATCAGGTGGCCAAAGTATTGGAGTTTCAGCTTTAACATCAGTCCTTCCACAGAACACCCAGGACTGATCTCCTTTAAGATGGACTGGTTGGATCTCCTTGCAGTCCAAGGAACTCTCAAGAGTCTTCTCCAACACCACAGTTCAAAANCAGCATCAGGGTCTTTTCAAAGGAGTCAGCCCTTCGCATCAGGTGGCCAAAGTATTGGAGTTTCAGCTTTAACATCAGTCCTTCCACAGAACACCCAGGACTGATCTCCTTTAAGATGGACTGGTTGGATCTCCTTGCAGTCCAAGGAACTCTCAAGAGTCTTCTCCAACACCACAGTTCAAAACCATCCAATTCTTCAGGGCTCAGCTTTCTTTATAGTCCAACTCTCACACCCATTCATGACCACTGGAAAAGCCATAACCTTGACTAGACGGACCTTTGTTAACAAAGTAATGTCTTTGCTTTTTAATATGCTGTCTAGGTTGGTCATAACTTTCCTTCCAAGGAATAAGCATCTTTTAATTTCATGGCTGCAATCACCATCTGCAGTGATTCTAGAGCCCAGAAAAATAAAGTCAGCCAGTTTCCACTGTTTCCCCATCTATTTTCCATGAAGTGATGAAGTGTTTATGTTAAAACTAATTAAATTATAAACATCTTAATGGCGAAAAAAAGCATATTCTTGGCGCAAATTTTATGGGAGTTTTATAGCCAGTAGTTACCACTAAAGAGTTGTAAATCAGTCAATTTCATTCTTTAAGATATTGAAAGACAAGGACACTTTTTAAAGAAATCAAGAATCTTCATTAGAATGGTAATAAGTTACAATCATTATAATGTCAGACATAAGATAAATTTTATTTTAGAAGCATAATATTTAGCATCAATAATAATGTTCTTCATTCACTAAGTCATGTGTGAATCTTTGTGATCCCATGGAACTGCAGCATACCAAGCTTCCTTGTCTTTCAAATTTCCCAGAATTTGCTCATACCATGGTGATGGTGATGTCATCCAACCATCTCATACTCTGTCATCACTCCTCCTCCTACCTTCAACCTTTCACAGAATCAGGGACTTTTCCAATGAGTCAGCTCTTTGTAACAGGTGGCTAAAGTACTGGAGCTTCAGCATCAGCACCAGTTCTTCCAGTGAATATTCAGAGTTGATTTCTTTTAGGAGTGACTGACTGGTTTGATCTCCTTGAAGTCTAAGGGACTCTCAAGAGTTTTTTCTAGCATCACAGTTTGAAAGCATCAATTCTTCAGCACTCAGCCTTCTTTATGGCCCAACTCTCACATCCATACATGACTACTGGAAAAACTGTACCTTTGACTATATTGGACCTTTGTTGGCAAAGTGATGTCTCTGCTTTTTAATATGCTGTCTAGGTTTGTCATAGCTTTCCTTCCATGGAGCAAGTGTGTTTTAATTTCATGGCTACAGCTAGTGTCCACAGTGATTTTGGAGGCCAAGAAAATAAAATCTGCTGTTTTGTTCTATTTTTTCCTATCATCTATTTACCAGAAAGTGATGGGACTGGATGCCATGATCTTTTTTTTTTCCTTGTTGAGTTTTAGCCAGCTTTTTCATTCCCTTGTTTCACCTTCAGCAGGAGGTTCTTTAGTTCCTCTTTGTTTTCTGCCATTAGTTGTGTCATCTGCATCTGAGATTATTGATATTTCTCCCAGATTCCAACTTGTGCTTCATCCAGCCCAGCATTTCACATGATGGACTCTGTATATAAGTTAAATAAGCAGGGTATCAATGTACAGTCTTGATGTTCCCTTGTTTCACCTTCAGCAGGAGGTTCTTTAGTTCCTCTTTGTTTTCTGCCATTAGTTGTGTCATCTGCATCTGAGATTATTGATATTTCTCCCAGATTCCAACTTGTGCTTCATCCAGCCCAGCATTTCACATGATGGACTCTGTATATAAGTTAAATAAGCAGGGTATCAATGTACAGTCTTGATGTACTCCTTTCCCAGTTTTGAACCAGTCCATCTTTCCATGTCCAGTTATAACTGTTGCTTCCTGACCTGTAATACAGTTTCTCAGGAGGCAGGTAAGGTGATCTGACATTCCTATCTCTAAGAATTTTTCACAGTTTGTTGTAATCCACATATTCAAAGCTTTAGTGTAGTCAATGAAGCAGAAGTAGATATTTTTTCTATACTTCTCTTGCTTTTTCTATGATTCAATGGATGTTGGTAATTTGATTTCTGGTTCCTCTGTCTTTTCTAAAAGCAGCTTCTTGTCGTTGTTCAGTTGCTCAGTCATTTCCAACTCTTTGTGACCCCACGGACTGCGACATGGCCAGACCTCCCTGTTCTTCATGATTTCCCGGAGTTTGCTCAAACTCTTCTCCATTGAGTTGGTGATGCCATTCAACCATCTCAACCTCTGTCATCCCCTTCTCCTTCTGCCTTCAGTCTTTTCCAGCGTCAGGGTCTTTGCGAATTAGTCAGCTCTTTGCATCAGCTGTCCAAAGTGCTGGAAATTAAACTTCAGTATCAGTCCTTCCAATGAATATTCAGGGATGATTTCCTTTAGGATTGACTGTTTTTATCTCCTTGTTGTCCAAAAGATCTCAAGAGTCTTTTGTTTCATCACAGTTTGAAGACATCAATTTTTTTGGTGCTCAGCCTTGTTTATGGTCCAAATATCATATGTGTACATGATTACTGGAAAAATCATAACTTTGACTGTACAACCCTTTGTCAGCACTGTGTATATTCATTATTATAAATAATAATACTAACATAAAAATAATAATAGAAATAAAGTAAATAGAATATAATACACTGGATTGTATATTTAAATAAGAACAGCAAAATAATGTGAAAACTTCTTGCAGCTTGTATATGGATAATAGTGATTGGAAATATATACCATAAAGTTTTAACAGTATTGCCAATGCATACTGGATAAGTGTGTGAGAAAAGAGTGGAGCTAAAATACTCTGAAATTGTGCATTTTATATATCTCTTTATGTTACAGCTGGTAGCAGTGTGCTACAGTATATATAACTAATGTACTGTTAATGATGGGAATGTACTTTGCACGAGAGTGTTACATTTCAGTAGAAAGACAATGAAAATCACAGAAGATGTTGGATCAGAAACGAGTTCATTTTGAAAGATTCAATTCAGTTCAGTCGCTCAGTCATGTCTGACTCTTTGCGATCCCATGAATTGCAACACGCCAGGCCTCCCTGTCCATCACCAACTTCCAGAGTTCACCCAAACTCACATCCATTGAGTCGGTGATGCCATCCAGCCATCTCATCCTCTGTCATCCCCTTCTCCTCCTGCCCCCAATCCCTCTCAGCACCAGAGTTTTTTCCAGTGAGTCGACTCTTCGCATGAGGTGGCCAAAGTACTGGAGTTTCAGCTTTAGCATCAGCCCTTCCAAAGAACACTCAGGACTGATCTCCTTCAGAATGGACTGGTTGCATCTCCTTGCAGTCCAAGGAACTCTCAAGAGTCTTCTCCAACACCAAAGTTCAAAACCATCAATCTTCAGCGCTCAGCTTTCTTCACAGTCCAACTCTCACATCCATACAGGACCACTGGAAAAACCATAGCCTTGACTAGACGGATCTTTGTTGGCAAAGTAATGTCTCTGCTTTCGAATATACAATCTAGGTTGGTCATAACCCTCCTTCCAAGGAGTAAGTGTCTTTTAATTTCATAGATGCTGAGATTACATAGAATAAAATTGACACTTTTGCTGGATTTTATAATTCATGTAAGATTATTTGGAAAGGTGAAAAGACTTCAATGATATTTTTCTGGTCAATACTTAGTGTCTGGGTAATTAAAGGTCTCATAGGGCTTTTAAAAAGAATCAGAGAGCTCATGCAAGTAAAATTGAGGGACATCTTGGGAAAGATTTTGAGGTTTAATTATGAAAGGCTTTAAATTTCAAACCAAGCATTTTAGTAGTTTCCTTCATAATAAGAAATCAGTCATTATATATATCTTCTAATTTACAAAGTTATAACTAATAATAATAGCTGTGAAAAGAAGAGAAACGAAAAGGTAAGATATAAGCATCTGAATGCAGAGTCCCAAAGAATAGCAAGAAGAGATAAGAAAGCCTTCTTCGGCGATCAATGCAAAGAAATAGAGGAAAAGAACAGAATGGAAGAGACTAGAGATCTCTTCAAGAAAATTAGAGATACCAAGGGAACATTTCATGCAAAGATGGGCTCGATAAAGGACAGAAATGGTATGGACCTAACAGAAGCAGAAGATATTAAGAAGAGGTGGCAAGAATACATGGAAGAACTGTACAAAAAAGATCTTTATGACCCAGATAATCACGATGGTGTGATCACTCATCTAGAGCCAGACATCCTGGAATGTGAAGTCAAGTGGGCCTTAGAAAGCATCACTATGAACAAANGTCCATGGGATTTTCCAGGCAAGAGTGCTGGAGTGGGTTGCCATTTCCTTCTCCAGGGGATCTTCCCGACTCTGCCATAAGGGTGGTGTCATCTGCATATCTGAGGTCATTATATTCCTCCCAGCAATCTTGATTCCAGCTTGTGCTTCATCCAGACCAGTATTTTGCATGATAAATTCTACATATAAGTTGAATAAGCAGTGTGGCAGTATACAGCCTTGATGTACTCCTTTCCCCATTTTGAACCAGTCTTTGTTCTGTGTCCAGTTCTAACTGCTGTTCTTGACCTGCCATACAAGTTTCTCAGGAGGCAGGTAAAGTGGTTTGGTATTCCTATCTCTTGAAGAATTTTCCAATTTGTCCTGATCCACACAGTCAAAGGCTTTAGCATAGTCAATGAAGCAAAATTTTTTTTAATTCCCCTGCTTTTTGCTATGATCTAGCAGATGTTGGCAATTTGATCTTGGGTTCCTCTGCCTTTTCTAAGTCCAGTGTACATTTGGAAGTTCTTGGTTCATGTACTGTTGAAGCCTGTCTTGAAGGATTTGTAACATTACCTTGCTAGCATGTAAAATGAGCACAACTGTATGGCGATTTGAACATTCTGTAGCATTGCCTTTCTTTGAGATTGGAATGACAACTGACTTTTTCCATTTATGTGGCCACTGTTGAGTTTTCCAAATTTGCTGGCATATTGAGTGTATGGTTATTTTAATGTGTGGTTGTGTTCAGTTTGCTAATATTTTGTTGAGGATATTTATTTCTGGGTTCATGAGAGATGTTGATTTGTAACGTGTGTGTGTGTGTGTGTGTGTGTGTGTGNGCTTTTTCCATGATCCAGCGGATGTTGGCAATTTGATCTCTGGTTCCTCTGCCTTTTCTAAAACCAGCTTGCACACCTGTAAGTTCACGGTTTACATACTGTTGAAGGCTGGCTTGGAGAATTTTGAGTATTACTTTGCTAGCGTGTGAGATGAATGCAATTGTGCGGTAGTTTGAGCATTCTTTGGCATTGCCTTTCTTTGGGATTGGAATGAAAACTGACCTTTTCCAGTCCTGAGGCCACTGCTGAGTTTTGAAAATTTGCTGGCATAGTGAGTGCACCACTTCCACAGCATCATCTTTTAGGATTTGAAATAGCTCAACTGGAATTCCATCACCTCCACTAGCTTTGTGGATGTTAAGCTCCAGTAGCATGTCATGATGCTTCCTAAGGCCCACTTGACTTTGCATTCCAGGATGGCTGGCTCTAGGTGAGTGATCACACCATTGTGGTTAACTGGGTCGTTGAAGATCTTTTTTGTATAGTTCTTCTGCGTATTCTCACTACCTCTTCTTAATATCTTCTGCTTCTGTTAGGTCCATACAGTTTCTGTCTTTCATTGTGCCCATCTTTGCATGAAATATTCCCTTGGCATATCTAATTTTCTTGATGAGATCTCTAGTCTTTCCTATTCTATTATTTTCTTCTATTTCTTTGCATTGATCACTGAGGAAGGCTTTCTTATCTCTCTTTGCTGTTCTTTGAAACTCTGCATTCAAATAGGTAGATCTTTCCTTTTCTCCTTTGCCTTTAGGTTCTCTTCTTTTCTCAGCTATATGTAAGGCTTCCTCAGACTACCATTTTGCCTTTTTGCATTTCTTTTTCTTGGGGATGGTCTTGATCACTGCCTCTTGTACAATGGCATGAACCTCCATCCATAGTTCATCAGGCACTCTGTTTATCAGATCTAACCCCTTGAATCTATTTGTCACCTCCATGGTATAATCATAAGGGATTTGATTTAGGTCATACCTGAATGGTCTAGTGGTTTTGCCTACTTTCTTCAATTTAAGTCTGAATTTGGCAATAAGGGTTTATGATCTGAGCCACAGTCAGCTCTCAGTCTTGTTTTTGCTAACTGTATATAGTTTCTCCATCTTTGGCTACAAAGAATATAATTAATCTGATTTTGGTATTTATTATCTGGTCATGTCCATGTGTACAGTCTTCTCTTATGTTGCTGCAAGAGGGTTTAATCCTCTGGTTTAAGAGGGACATAAACTGATTATAATCAAATAAGTCCAATATGGTGGATGAATCAACTTCCCTTTGACCCTGAGCCTCAGCACATTACTTGTTGTAACACATCAGCACTCTAAATGACACACCTATAGATGCCATGACTATAAAGGTAAAACTGTGGGTGGTGGCTCAATTCCTGGAAATCCCCACCCCTTCCTCAAAATAGCTGGAATAATCCTCCCACTCTTTAATCTATAAATTATCCACCCCTTAAAAACTGACAACCCCATACCTTAGTGCCTCTTACCGTCTAAGATGGCCCACACTTTATGAAGTATGCATCTCCATGAATAAATCTTTCATTTTACTATGGCTTGCTCTCAAATTCTTTCCTGAAAAAAGCCAAAAACCTACCCTTGGTGGCCTGTCCCAGGGACTTGGATGCACTTTCTTCCCTGCAACAGGAGGATGGGCTTCTTGATCCCATCCCACACACCACTGTTCTGTTAGGAAGCTGTTTTGTTAGGAAGGTCCACAGCCTGTACTTAAAACTCAACATTCAGAAACTAAGATCATGGCATCCAGTCCCATTACTTTGTGGCAAATAGATGGGAAAAAATGGAAACAGTAACAGATTTTATTTTCTTGGGCTTCAAAATCACTGCAGATGGTGACTGCAGCCATGAAATTAAAAGAAGCTTGCTACTTGGAAGAAAAGCTATNATCCAGTCCCATTACTTTGTGGCAAATAGATGGGAAAAAATGGAAACAGTAACAGATTTTATTTTCTTGGGCTTCAAAATCACTGCAGATGGTGACTGCAGCCATGAAATTAAAAGAAGCTTGCTACTTGGAAGAAAAGCTATGACAAACCTAGACAGTGTATTAGCAAGCAGAGACATTACTTTACCAAGAAAGGTCTGCCTAGTCAAAGCTATTGTTTTTCTAGTAGTCATGTATGGATGTGAGAGTTGAACCATAAAGAAGGCTGAGGGCCCAAGCATAGATGCTTTTGAATTGTGATGTTAGAGAAGACTCTTGGACTGAAAGGAGATCAAACCAGTCAATCCTAAGAAATCAGTTCTGAATATTCATTGGAAGGGCTAATGATGAAATGGAAGCTCCAATACTTTGGCCACCTAATGTGAAGAGCTGACTTATTGGAAAAGTCCTTGATGCTGGGAAATATTGAAGGCAGGAGGAGAAGAGGATGACAGGACGAGATGGTCAGATGGCATCACTGACTCAATGGACAGGAGTTTGAGCAAACTCTGGGAAATAGTGAAGGACAGGGAAGCCTGGCATGCTGCAGTCCATGGGGTTGTAAAGAATCAGACATGACTGTGCAATTCATGGTGTATGATCACAAATACTGACTTTCCTTCAAGTCACATGATGACCCTCTATTGCCTTTTCCAGTTGACTTGGGGGAAAGAGTAAGTGGTGGGGAGGACTTTGGGTTTTCCAGAGAAAATATAAACTGCTGTCTGCTGAGTGCAGCTCTGCTCCAGGCGTGTCATGTTCACAATCTTATCCTTACAGCCCCACTGTGAGCACAGGAGGGAAGAAGGGAAACTTCCCTTCTTCCTTTCTAGATCATTTGGCTGGTCTAACAATTAAATTGACATAAGACTGAGAGTGGGGGAAAATAAATTTAATTTACTATGTGTAGGAGTCCCATAAAAAGAAGAGGCTCAAAGAAGTGACCAAAGCAGGAGGCTTTTGTACATTTTAGACAAGGAAATGATATATTTATGAAGAATTGACAAGACAAGGGGTTTGGCCTTGGGGCAGTGAACTGGTGAAAAGTAACAGGTTAGTTCATACAGACTACTGGGCCCTGTATTCCCTACTTATGGTGATGAGGGTGCCTTCTCCCTTCCCAGCACTGGGAAGGTACATTTCATGTGGAAGATTCAGAGTGTCTTTTACTGGCTGCCTCTCAAATATCTTTAATTCAGAATTATCAATATGCCCAAATAACCTGTTTTGAGGTGAGATATTCTGAACAACTCCCACAACCACTGTTTCTACTGGTGAGGAAACAGGCATCAGGGGTTGCTGCTTTCTCAGTGCCTCCCATCTCACAGGTGCTGGGCCGGGTGTGCACCCCAGGCCATCTAGTCTTCCTGCTCCAGGCTGCTGCCTCCTACCCTGGGAAGGCAGGATCCAGGCGGGATTAGCTTTTTCTGTGCTGTGGAAGTGGCACGGGCCCTGTCACACCTGTTTTTCCTTCTTGCCTCTCTGTGTCACTGTATGTGTTGGGGGAAGAGGCAGATGGAACAGAGGTGTCTGGTTTGATGAGGGGAATGGCCAGGAGAGGGTCAGGGATTGCAGGCAGACGCTTTACTGTCTGAGCCACCAGGAAAGCTCTCTGTCTGTTTACCCGCCTGCTTTCTGCCGCACAGAAGAACTTAGCAGGATCTCCTCTGGGTGGTATGTGAGGGCTTCCCCCAGGGTCTTTGAGAGAAGTGATCTGGCAGGTGGATAGCTGATAAGTCCCTGTGTATTTCTCCCTCCAGGTGGCTCCTCTGCAGAGGTGTTCATTGGCAGGCAAGGTCCACTCCTATTAATGGCAGGAGCATTTATATTTACTGTGGCTGGAGAAGGGGAAATGTTAGGTCCTGGCAGGGCCCACTCATAGGCGTGATTCCCTTCAGCCCTCAGCAGCCCTCTCTCTGCAGTTCCCCCTCCTCAGCTCTTAAAGGTTTAGCCCAAGGGGAGGGGAAGGCAGGGTCAACTCCAGTCCCAGAGAATCCTCCTCGCCCCTACGCATACACAGACATAACACGCACACATACACAGACACACACATGCACACACACCCATGTATATACACACATGCACTCTCTCTCTCTCAGGTAACTTGGGATGGGGCACTATCTCTCTTTCCAGTTAGGATTCTTGAAGGGACTGTTCAGAGGACAGCTAGGCTCTGCCATTGCAGAAGCAGCAGACTCTGAGCTGGAGGCACCCAGCCAGTTTCCAGTCAGTCTGACCTAGTGCCGCCTGGATGTATCAAGTCCAAAATCAGGGCTTCCTAGGCATCTGGGGGAGACTCTTAAGGGCACATGTTTCTCCTACTTAGCACAGTCTGATTTCCTGTTTTTTCTCACTTCTGGATCCCGTTCTGTCTCTTGTGGCCATTCCTAGTTTTGGATGTGCTCAGCCCCCCAAATATCAGCCCCCACCTCCTTTCCCTGCTGCCTCCCAAACCACCCACACTCCCATGAAGTCTCTGCCACCAACATTTGCAGATCACTGTGGGGCTGGGCTCTTGGGTCAAACCAGCAGGTCAGTAAACACCAGATACCAGGGATCCCTGTTCTTATACGTCCCCAGCACAGCGGCTGCCTGGGCTTTGCCCCTCACTGTCCCTTCTGGCTCCCACTGTCCTGTCCAGTTTGACCTGCACTCTGTTCCTCCTCCCCCTTCTCTGTATTTCCAGCCCCTTCACTCCCTCCCTCTGGGGTACCCAGAGGAGCTTCACTTGAGAGCAGTTGGACTCTTTAGTCATGCCCTAGTTTGATCCAGGGCATGTGTTGAGGATTATCTTTTCCAAGCCAAAATCAATAAACATAGATAATAGAAGCAGATACCAATCTGTATCTGCATCCTCCCTGTGGCTTTCCCTGCCTAGTATTAAACTAGCAATCATCATTTCATTCCCTGATACTTTGGGAAGGGTTTGATATGGGGACAGAGTCTGGGGCATGGGGGCTGTGCAGCAAAGTGGTCAGCCTCTGAGGCTTGTCCAGGATGGGCACATGCTGAGCTTCTTGCTCCTCACACAGAACACTTTGGTCTGGCACTTCTGGTCCCCAAGTGTCTGGGCATTTTTCCTTCACCAAGTGATTCTCGGCAACCTGCTAAGTGTTCCACAATTCAGTTCAAGTCTGACGCTAACTGGAGTGAGCACAGACCCCAAAGGTTAGGAGCTAAGTCCCACATGACTGTCCCCTGAACGTTAGATGTCAGTCACACACAGTAGGTCCCCAGGTCACACACAACTTCTATCCAACTTGCTTACAAATTGGTTGTTTGCACAGTCCCTTCCCTGGATGGCATCATTTGCTAGAACAGCTCACGGAACCAAATAAGCACCCAAACCTAAGTTTGTTTTGTCAATTCCTTTCAAATTTACTGTTTCTTTGTCTAAAAAGTATAAAAGCTGTCTGCTTTGTCCACTTTGTAGATACCATTTCTATGAGACCTTCCTGCTAACCATTTAAACTGTTTCTTTTCCTCCTGTTAATCTGTCCTGTGTTAATTTCATTATTAGTCCAGCTGCAAGAACCCAGGAGAGGTAGGGGGGAAAGTTCTTCCTCCCTGATAAGTGTGCAAATAGCCCCAGTACCTGGATGTGTTTGCTAACCTAGAAGTTCCCCATATGTACTATTGAGATTTTTATGAAATCTCATCACATAGTAAAGTAATGCTCAAAATTCTCCAAGCCGGGCTTCAACAATACATGAACCGTGAACTTCTAGATGTTCAAGCTGGTTTTAGAAAAGGCAGAGGAACCAGAGATCAAATCACCAATATCTGCGGGATAATTGAAAAAGCAAGAGAGCTCCAGAAAAACATCTATTTCTGCTTTATTGACTATGCCAAACCCTTTGACTATGTGAATCACCATAAACTGTGGAAAATTCTGAAAGAGATGAGAAACCAGACCACCTGACCTGCCTCTTGAGAAAGCTGTATTCAGATCAGGAAGCAACAGTTAGAACTGGACATGGAACAA
>SJYX01002828.1:85196-100741 GCA_006410675.1 Oreotragus oreotragus | reverse complement strand
GGACGTGAGTCTGAGTGAACTCTGGGAGTTGGTGATGGACAGGGAGGCCTGGCGTGCTGCAATTCATGGGGTTGCAAAGAGTCGGACACGACTGAGCAACTGAACTGAACTGAACAGAAGCAGAAAAGATTAAGAAGAGGTGACAAGAATACACAGAACTGTACAAAAAATATATTCACAACCCAGATAATCACGATGGTGTAATCACTCACCTAGAGCCAGACATCCTGGAATGTAAAGTCAAATGGGCCTTAGGAAGAATTACAATGAACAAAGCTAGTGGAGGTGATGAAATTTCAGCTGAACTATTTCAGATCATAAAACATGATGCTGCGAAAGTGCTGCACACAATATGTCAGCAAATTTGGAAAACTCAGCAGTGATCACAGGACTGGAAAAGGTCAGTTTTCATTCCTATCCCAAAGAAAGGCAATGGCAACGAATATTCCAACTACCACACAATTGTGCTCATTTCATACACTAAAAAAGCTTTGCTCAGGATCCTTCAAGCTAGGCCTCAGCAGTATGTGAACTGAGAAATTCCAAATGTATAAGCTGGATTTTGAAGAGGCAGAGAAACCAGAGGTCAAAAGGCCAACACTCATTGGATCATAGAGAAAGCAAAGGAATTTCAGAAAAACATCTACTTCTGCTTCATTGACTACACTGAAGCCTTTGAGTGTGTGGATCACAAAGAAAAAACAAAAACAAAAAACTGTGGAAAATTCTTAAAGAGATGGAAATACCAGATCACCTTACCTGCCTCTTGAGAAACCCATATGCAAGACAAGAAGCAACAGTTAGAACTGGACATGAAACAACAGACTGGTTCAAAATTGGGAAAGGAGTACATCAAGGCTGTATATTGCCACCTTCCTTATTGAACATATTCAGAGTAAATCCTATCACTTCATGGCAAATAGATGGGGAAACAATGGGAACAGTGATAGGCTTTATTTTTTGGAGGCTCAAAAATCACTGCAGATGGTGACTCTAGCCATGAAATTAAAAGATGCTTGCTCTTTGAAAGAAAAGCTATGACAAATCTAGACAGCATATTAAAAAGCAGAGACACATTACTTTACTGACAAAGATCCATCTAGTCAAAGCTATGGTTTTCCCAGTAGTCATGAATGGATGTGAGAGTTGGACCATAAAAAGGCTGAGGGCCAAAGCATAGATGCTTTTGAATTGTGGTGTTGGAGAAGACTCTTGAGAGTCCTTTGGACTGCAAGGAGATCAAACCAGTCAATCTTACTGGAAATAAGTCCTGAATATTCATTGGAAGGACTGATGCTGAAGCTCAAACTCCAATACTATGGCCACCTGATGCAAAGAACTGATTCATTGGGAAAGGCCCTGATGATGGGAAAGATTGAAGGCAGGAGGAGAAGGGCATGACAGAGGATGAGATTGTTGGATATAAGTTTGCACAAGCTCTGGTAATTGGTTGAGGACAGGGAAGCCTGGCATTCTGCAGTCCATGAGGCTGCAAAGAGTTGGACATGACTGAGTGACTGAACTGAGCTGAGAGTACATCATATGAAATGCTTGCTAGATGAACAAGCTGGATTCAAGATTGCCAGGAGAAATATCAACAACCTCAGATATGCAAATGATACCACCCTAATGGCAAAAAGTGAAGAGGAACTAAAAAGCCTCTTGATGAAGGTGAAAGAGAATGAAAAAGCTGGCTTAAAATTCAGTGTTCAAGAAACTAAGATCATGGCATTCAGTCCCATCGTTTCATGGCAAATAGAGGGGAAAATGTGGAAACAGTAACAGAATTTCTTTCCTTGGGCTCCAAAATCATTGCTGCCATGAAATTAAAAGATGCTTTCTCTTTGCAAGGAAGCTGTTGCAAACCTAGACAGCATATTCAAAAGCAGGGACATCACTTTGCCAACAAAGGTCCATATAGTCAAAGCTATGTTTTTTTCAGTTGTCATGTATGGATGTGAGAGTTGGACCATAAAGAATGCTGAGCCCACAGAATTGATGCTTTTGAACCGCGGTGCTGGGGAAGACTTGAGAATCTCTTGGACTGCAAGGAGATCAAACCAGTCAATGCTAAGGGAAATCAACCCTGAATATTCATTGGAAAGACTGATGCTGAAGCTGAAGCTCCAGCACTTCAGCCACCTGGTGTGAAGAGCCATCTCACTGGAAAGACCATGATGCTGAGAAAGATTGAAGGCAGGAGGAAAAGGGAGAATGAGGATGGCATCACCAACTCAATGGACATGAGTTTGAGCAAACTTTGGGAGATGGTGAAGGATAGGGAGGTCTGCTGTGCTATAGTCCCTGAGGTCTCAAAGTATCAGACATGACTTAGAGACTGAACAACAACATTGCATATAATTCCCTGTATGTGCAACTTTCCTGGTGGCTCAGATGGTAAAGAGTTTGTCTGCAATGCAGGAGACCTGAGTTTGATCCCTGGGTCAGGAAGATTACCTGGAGAAGGAAATGGCAACCCACTCCAGTATTCTTGCTTGGGAAATCCCAATGGACAAAGGAGTCTGGCAGGCTACAGCCCATGGGGTCACAAAGAGTCAGACATGATTGAGTGACTAACACATTCATTCACATGTACTACAGGAGCTTGCTGTTTATCCATCCTATATATAGTAGTTCGCATCTGCTACCTCCAAACTTTCAAGCTTTCCAGCCCCTACCCTGGTCTATTTTCCCTGTCTGTGACTCCATTTCATAAATAAGTTCATTTGTGTCATATTTTAGATTCTACATATGAGTGATATCATATGGTACTTTGTCTGACCTACTTCACTTAGTATCATAATCCCTAGGTCCATCCATGCTGCTGCAAATAGCATTATTTCATTTTTTATGGCTGAATAATATTCCATTGTACATATGTACCATGTCTTCTTTGTCCATTCATCTGTTAATGGACATTTAGGCAGTTTCTGTGTCCTGGCTATTGTAAATAGTGCTGTTATGAACACAGGGGTACATGTATATTTTCAAATTAGAATTTTTGCCAGATATATGCCCAGGAGTGGGACTGCAGGATCATATGCTAACTCTATTTTTAGTTTTTTTTTTTTTTTTCTTTTAAGGAAAGTATTTTTAAAAAGGGGTTTAATTGAATCTTGCTATTCGTGGTCCTGATGTTCTATAAAGCTGCCATGGACACTGGATTCATGAACCTAGAACCACCCCCCACCCTCCACCCACTGCTGGTAGAAGTACAGGATTAGAGTCCTGGTCTTCTAGTCATAGTGTTTTTGTCAGTCAGTTGATACATACTTTGTTTACTGTGTGTTTCTGTTTAAAGACACCGTTTAATATATTTGGTTGATTCATAACGGTTGAACTCATGCCTAACAGGACTAGAAATTATGCGGGAATGGAGCTCACCTAACACATGCATTTTCCCTGTAAGCTTCATTACAGCCTTCTGCATTTGGGATACTGGACAGCACTTTAGCACTAGGCCCAGAAAATAGCAAAATCACCAACACATAGTGCAAACACGTACAAATATAGCACTAAATAGACATCAAAAAGACCCTTGTTTACAGGAGGAACTGAAATAAGGAGGTAGTGTCACTTTTTGTGACCTCAGCTGGGAACATGTGGCAGTCTCAAGGTTTTCACTCCTTCCGGTGTGTCTGTAAAGGACCATAGGGCTGTGAGTATTGATTGTCAGGTAACAGAGGAAGTTTGGTGTGTAGGCGAATTCACAAATCCATGAACAATGAGAATCAACTGTATAAAGTCAGTGTTTTCACTTTTGCCACTTGGATTTAACATTACTAATGAACACCACTTATCCAACTTGAGCTTAGTTTTGCTTTGGCAGTCTATACCAATTTTCAGCCCCCTTCTCATTGTCCCTTTTCCCTATAATGTCTGTGACTGGACTGCAGGTGAGTGTTGCAAAAGATGATGTGGGCTACAAGGAACATTAAAAACAGGGAGAGGTGACAGGTAACTGTCTCAGAGTGGGTGGTCAGGTGCAAGCTCTCAGAATTTGAGAATCTAGTCCTCTCTGATTATAGTTTTCTAAAATCAAAGAACAATGCTGTGAAAGAGGGAAATATTCTGAAATCCCATCAGTGGATAGGTGCATTAGAGAGATGGGTGTGTAATTTTTCCCCTTCTATTCCCTATTTTACAAATTTTCTGTAAGATTCTTATACATTTTAAATTTGAAAAGTAACTATTAAGAGAAAGAAGCATCGGTTTAAGAGATCCTAGATTCCTTTTGGGCACAGCATAGCTCACAATCCCCCTGCTGCTGCTGCTAAGTCACTTCAGTCGTGTCCGACTCTGTGTGACCCCATAGACGGCAGCCCTTCCACCCCCCCAACCCCCCACCAAAGAAGCTGATTTATAGCTGAGGGCTTCTGGTTCATCTGAAGTAATGGACTTTCTGTCTCTTGTTGGGTAGAAACCCTCATTGCCTAGGGAGAGGTCAAGAACAGAAACAAACACTTCAGCTGGAATCCTTTTGCAGCTCTGCACACATTTCTTTGTCTTTTTGTGTCTGATGTCCATTCTCTGCTCCAGGCAGGCTGCTCCTCAGCTTGCTGACAGAGTTGGGGCTGCCTCTAGAGGAAGCCACAGCTGAGGCAGGAGATGGGGAGGTGGGACCTCCCTGCACTGGTTTCCTAGGGTGGCTGTGACAAACTATCACAATCTCAGTGGCTCAGAGAGAAATATATTCTCTCCAGTTTAGGGGGCAGAGGTTTATATTAAGGCATCAGCCTGTTGGGCTTCCTCTGGGGTCTCCAGGTGTGAATCCATTCCTGCCTCTTCCAACCTCTGGGGGCTGTGGGTCTTCCTTGTTGTGTGGCTGCACTCCTGTAATCCCTCCCTCCATCCTCACTCTGCGTCTCTTCTGCCTTCTCTCTGCCTCCTTCCTGGGAGGATGCATGTGATTGCATTTAGGGTTCATTCTCATTATCCAGAACAATCTCCCCATCTTGAAATCTTCAACTTCATCACTTCTCAAAGTTCTGCTTTGCCAGATAAGGTAACTTTCAAAGCTTCCAAGGATTAGAACAGGTATATCTTTGGGGGCCCATTTTCAGTCTGCCACACTCTGCAAGAAAGAACGCCTTCCTACTGCTATATATGCGCATTACCACTAGATGCTTTGTGACTGTGGCTTGAGCAAAAAATTTTTTTTATTAACACTGGGGTGTCTTTGGGAAAGAGGCAGGTGACTGGGGAGTTTGAAAGAAGAAGCCTCTAGAGTGAGCCAAATTAAGAAGAGATATTCTAAGTCCCAGATGAGCTGAGAAGAGGATGGTACATGGGATGAGGCAAAGGGCTTTTGGATTGAAGGGGCGATTCCAGGCTGGCTAGTGCTATGGGAGTAGCAGCAATAGTGGGCTCTCCAGAGACCAGGTGTTATGAGACTCTCTACCCCTGTGAACAATGGCAGCACTAAGCTAGTTGGTAGTGCTTTTTTTTTTTTTAATGAAATGAACTTCTTTCTAAAATATAAAGGATTTATGTAAAAGGGATGGGATGAATGGGATGGTTAGGATTTTGGAGGGTGAGGCGTAAAAGGTCACACTTCCAAAAGGAATTTTTTTCTTTCTAAGAAAGTGACATTTTCTTCCACTGGAAGCCACTGTTTCTGAAATGACCCCTCACTCCTGATCCCCTTTCCTCCCTGTATATTCCCCTGGAATCTTCCTCTTCTATCTCAAACCCCTCTTCGCTTCCCTCAAGGTTGAACAACTCAAATCACTCTGGGGAAATCGCCTGCCTGGTATGTCCCACAGTCTGGAAGCATGTGGGAGTGTAAGTAGTCATCCTGCCAGTGAGCCTGAGGTGAGGCAACTCAATTGATGCTGTGAGCTTCTCCAGTCTCCCAGTGGCAGAGGCCAGGGCTGGGGAAGGTGAAAAACCTGGCTTTGCATCTGTAAGATCCATGCATCTGAGGTCAGGCCAGAAGAATGGGAAATGGTGGTCCAAGAAGAGTATACATAGAATCAGATATTAGGAGATCCATTCCACAATTAGATCTTGAGTGGCTGGGAGATCTATGTGCTAGGGGAATTCTGTGATTGTATACCCAAATAATCTCACCGAGAAGTGGGGAGGAAAACACCAAGGTTGATGTTTGGAAAACCAGGATAGGCAACATTGGTCACTATGATTTGGATGATGATCACAATTTGTCTGTGTTCAGACATTACCATAGAGTGGTCTGGTTTTTGTCTCTATCCATCAGCATCACAGAACGGCCTCGTCTGATGTTGATGGTCAGAGGACTACAGCCCAGCAGGGAGCAGCAAGCCAGCTCCCAGATGTCAAGCGCAACTTTTCTCTTTTTCACCTTACGCAACTGACCAGGCATGAAGGGCAAGAAAACCCCATCTTTCATTACATTGGCTCTGTTGGTGTAACATCCAGAAACAAAAAAAGGCAGGGTTACCAAACTCCCCATCTCCCAGCAGCAGACACACAATGCTTTTTGAAGACTAATTAAAATTTCATGTCAAAATCATTTAAATGCAAGAGCACTGAACATAGTTGAATTTCAGTTAGGTACAGTCTAGAGACACATAGCCCAGAGTCTGGCCTACTTTAACAGTGGGGTAATCTTTGGGGCGATTCTTTCATGGATGCTAAATAATTTACCTTGAAATTCCATTGCATTTGTTGTGATGTTTTAAAAATGAAAACAGTTTCTATTTTCATGACCTTGAATATATTGTGTTTTCTTTTCCCCATGTTATAGTTGTCTTAGTAAAAGAAAAGAAAGCCTCTGGGATAAATATATGCTTCCTAAATTCATACAATTCAGGAGAAAAAAAAAAAAATATTGATGCTGCAAGGAAGCTACCAGGACCTGACCATCACAAGGGTGCAAGCTAGAGCAGAAAAGCAGTGGCTGACCCTGCTAAGGCAGATGACAAGACCCTGTCCCCCAGTCCTGAGAAAGTCAGCTCTGGGGGAGGTTGGGGGCGGGGGTGCAGAAACATCCTCTATCTGGTTTCCTGCTGGATTCCACAGAGCCAAGCATGATGTTGATGAATCATAGGTGCTCAATAACTAAACAAAGGTACTTTTCTCAATAAATAGAGATACAAAACGCATTTCTGGAAAGTCAGTGCTTTGGAGGTGTTCAGTTCAGTTGCTCAGTCATGTCCGACCATTTGCGACCCCATGGACTGCAGCATGCCAGGCCTCCCTGTCCATCACCAACTTCTGGAGTTTACTCAAACTCATGTCCATTGAGTTGGTGATGCCATCCAACCATCTCATCCTCTGTCCTTCCTTTCTCCTGCCTTCAGTCTTCCCCAGAATCAGTTCAGTTCAGTTTAGTTGCTCAGTCGTTTCTGACTCTTTGCTACTCCAGGAATCACAGCACGCCAGGCCTCCCTGTCAATCACCAACTCTCAGAGTTTACCCAAACTCATGTCCATTGAGTCAGTGATGTCATCCAGCCATCTTATCCTCTGTCGTCCCCTTCTCCTCCTGCCTCCTATCCCTCCCAGCATCAGAGTCTTTTCCAATGAGTCAACTCTTCACATGAGGTGGCCAAAGTATTGGAGTTTCAGCTTTAGCATCAATCCTTCCAATGAACACCTAGGACCGATCCTCTTTAGGATGGACTGGTTGGACATCCTTGCAGTCCAAGGGACTCTCAAGAGTCTTCTCCAACACCACAGTTCAAAAGCATCAATTTTTTGGCACTGAGCCTTCTTCACAGTCCAACTCTCACATCCATACATGACCACAGGAAAAACCATAGCCTTGACTAGACGGACATTTACTGGCAAAGTAATGTCTCTGCTTTTGAATATGCTATCTAGGTTGGTCATAAGTTTCCTTCAAAGGAGCAAGCGTCTTTTAATTTCATGGCTGCAGTCACCATCTGCAGTAATTTTGGAGCCCTCGAAAATGAAGTCTGACACTATTTCCACTGTTTCCCCATCTATTTCCCATGAAGTGATGGGATCGGATGCCATGATCTTCGTTTTCTGAATGTTGGGCTTTAAGCCAACTTTTTCACTCTCTTTCACTTTCAACAAGAGGCATTTTAGTTCCTCTTCATTTACTACCATAAGGGTGGTATCATCTGCATATCTGAGGTTATTGATATTTCTCCTGGCACTCTTGATTCCAGCCTGTGCTTCTTCCAGTCCAGCATTTCTCATGATGAACCCTGCACATAAATTAAATAAGCAGGGTGGCAATATACAGCCTTGACATACTCCTTTTCCTATTTGGAACCAGTCTGTTGTTCCATGTCCAGTTCTAACTGATGTTTCCTGACTTGCATGTAGGTTTCTCAAGAGGCAGGTCAGGTGGTCTAGTATTCCCATCTTGCTCAGAATTTTCCACAGTTTATTGTGATCCACACAGTCAAAGGCTTTGACAGTCAATAAAGCAGAAATAGATGTTTTTCTGGAACTCTCTTGCTTTTTCCATGATCCAGTGGATGTTGGTAATTTGATATATGGTCCTCTGCCTTTTCTAAAACCAGCTTGAACATCTGGAAGTTCACGGTTCATGTATTGCTGAAGCCTGGCTTGGAGAATTTTGAGCATTACTTTACTAGCGTGTGTGAAGAGTGGAATTGTGCGGTAGTTTGAGCATTCTTTGGCATTGCCTTTCTTTGGGATTGGAATGAAAACTGACCTTTTCCAGTCCTGTGGCCACTGTTGAGTTTTCCAAATTTGCTGGCATATTGAGTGTAGCACTTTCACAGCATCATCTTTCAGGATTTTAAATAGGTCAACTGGATTCCATCACTTCCACTAGCTTTGTTTGTAGTGATGCTTTCTAAGGCCCACTTGACTTCAAATTCCAGGATGTCTGGCTCTAGGTGAGTGATTACACCATTGTGATTATCTGGGTCATGAAGATCTTTTTTGTACAATTCTTCTGTGTATTCTTGCCACCTCTTGATATCTTCTGCTTCTGTTAGGTCCAGACTATTTCTATTCTTTATCGAGCCCATCTTTGTATGAAATGTTCCCTTGGTAGCTCTAATTTTCTTGAAGAGATCTCTAATCTTTCCCATTCTGTTGTTTTCCTCTATTTCTTTGCACTGATTGCTGAGCAAAGCGTTCTTATCTCTCCTATGTCTCGCTATTCTTTGGAACTCTGCATTCAGATGCTTATATCTTTTCTTTTCTCCTTTGCTTTTCACTTCTCTTCTTTTCACAGCTATTTGTAAGGCCTCCTCAGACAGCCATTTTGGTTTTTTGCATTTNTCTTTGGAACTCTGCATTCAGATGCTTATATCTTTTCTTTTCTCCTTTGCTTTTCGCCTCTCTTCTTTTCAGTGCTATTTGTAAGGCTTCTCCAGACAGCCATTTTGCTTTTTTGCATTTCTTTTCCATGGGGATGGTCTTGATCCCTGTGTCCTGTACAATGTCACGAACCTCATTCCATAGTTCATCAGGAACTCTGTCTATCAGATCTAGGCCCTTAAATCTATTTCTCTCTTCCACTGTATAATCATAAGGGATTTGATTTAGGTCATACCTGAATGGTCTAGTGGTTTTCCCTACTTTCTTCAATTTAAGTCTGAATTTGGAAGTAAGGAGTTCATGATCTGAGCCACAGTCAGCTCCTGGTCTTGTTTTTGTACTGACTTTTAAATATTTTTAATAAAATTGAAATCTCATATGGGAGTCCAATTTAGAAAAGAGCTAAATGGAAAGGATCTAAGTGCAGAGCTTCTCCAGAAAAAGCAGGGTTTAGGGGTGTGAGAAAGGATATCACTCCCTCCACTAACCTCCACTTCCCAATATCTTTCTCTCTTCATCACACTCTCCATCTCCATCTCTTTTTCTCACAGAGGTTTCTGGGACACTTCTCAGGAACATCTGCAAAAATTAAAAACAAGCAAAAAGCACAGAAACCCAAATGGCAAAGTGGATTGAAACTGGAGCCTCAAAGATGTGAAATGAGATGTAGCAGGGAAGAGTACCATTTGTTCTGTGTGAAGAGTATCAGTTCAGTTCAGTTCAGTCGCTCAGTCGTGTCCGACTCCCTGCGACCCCATGAATCGCAGCACGCCAGGCCTCCCTGTCCATCACCATCTCCCGGAGTTCACTCAGACTCACGTCCATCGAGTCCGTGATGCCATCCAGCCGTCTCATCCTCGGTCGTCCCCTTCTCCTCCTGCCCCCAATCCTTCCCAGCATCAGTCTTTTCCAATGAGTCAACTCTTCGCATGAGGTGCCCAAAGTACTGGAGCTTCAGCTTTAGCATCATTCCTTCCAAAGAAATCCCAGGGTTGATCTCCTTCAGAATGGACTGGTTGGATCTCCTTGCACTCCAAGGGACTCTCAAGAGTCTTCTCGAACAGCACAGTTCAAAAGCATCAATTCTTCGGCAGTTTTGGAATTAAAAGTCAATGGGAGTATATTTCAACTTAACAGAGAGATGTTTATAACTTACAGAGCTTTCTAAAAATGAAATTGGTAACTTTATGAGGTTAATTCCCTGACTACTAAAGATACTCCAAGACCAAACAGTCGGTAATGGTGTTCAAAGAGATTTAGATCTCAGGTAAGTGGTTGTCTTTAGGTTCTAGCATTATATGGAGTCATTGTCTATATTATCTGAGAATGATCATACCTTAACTTCTTGAATGAACATCAAGTATGTTACCAATATGTTATAAAGTGTTTCTATGTATTTTACACATCTTAAAATTCCAGTGATACACTAAACTCCACTTTATTGTTGTTGGTTTTTTACTACATGAAGACCTTTATTTTTTGATAATCTTAATTATTGTTAGAAATAATAAGTATTGTTTTGTAGATGCTTCTAAGAAAAGTAAACTGTAGGTAGAAGTATAAAATGTCAGTGCATTTTCCCACAAATACTGCACTACTATGCCTATTTTTCTTATTTGAGAATCTTTCCAAAGGAAAGAGAAGAGAACATTTGTGAAGAACATGAGATAAACTAAGCACAACAGCATTACATGATAACATCAGTTTAACTGATAACCAATTCAGGAAGCACTTTAATTTTGAAAGTAATAGATACAGAATTGCCAGATTACAAAAACACATTGTGTCTTTCTTGTTTTGGGAAGATTAGGAATATTTTTCATCTGTGATTATGCCACTTAGCTTTGCTTTAGGAAAAATACAAACTCTTGCTCCTTGTGTATACCATTTGCACCACTATAATACATTCATTTATCCATGAGTTTTTTGGAATAAAATATGTATTTAATGTAAGATATAAGAAGAAACATTGTAATCACAGGATAGGAAATTTATCAGAGAAACATGAAAGTATGATAGAGCAAACATTTTACTTGTTGATGTGTAGCTTTCATTGATTTGTTATAACAATCTAAGATTTAGCATTAATTTTAAAAATTTCTTTGAAGGTGTCTTAATTCTGTCTTTAATCAAACTTTAGTTCATAAAAATAAAAGTGATTATAGTTCACATTTTGCTTTAAATTTATATCATTTTCTATTTCTAGAATATATTTGCATACAGCTAAGGATGTAATGGAGAAGGCAATGGCACCCCACTCCAGTACTCTTACCTGGAAAATCCCAAGGGTGGAAGAGCCTGGTAGGCTGCAGTCCATGGGGTCGCAAAGAGTCAGACACAACTGAGTGACTTTACTTTCCCTTTTCACTTTCATGCATTGGAAAAGGAAATGGCAACCCACTCCATTGTTCTTGCCTGGAGAATCCCAGGGACGGGGGAGCCTGGTGGGCTGCCGTCGATGGGGTCACACAGAGTCGGACACAACTGAAACGACTTAGCAGCAGCAGTAGCAGCAAGGATGTAATAAAAGAGTTACTCTAAGAAACTAAGAAAATAGTTGATTGAAAATTCTTTAAAGAATGAAAACTTAATACCTGTGAGAATAAGACCACTGTTTTAAAATATCATTACGGTAAGGTACCTCTGTCAGTGGGGCTATTAAGTCATAGTATACATACATGTATACTGGAGGTATCATGGAACAGCATGGTGGAGGGCAATTCTATAATAATGTTTTTTCCAATAAAAATATAATAGTGATTTTTTCACTTTGCTTTAGAGTTTATAGATATCCTATTACACCACTGTAGCAAAAAAAAACAAAAAAAAACTGGTATTTGATTGAATCATACCCATTTTTAGCATTCTGTGATTTTATCTTTCAAATCTTTCAAGTTTGTTAATTTCCTTCTCTTTTACAAATGCTGAGGGTACATGACTAAAGGTCTAGATATTGTCATAAATATGTTGAATAAGTGACTTAAAGTTTTATGTGCCCTGTCACTAATGTATATAAGCATTTATATTTTAAAGTTAAATTCCATATTAATCAAGTTTTAGTTGCAAATCATAGAAAACTACTTTGATTTAGGCAAAAGTGCATTCTATTAGCAGAATACCCACTCACAGATGACAAGAGCCATTAGAGAAAGCAGGACCTAAATACCACCCAGAACCACTGTGGCAAAAAGAGAGGGATCGCAAGAGTGTTGTGATTTAGTTTAGCTCAGTCCGTTTGTGTCTTCTGTCAAGCTCCAAATTTCATAGAGTGATAAATCTATTTGAACCAGTTTGGCTTGGATATTTCTAACTCCACATTAATCTTTGGAGGATTTAACAACTGAAAAGAACAACACAAATCAGTGAATCAGGCCAAACTATAATACGTCTTTACCTTTCATTTGTTTTTTTGAACAGCTGTATTGAGATATAATTTACATAACCAAAAAAAATCAACCACACTAGTATAAAATTCAGTCATCTTCAGTAAATTTATAAAGTTGTGAAACTAGATCTAGAATTTACTTTTAGAACATTTCCATCATCCTTAAAATTCTCCCTCAGCTAGCTTGCAATCTAACCTTGCTTCTATTTCCAAGCCCAGGCAACTACTGATCTCTTTCTACCTCTATAAATGTGCTTGCCAATTGTATGTAAACATACAATATGTAGAATTTTGCATCTGGCTTCTTTCACAAAGCATGAGTGTCTTCAGGTATGTCCACGATGGATGAGTATTTGGCTCTCTGTATGGCTGAGTAGTATTTTATTGTAGAGATGCATCACATTATGTTTACCAGTTGATGTTTACATCAGTTCCAGATTTTAGCTACTATAAATAACATAGTTATGAGCATTCACACACAAAGGTTTTTGTGAGCATAAAAACTTTTTTCCTCTTGGGTAATATTTATAGAAGTGAAATTGCTTTATCATATGATAAATTTATGCTTAACTATTAAGGAAACTGTTAGGGGACATTTTATTTTATTCCAAGGTAATTATACCAGTTTACATTTCCACCAACATTATATGAAGATTTTAGTTTTTCCATATTTCTGGCCAACAGTTAGCATTGTCTGTTCTTTTGGTTATATCCCTTCTAGTGGCTAGAACGTGTTTTGTCACTGAACTTTTAATTTTCATCTCCCAAAAGAATAATGGTATTGAGGACCTTTACATGTGTTTATTAACTGTTTATAAATCTTCTTTAGAGAAATGTCTATTGAGTTATTTTCCTCATTTTTACTTGGAATATTTGATGTTTTGATATTAAATTTGGAGGCTATTTATGTATTCTCTATCCATTTTTTATATAGTTTAGAAGATATATGATTCATTTGATTTATATAGCTTGATAATAAATTACCACAAATTTAGTGGCCAAGCAGCACACATATTTATAATCTTGCAATTTCCATGGGTCAGAAGTCTGGGCATGGCTTAGCTGAGTTCTCTGCTCGGGATCTTGTAATGATGAAATCGGATTTTGACAGAACAGTAATTTCCTCTGGAAACTCAAACGGGGAGGGATCTACTTCCAAGTTCATTCAAGTTGCTGGCGGAATTCTTCTTATTTTTGATGTATGAGTGTTGGTCCTGGTTTATTGCTGGATGGTGGCTGGTGGCTGGTGGCTGGTGTCTTCTCAGTTGCTTAATACATGAACTTCCTCATCACAGCTGTTTAGTTCATCAACCCAGTAAGGAGAAGCTTGCCATCTGCCAAGAAAGAATCTTACCTAACATAACTGAGAGTGTTATTTATCACTGTTAGATCTTTTAAGTTACAAGCATGAAAATGTGCTACCTACACTGAATAGAAAGGAGTTAAACAAAGACATAGACACCAGGAGGAAACTATGGGGGTGTTCTCTAATGTCTCCCTCCATGTATTATTTGCAAATATATTCTCCCAGTCTGTAGCCTGTGTTTTCATTTACCTAAGGGTACTTTTTGAAGTGTAAGATTTTAATGAAGTCCAGCTTACCTTTTTCTCCCCTTCTTTTAAAGTTTATACTTTTGGTATTATAGCTAAGGAATCTTTACCAATGAAAATCATGAAGGTTTTATCCTTGTCTCTTTCTGGCAGGTTTGATATTTTACCTCCTAAATTTAGGTCAATGATCCAGTTTAAGTTCATTTTGTGTATAGTGTAAGCTTAATGTTTAGTTCATTTTATTGCAGTTGGATATAAAAATGGTTCCAGAACTATTGATTGAAATAGGTTTCCTTTCTTCAATTGCATTTTTCTTAGTACCTTGTCATAAGTCAATTGACAATAAATGTGAGGGTTTATTTTAGACTCTATTTTAAAATATAAATTTATCTTAATTGGAAGTAATTACTTTACAATATTGTAGTGGTTTTGCCATACATTGATATGAATCCACCACGGGTGTACATGTGTTCCCCATCCTGAACCCCCCTCCCACCTCCCTCCCTATCCCATCCCTCTGGGTCATCCCAGTGCACCAGCCCAAGCACCCTGTCTCATGTATTGAATCTGTACTGGTGATTCATTTCACATATGATAATATACATGTTTCAGTGCCATTCTTCCAAATCATCCCACCCTTGCAAGCCCTCTCCCACAGAGTCCAAAAGACTGTTCTATACATCTGTATCTCTTTTGCTGTCTCACATATAGGATTATCGTTACCATCTTTCTAAATTCCATATATATGTGTTAGTATAGTGTATTGGTGTTTTTCTTTCCAGCTTACTTCACTCTGTATAATTGGCTCCAGTTTCATCCACCTCATTAGAACTGATTTCAAATGTATTCTTTTTAATGGCTGAGTGATGATATTCCATTGTGAATATGTGCCACAGCTTTCTTATCCATCCATCTGTTGATGGACATCTAGGTTGTTTCCATGTCCTGGCTATTATAAACAGTGCTGTGATGAATATTGGGGTACATGTGTCTCTTTCAATTCTGATTTCCTCGGTGTGTATGCCCAGTAGTGGGATTGCTGGGTCATATGGCAGTTCTATTTCCAGTTTTTTAAGGAATCTCCACACTGTTCTCCATAGTGGCTATACTAGTTTGCATTCCCACCAACAGTGTAAGAGGGTTCCCTTTTCTCCACACCCTCTCCAGCATTTATTGCTTGTAGACTTTTAGATGGCAGCCATTCTGACTGGTGTGAATTGGTACCTCATTGGGGTTTTGATTTGCATTTCTCTGATAATGAGTGATGTTGAGCATCTTCTCATGTGTTTGTTAGTCATCTGTATGTCTTCTTTGGAGAAATGTCTGTTTAGTTCTTTGGCCCATTTTTTGATTGGGTC
>SJYX01002828.1:57865-83216 GCA_006410675.1 Oreotragus oreotragus | reverse complement strand
ATTTCTTTTTCTACTTTCTCATTATTAGTGTATAAGAATGCAAGTGATTTCTGTGTGTTGATTTCATATCCTGCAAATTTACTATATTCATTGATTAGCTCTAGTAATTTTCTGGTGGAGTCTTTAGAGTTTTCTATGTAGAGGATAATGTCATCTTCAAAGAATGAGAGTTTTACTTCTTCTTTTCCAATCTGGATTCCTTTTATTTCTTTTTCTTCTCTGATTGCTGTGGCTAAAACTTCCAGAACTATGTTGAATAGTAGTGGTAAGAGTGGGCACCCTTGTCTTGTTCCTGACTTTAGGGGAAATGCTTTCAATTTTTCACCATTGAGGATAATGTTTGCTGTGGGTTTGTCATATATAGCGTTTAATTTTGTCCTATCCACATGCTGTTTTTATTACTGTAGCTTTGTGATAAGTTTTGAAATCTAGTAATTTAAATCTTCAAATTTGCTCTTTTTTTTTTTGTAATTTGTTTTGACTATTCTAGGTCCTTTGCACTTCTCTCTCTCTCTCTCTTTATACACACACACACACACACACACACACACACACACATATATGTATATATGTGTTAGGATTAACCAAGTATATTAGAATTCTTGCTGGAATATAGATAGTGATTCTACTACATCAGTAGATTAATTTGGGAATAATTACTATCTTAATATCAAGTCTTCAGCATACAATATTAAAGGTTTTTATAATTTTTCTTACATATTGATTTTGTTATTATGAATAAAATTATTTTGTTGGTATTAATTTTGTTGTTAGTTGATATTTTTTTCATTGTTAGTTGCTAAGCCATGTCTGAACCTGCAACTACAGGGACTGCAGTACACCAGGCTTCCCTGTCCTTCACTATCTCTTGGAATTTGCACAAATGCATATCAGTTGAATCAGTGATGCCATCCAACCATCTCATCCTCTGTATCCTCCTCTTCCAACCCTCAATCTTTCCCAGCATCAGGGTCTTTTCTAATCAGTCAGCTCTTTGCATTACATGGCCAGAATTTTGGAGCTTCAGCATCAGCCCTTCCAATGAATATTCAGAATTGATTTTCTTCAGTATTGACTTGTTTGGTCTCCTTGCTATCCAAGGGACTATTAAGAGTCTTTTCCAGTACTACAACTTAAAAACATCAATTCTTTTGCACTCACACTTCTTTATCATCCAACACTCACGTCCATACATAACTACTGAAGAAACTACAGCTTTTACTATAGGGACTTTTGTCAGCAAAGTGACATCTCTACTTTTTAATATGATGTCTAGGTTTGTCATAGCTTTTCTTCCAAGGAGCAAGCATCTTTTAATTAAATGGCTGCCATCATTTTGCCCAGTTATTTTGGAGATAAAGAAAATAAAATCTGCCACTGTATCCACTTTTGCTCTGTCTTTTTGCCATGAAGTGATGGGATCCAATACCATAATCTTTGCTTTTTGATTGTTGAGTTTTAAGCCAGCTTTTTCACTCTCCACTTTTACCTTCATCAAAAGGCCCTTTAGTTCCTCTTCACTTTCTGCCATTAAGGTATCTGCCATCTGCACATCTGAGGTTGTTAATATTTATCCCAGCCTTCTTAATTCCACCTTGTGATTGGCCCAGCTCAGAACCTTACATGATGTAGTCTTCATATTAGTTGAAAAAGCAGGGTGACAATATACAGCCTTGACATACTCTTTTCCCAATTTTGAACCAGTCCATTGTACAGAAGACAGGGATCAGGACCATCCCCATGGAAAAGAAATGCAAAAGGCAAAATGGCTGTCTGAGGAAGCCTTATAAATAGCTGTGAAAAGAAGAGAAGAGAAAAGCAAAAGAGAAAAGGAAAGAAATAAGCATCTGAATGCAGAGTTCCAAAGAATAACAAGAAGAGATAAGAAAGCCTTCCTCAGCGATCAATGCAAAGAAACAGAGGAAAACAACAGAATGGGAAAGACTAGAGATCTCTTCAAGAAAATTAGAGATACCACGGGAACATTTCATGCAGATGGGCTCAATAAAGGACAGAAATGGTATAGACCTAACAGAAGCAGAAGATATGAAGAAGAGGTGACAAGAATACACAGAAGAACTATACAAAAAAGTTCTTCATGACCCAGATAATCATGATGGTGTAATCACTCACCTAGTGCCAGACATCCTGGAATGTGAAGTCAAGTGGGCCTTAGAAAGCATCACTATGAACAAAGCTGGTGGAGATGATGGCATTCCAGTTGAGCTGTTTCAAATCCTGAAAGATGATGCTGTGAAAGTGCTGCATTCAATATGCCAGCAAGTTTGGAAAACTCAACAGTGGCCACAGGACTGGAAAAGGTCACTTTTCATTCCAATTCCAAAGAAAGGCAATGCCAAAGAATGTTCAGCTACGGCACAATTGCAGTCATCTCACACGGTAGTAAAGTAATGCTCAAAATTCTCCAAGCCAGGCTTCACCAATATGTGAACCGTGAACTTCAAGATGTTCAAGCTGATTTTAGAAAAGGCAGAGAAACCAGAGACTAAATTCCCAACATCTGCTGGATCATGGAAAAAGGAAGAGAGTTCCAGAAAAACATCTATTTCTGCTTAATTGATTATGCCAAATCCTTGACTGTGGGGATCACAGTAAACAGTGGAAAATTCTGAAAGAGATCGGAATACCAGAACCCCTACCTGCCTCTTGAGAAACCTATATGCAGGTCAGGAAGCAACAGTTAGAATTGGACATGGAACAACAGACTAGTTCCAAATAGGAAAAGGAGTACATCAAGGCTGTATAGTGTCACCCTGCTTATTTAAATTCTATGCAGAGTGCATCATGAGAAACACTGGGCTGGAAGAAGCACAAGTTGGAATCAAGATTGCCAGGAGAAATATCAATAACCTCAGATATGCAAATGACACCACCCTTATGGCAGAAAGTGAAGAGGAACTAAAAAGCTTCTTGATGAAAGTGAAAGAGGAGAGTGAAAAAGTTGGCCTAAAGCTCAACATTCAGAAAACTAAGATCATGGCATCTGGTCCCATCACTTCATGGCAAATAGATGGGGAAACAGTGGAAACCGTGTCAGACTTTATTTTTTTGGGATCCAAAATCACTGCAGATGGTGACTGTAGCCATGAAATTAAAAGACACTTACTCCTTGGAAGAAAAGTTATTACCAACCTAGGTAGCATGTTGAAAGCAGACACATTACTTTGCCAACAAGGGTCCGTCTAGTCAAGGCTATGGTTTTTCCTGTGATAATGTGTGGATGTGAGAGTTGGACTGTGAAGAAAGCTGAGCACCAAAGAATTGATGCTTTTGAACTGTGGTGTTGAAGAAGACTCTTGAGAGTCCCTCGGACTGCAAGGAGACCCAACCAGTCCATTCTGAAGATCACCCTTGGGATTTATTTGGAAGGAATGATGCTAAAGCTGAAACTCCAGTACTTTGGCCACCTCATGCAAAAAGTTGACTCATTGGAAAAGACTCTGATGCTGGGAGGGATTGGGTACAGGAGAAGAAGGGGACGACAGAGGATGAGATAGCTGGATGGCATCACTGACTTGATGGACGTGAGTCTGAGTGAACTCCTGGAGTTGGTGATGGACAGGGAGGCCTGGTGTGCTACGATTCACGGGGTTGTGAAGAGTTGGACATGACTGTATGACTGAACTGAACTGAACTGAACTTATTTTTCCAATATCTTGTTCTGTTGCTTCTTGACCTGCATACAGGTTTCTCAGGAGGCAGGTACAGTGCTCTGGCATTCCCATCTCTTTAAGAATTTTCTACAGTTTGTTGTGATCCACACAGTCAAAGGCTTTAGCATAGTCATTGAAGCAGAGTGGATATTTTTCTGGAATTCCCTTGCTTTTTCTGTGATCCAACAGATGTTGGCAATGTGATCTCTGGTTCCTCTGCCTTATCTAAATCCTAATTATGCACCTGGAAGTTCTCGGTTCATGTATTATTGAAGCCTAGCTTGAAGGATTTTGACAATTATCTTGCTAGCATGTGAGATGAGCACAGTTGCATGATAGTTTGAACATTCTTTACCATTGCCCTTCTTTGGGATTGGAATGAAAACTAACCTTTTCCAGTCCTTTTGCCACTACTGAGTTTTCAAATTTGCTAGCATATTGAGTGCAGCACTTGAACAGCATCATCTTTTAGGATTAAAATAACTCACCTGGAATTCTATCATTTCCACTAGCTTTGTTTGTATTATTGCTTCCTAAAGCCCAACTGACTTCACATTTCAGAATGCCTGGCTCTAGGTGAGTGATCACATCATCATGGTTATCTGGGTCATTAAGAGTTTTCTTTCTTTCTTTCTTTGTACAGTTATTCTGTGTATTCTTGCCACCTCTTCTTTTTTTTTCCCATCCTGAACCCCCCTCCCACCTCCCTCCCTATCCCATCCCTCTGGGTCATCCCAGTGCACCAGCCCAAGCACCCTGTCTCATGTATTGAATCTGTACTGGTGATTCATTTCACATATGATAATATACATGTTTCAGTGCCATTCTTCCAAATCATCCCACCCTTGCAAGCCCTCTCCCACAGAGTCCAAAAGACTGTTCTATACATCTGTATCTCTTTTGCTGTCTCACATATAGGATTATCGTTACCATCTTTCTAAATTCCATATATATGTGTTAGTATAGTGTATTGGTGTTTTTCTTTCCAGCTTACTTCACTCTGTATAATTGGCTCCAGTTTCATCCACCTCATTAGAACTGATTTCAAATGTATTCTTTTTAATGGCTGAGTGATGATATTCCATTGTGAATATGTGCCACAGCTTTCTTATCCATCCATCTGTTGATGGACATCTAGGTTGTTTCCATGTCCTGGCTATTATAAACAGTGCTGTGATGAATATTGGGGTACATGTGTCTCTTTCAATTCTGATTTCCTCGGTGTGTATGCCCAGTAGTGGGATTGCTGGGTCATATGGCAGTTCTATTTCCAGTTTTTTAAGGAATCTCCACACTGTTCTCCATAGTGGCTATACTAGTTTGCATTCCCACCAACAGTGTAAGAGCGTTCCCTTTTCTCCACACCCTCTCCAGCATTTATTGCTTGTAGACTTTTNATCATCTGAGTTAAATTCACCCATTCCAGTCCATTTTAGTTTGCTGTCGACATTCACTCGTGCTGTCTCCTGTTTGACCGCTTCCAATTTGCCTTGATTCATGGACCTAACATTCCAGGTTCCTATGCAATATTGCTCTTTACAGCATTGAATCTTGCTTCTATCACCAGTCACATGCACAACTGGGTACTGTTTTTGCTTTGGCCTTATCCGTTCATTCTTTCTGGAGTTATTTTTCCACTGATCTTCAGTGGCATATTAGGCACTTACCAACCTGGGGAATTCCTCTTTCAGTATCCTACCATTTTTCATTTTCATACTGTTCATGGGGTTCTGAAGGCAAAAATACTGAAGTGGTTTGCCGTTCCCTTCTCCAGCTGACCACATTCTGTCAGCCCTCTCCACCATGACCCGTCCATCTTAGGTGTCCCCACATGGCAGGGCTTAGTTTCACTGAGTTAGACAAGGCTGTGGTGTGTGATTAGATTGGCTAGTTTTCCGTGATCATGGTTTCAGTGTGTCTGCCCTCTGATTCCCTCTCCCAACACCTACTATCTTACTTGATCGTGGGGTATCTCTTCACGGCTGCTCCTTCAAAGTGCAGCTGCTGCTCCTTTCCTTGGATGAGTCTGTTTCACTGAGTTAGACAAGGCTGTGGTGTGTGATTAGATTGGCTAGTTTTCCGTGATCATGGTTTCAGTGTGTCTGCCCTCTGATTCCCTCTCCCAACACCTACTATCTTACTTGATCGTGGGGTATCTCTTCACGGCTGCTCCTTCAAAGTGCAGCTGCTGCTCCTTTCCTTGGATGAGTCGCCCCTCCTGACCTTGAACTGGAGTAGGTCTATTGGCCCTCCTGTGCCCACGCAGCCACTGTTCTCGGACGTGGGGTAGCTCCTCTCATCTGCGCTTCCTGCTTGGTCTGTTGCAGCCACCGTGCTTCCTGCGCAGTCTGTCGCAGCCGACTATACTAAAATAGAACAAAAAATAAAGCCCATGTTCTAGTTTTACCAATTGCCCTGGTAATGTTCTCTCTGGAACCTTTCCCACCTCTTCCTGCTCCTATACAGGATCTAGTTTAGGATCAGGTATTACATTTGGTTGTCATGTCTCTAATCTCTTTCAACCTGGAATCTATACCCAGTCTTTTTTGTTTTAATGCACTTGACATGTTTTGAAAGCATTATGTCCCTTTTTCCTTTGGGGGGAATTGCCTGACATTCCTAAATGATTAAATTCAAATTAAACATTTCAGCTGGGATATGGCAGAAGTGACATTTTGTCTCAATGTGTAATGTGTTATATCTGGTTTCACAATATTCATTTGGCCCTCACTGGTACTATTAATGTTGATCACCTGGTAATTACTGTATAGTTAGCATTTTTCCCTTTTACCACATAAGCAACCCATGGTGTGGGGAGGGGGGGACACTTTGTTTTTCTCAATTAAGTGTAAAAAAAACAAAAACAAAGTTGGATATACAGTAGGACCTTCTTATTTATCCATTCTATACATAACAGTTTGCATCTGTTAACTCCTAACTTCCAATTCATCTCCCCACCACCCTAACAACCACAGTCTGTTCTGTATGTCTTTGAGTCTGTTTTTATTTTGAAGATAAGTTCATCTGCATCAGATTTTAGATTCCACAAATAAGTGATATCCTATGGTATTTGTCTTCCTCTGTTTGACTTGAAAAGTGAAAGTCGCTCAGTCGTGTCCAACTCTTTGTGACCCCATTAACTGAATATACAATCCATGGAACTCTCCAGGCCAGAATACTGGAGTGGGTAGCCTTTCCCTTCTCCAGGGGATCTTCCCAACCCAGGGATCAAACCTAGGTCCCACATTGCATGAGGATTCTTTACCAACTGAGCCACAAGGGAAGCCCAGGAATGCTGGGGTGGGTAGCCTATCCCTTCTTCAGTGGATCTTCCCAACCGAAGAATCAAACTGAGATCTCCTACATTGCAGGCAGATTCTTTACCAACTGAGCTATCAGGGAAGCTTATTTCACTTAATATGATAATCTCCAGGCCCATCCATGTTGTTGCCTAGGGGAACAGTTACTCTTGTCTTCAGTAGAGGAGATTTTGAGCAAATGTAACTTGGTACAGTCTTCCTAAGGGGAAATTTGATATTCCACATCTTTGATTCAGTCATTTCCCTTTCAGTAATTTACTTAAGAACAATGAATGATGTCCACAAATGTTTAGCTATAAGGATGCCCATCATAGGCCTGTTCCCAACTGAAAAAACAAAAGCCTTCAAACTTTAAGACACTGAAAGATGAATTATCTACTGATAAAATACTATGAAACAGGATTCACAGAATAATCTTATATATTACACAAACATACACATATATAGGCACAGAAGCTCTAGAAGATGTTAACAGTCTTAGTAACACTGCGAAGTGGGATCATGAAGTGTTTTTTCTTAAAAAAATTTTTTTGTAGTTGGATGCAACCTCAAAAATGACAGAATGATCTTGGTTTCTTTCCAGGGCAAATCATTCAATATCACAGTATTCCAAGTCTATTCCCCAACTACTGATGCAGAAGAAACTGAAGTTGACTGAATCTATGAAGACTTCTAACACCTTCTAGAACTAACACCAAAAAAAAGATGTTCTTTTCATCATAGTGGATTGGAAAGCAAAAGTATGAAGTCAAGAGATAACAGGCAAGTTTGACCTTGGAGTAAAAAATGAAGCAGGGCAAAGTCTAACAGAGTTTTGTCAAATGAACATGCTGGTCATAACAAACATCCTTTTCCAACAACCCAAGAGACGACTCTGCACATGGACATCACCAGATGGTCAAAGCCAAAATCAGATTAATTATGTTCTTTGCATCCAAAGATGGAGAAGCTCTATATTGTCTGTTAAAACAATTTGAAACTGATCATGAGCACCTTGTTGGAAAATTCAGGCTTAAATTGAAGATAGTAGGGAAAACCACTAGGTTATTCAGTTATGACTAAATCAAATCGCTTATGATTATACAGTGGAGGTGATGCATAGATTCAAGGTATTGGACTTGGTAGACAGAGTGCCTGAAAAACTATGGACAGAGGTTCATAACATTGTACACTAGTCAGTGACCAAAATCATCTCAAAGAAAAAGAAATGCAAAATGGCAAAGTGATTGTCTGAGGAGGCTTTCCAGATAGCTGAGGAAACAAGAGAAGCAAAAGGCAAGGAAGAAAAGGAAAGATATGTCCATCTGAATGCAGAGGTCCAGAGAATAGCAGGGAGAGATAAGCAAGTCTTCTGAAGTGAACAATGCAAAGAAATAGAGGAAAACAACAGAATGGGAAAGACTAGTGATCTCTTCAAGAAAATTGGAGATATCAAAGGAGTATTTCATGCAAGAATGGGCACAATAAAGGATAGAAATTGTAAGGACTTAACAGAAGCAGAAGAAATTAAGAAGAGGTGGCAAGAATACACAGAAGAACTATATAAAAAGATCTTCATGACCCAGATAATCACAATGGTGTGATCACTCACCTAGAGTCAGACATCCTGGAATGTGAAGTCAAATGGACCTTAGTAAGCATTACTATGAACAAAGCTAAAGGAGGTGATAGAATCCTAGCTGAGTATTTAAAATCCTAAAAGATGATGCTGTTAAAGTGCTGCACTCAATATATCAGCAAATGTGGAAAACTCAACAGTGGCCACAGAACTGGAAAAGGTTAGTTTTCATTCCAATCCCAAAGAAGGGCAATGTCGACAAATGTTCCAACTACTGTACAGTTGTGTTCTTTTGACATGCTAGCAAGGTTATGTTCAGAATCCTTCAAGCTAGGCTTCAGTAGTATGTGAACCAAGAATTTCTTATGTACAAGCTGGATTTAGAAAAGGCAGAGGAACCAGAGATTAAATTGACAACATTCTTTGGATCATAGAGAAAGCAAGAGAATTCCAGAAAAACATCTATTTCTGCTTCATGGACTATCTAAACACTTTGACTGTGCGGATCACAACAAATGGTGAAAAATTTTTTCTTAAAGAGATGGAAATACTACATCATCTTTCCTGTCTCCTAAGAAACCTATATGCAGATCAAGAAGCAACAGTTAGAACTGGACATGGAACAACTGACTGGTTCAAAGTTGGGAAAGGAGTATGACAAGATTGGATATTGTCACCCAGCTTATTTCACTTCTATGCAGAGTACATCATGTGAAATGCTGGGCTGAATGAATCACAAGCTGGAATCAAGATTGCCAGGAAAAATATCAATAACCTCAGATATGTAGATGATACCAATCTAATGGCAGAAAGCGAAGAGGAACTAAAGAGCCTCTTGACGAAGATGAAAGAGGAAAGTGAAAAAGCTGGCTTAAATTTCAAAATTAAAAAAAAAACTAGGATCATGGCATCCAGTCCCATTACTTCATGGCAAATAGAAGGAGAAAAAGTGGAAGCAGTGACAAATTTTATTTTCTTGGGCTCCAAAATCACTGTGGACTGTGACTGCAACCATGAAATTAAAAGACACTTGTTCTTTGGAAGGAAAGCTATGACAGACCTAGACAATGTATTAAAGAGCAGCAGCATTACTTTGCTGACAAAGGTCTGTGTAGAAAAAAAGGTTTTTTCAGTAGTCATGTGTGGATGTGGGAGATGGACCATAAAGAAAGCTGAGCACTATATATGGAATTTAGAAAGATGGTAACGATAACCCTGTATGCGAGACAGCAAAAGAGACACAGGTGTATAGAACAGTCTTTTGGACTCTTTGGGAGAGGGAGAGGGTGGGATGATTTGGGAGAATGGCATTGAAACATGTATAATATCATATAAAAAATGAAGCGCCAGTCTAGGTTCGATGCGGGATACAGGATGCTTGGGGCTGGTGCACTGGGATGACCTAGAGGGATGGTATGGGGAGGGAGGTAGGAGGGGGTTCAGGATTAGGAACATGTGTACACCTATGGTGGATTCATGTTGATGTATGGCACAACCAATACAATATTATAAAGTAAAATAATTAATTAATTAATTTTTTTTAAAAAAAGAAGGCTGAGCACAGAAAAATTGATGCTTTTGAACTGTGGTATTGAAGACTCTTGAGAGTCCCTTGGACTGCAAGGAGATCCAACCAATCCATTCTGAAGGAGATCAGTCCTGGGTGTTCATAGGAAGGACTGATGCTAAAGCTGAAACTCCAATACTTTGGCCACCTCATGCAAAGAGTTGACTCATTGGAAAAGACCCTGATGCTGGGAGGGATCGGAGGTAGGAGGAGAAGGGGGCGATAGAGGATGAGATGGCTGGATGGCATCACCGACTCGAAGGACATGAATTTGAGTAAACTCTGGGAGTTGGTGATGGACAGGGAGGCCTGGTGTGCTGTGATTCATGGGGTCACAAAGAGTCGGACATGACTGAGCAACTGAACTGAACTCAATCCATACATTCTACATAGGTCACCCAGCTGTGAAAAGGCACAGAGGCCAAGAGTGCCTATCTGTCTTGTCCAGTGTCCTACCCTCCTCATTAGATGGAGAGAAAATTGGACCAACACCCTTAGAAAGCTACTAGTGTTCTCTATTCAATGAGATTTTGAATCAATGCTCATTTTAAAGAATTTGGTTTAGCAGTTTTAGCTGGTATGACCACTGGTATTCTGGAACTTCAGGGCTTTATACAGTTTTTCCACCTGAAGCTATTTTTCAGGTCTAATCAATATCTGTTAGTCAGGCTTAAGACCTTTGCTCAGGTTAAAACAGTAATTTTGGAGTTGCTCGAGAGGGTATTGTAACTATTTTGACTTGTGACATGGAGTGTTACATCACCACGTATTCACCACCATCTGCATCTGACCCCTCAGATGCATATTCAGCCCTCTCGCTTTTTGAAGATGGGAAGCTCAGGTAGCCCTGCCATGAAAGCTCAGCTGTAAATATGAGTGGTGTCAGCCAGAGCTCCAGTCTAGTGGTAGGTGATCCCATACTCAAGGCCTTCTTCCAACACTCACTCCCACACAGTTCTCATCAGGCCTGGCCCTTGTGTACCAGTCTTCTTTCCACTCTCTTCCCATCTCAAGTGATGGGAGAAGAGGCGAGAAGTGGAAAATTTAAGAGACACAACACCCACCTTTTCTTCTGCAGACTTGGGAGAAGCTGCCTTCCAGCAAAGTTGTCTAAACTATGTCAACAGGTGTGGCCAGGGGAAAGGGATTCCCTCTCTCCACAGCTGAAGAGAAGGCTTTTCCACCAGAATGATTACAAAGCTGGGGCTCTGCCCAGAAGGCAGGGCCAGGAGTCCCCAGGGGAGCGGCCTTCTGCTCTCAGCCCAGCTTGGCCATTCACTGGATATTTGATTTGGAGATGGCACATAGTTTCTGAGTCACAAATCCTCATCTATAAGTAGAGGTGGTAACAACGGACTTGCAGGGTGGTTGAGGATCAAATGAGAGGCTGTGACATTGCTGAGTTCCGTAATTGCCATGCAGTTATTACCTTTGAGTCCTGATGGAGAGAAGCCCTGATGAGGCCTGAGAGAGGGACTCACTGATCAGTCCGTCGGCTTTATCCCCACCCAAAACCTTCCACTTCCACATCTATTCCAATTTGCATCCAAAGAAACTAAGTTCATAAAGTTCTCTCTGTTTCCATTTTTCCTCTCAGTAGTTTTTCCTAAACCTCTGATACTTGCTGCAAGTGCAGGACAAATGAAAATACAATTGCAAATATTACAAAAACAGTAACAAAACTTTGAAAACTTCAGATGAGCTAAAATTGAGCTTGCTTCACTCATGACCTTACCATGGAGATATTGAAGCAACATATTTCTAAGGCAACTTAGAGCAATTTTTAATACATGTTTGCATAGGAGGCTAAGTCACAGCTCATAATAGAGGAAACCAAATGTGTCAGTCTTTTAGGGGGATCTTCTGACTAAAAGAGTCAGGAGTCAAGAGATAATCCCGACTCCCAGGTTGTCACAGGAAAGTCAGGGGCCCGATTCTGGTATAAGGTCTGCCACCACTTGTTTGCTGAGACCTGACCTCATCCCAGGCCCATCATTCCTCAGTGAACAAACAGGCCGATTACATCTTATTTATTTATTTATTTAGATTTTGGCTGCGAGACATGTGAGAGCTTAGTTCCCTGACCAGTGACTGACCCCTTGTTTCCTGCAGTGGAAGCACAGAGTCTTAACCACTGGACCCCTGGGGAAGTCCCAGACTGACTACATCTAACATGTGTATAGTTTTAAGCATTTTCCTGGGGGGCGGGGGGCACTCTCACAAGGATGTAAAAACACTTTATAATATAAAGTAGTACTGCGTACATATATACGTTACTATTGCTATATATATATATATTTATTAAAAACAATTGATTTGTTTGCCTGCACTGGGTCTTCTTTGTGGCATGCTGGATCTTTAGTTGCAGTATGTGGGCTCTAGTTCTCTGACCAGGGATTAAACCCAGTTCCCCTGCATGGGGAGAATGGAATCTTAGACACTGGACCACCAGGAAAGTCCCTATTATTACATTTTAATAAAATTTTCTCAAATGTGACTTGCTCTAGGGAGGTTCCCCAATAATTGGCAGAGGTGTCCTACATGACTTGCCTGTCTGTGTATTGTGCTAGGGGTTCTGAATCTCCACTGTGCATTGTATTGCCCGAGACTTAAGAAACACTGGCATCTGGTGACCAGCCCCAGAGATTCTGAGGACACTGGGCTAGGGTTTTAGAAGCTCCCTGTGTGGTTCTAAGGTGCAGCCAACATTGACAAGCACTGTATCAGGTGAAGGTGTTTCTTGTGTGTGACATAGTTTGGATGAACCTCATCATAAAAACACATCTTGATGGCTCCTGGGGACCAGATCCTTGAACCTATGTTTTTATGAGAAATGGCATTTAAAAACTATGTATTTATTTATTTGGCTGCATAGGGTTTCATTGCATCATGCGGGCTCTCTGGTTGTGGTGCAGGGGCTTAGCTGCCCCATAACATGTGGGATCTTAGTTCCCCGATCAGGGATCGAACCTGTGTCCTTGGCATTGGAAGGTGGATTCTTAACCACTGAACAACCAGGAAAGTCCTAGGAAGTGGCATATTACAAAGAAATTCGGTTCATTAAATCACAGCATTGTTCCCACGGTAAGGGCATCCTCACGGTTACTGACTAGAGAAAAGGAACCATGTACACAGGGAGGAGATGCTGCTTGTTCTAGTCTTACAGGTAGTCTACAGTTTTTATAGAATAGATCTTTTCCTTATTTACTTCCTTTTCATCAGTTCTTTGTCCTTTGCCAACTTCCTCTGCTTTGACTCATGTTTTCCTAAATATCCACATCCTCTGTGCATACTATAACTCAGTTCTCTTACTTAAGATGACATTTTAGCGTCAGGCTGGTGGTTATTGGCAGCTGGTAAAACTCTCTGTTGGAGGAGGGGAGGGCCCCCCTCCTTACAATTTCCAGTACTCCTTTATGAGGTGAAACATCACATTCAATGTTTTTGCAGTTAACGGATAAAAATGGACAGTCAACCAACAGTTCTAATGCCATCTTTGCTTCATCATCTCAACACACTATTTTAGGTAAGTACATCTTTGTTGGATACCCAAGGAAATCATTTATTATTACTATTCTGATGAGCGGATTAATAGTCATCCATGCATTTTTTTCCCGGGACTTTTGTGATGCAGTGTTTAGTTCCTTCTCAAAGAAAGCAAACTCAATGCAGTGGCAGAACTTGATGGACATCTTATCCTTTTTCTTTAAAAACAACAACAAACTTTCTAAATGTCTTGACACATACTTGATGTTCATAAAAAATCTGTTTTAGGAGAAGCAAGATCACAACTGTCACTTTCACTCTTTCTGTCAAATGTCAAGAAAGAACAATTAGGCAACTCCCACGCCAAGCAAGTGGAGTTGAAGTCATTTATTTACTTTTATGATGTTAGGAGTTGCATTCATTGAGATTAATTTGGCTCATCTAACTTGAGCAGGCTACCTCATTAATCTAAAAAGAATGAAAAACAATGCATGACAGGGACTGCTGTAAGTTCTTTGAAAGCAAAATTTAAAAGCAGGAAAGCAAATGACGGGGTGGAGGCTGGCAATCATGTACAGCTAGGACTTTGGCTGTTTTCCAAAAGAGATGATGACATGTCTGTTGGGTCCTCTCACTTCAGGGGAGCCTGGGCAGTTGCTAGAGGCAGGATGTGTATAGTCTTGTACCATATGCTTTGAGGGATCATTGTTGTTTTGGGGGACTAGTTCCCATTAGTCCTCAGGAGTTATGATCGGAAACTGGCAGATCTGGCTGTATAGCAGATACAGCAATAACACTGGAAGCTGAAGGGGAACAGTCTCACATTACAGAGGAGTCAACTTGATAGAAAATCTCTGAAAGCAGGGGAAGCGTCATTCATCATTAGTCAAGTAAAGTCTTCTGTGAAGAACTAGTTCCTGTAGAGAAGATAGGTAGCCAAGTGACACGTGATTACAAAGCTCCCAACTAAAGATGTCTGTCTAAGGGGGCTTCACAGCACAAGACCTACTTCTGTCTTTACCTGCTTTATCTTCTGTGTTTACCTGCTTTAGGGATAGCAGTTTAGCAACACCAGTATCAGTAATGTTCCCCACTTCATCACAAAAGTGCTTCACTATGAAATAAATTATAGAAACCAGATCACCACAAGCCCATTCTCCTGACATACTTCCTGAAAGAGTGTGGGGAGGGGACTTTCAAAGTAGTGACTTTCAGCCAAAATTCACACTGATGGGCATTACAAAAATTTTTTTTTATTGAAATATAGCTGATTTACAATGTTCTGTTAACTTCTTCAGTACAGAAACATAATTCAGGTATATATACTCCTCCTGGTGGACTTCCCTGGTGGCTCAGATGGTAAAGCATCTGCCTACAATGCAGGAGACCTGGGTTCGATCCCTGGGTAGGGAAGATCCCCTGGAGAAGGAAATGGCAACCCTCTCCAGTACTCTTGCCTGGAAAATCCCATGGATGGAGGCGCCTGGTGGGCTACAGTCCATGGGGTCACAGAGTCGGACATGACTGAGTGACTTCATTCACTTCACTGTATACTCTTCTCCACTATGGTTTATCACAGGATATTGTTCCTTGTGCTGTATAGGACCTGTTGTCTATGCATTCTATATACAATAGTTTGCATTTGCTAATCCCAACTCCCAATCCATCCCTCCCCTGCCTCCCCTCCCTCTTGGCAACCACAAGTCTATTTTCTATGTCTCTTCCTGTTTTGTACATAAGTTTGTGTCATATTTTAGATTCCACACATAAGTGATATTTTATTATATTTGTCTTTCTCTTTCTGACTTATTTTGCTTAGTATTATAATCCCTAGTTGCATCCAGTGCAGTTCAGTCACTCAGTCATGTCCGACTCTTTGCGACCTCGTGGACTGCAGCACACCAGGCTACCCTGTACTTCACTATCTCCCAGAGCTTGCTCAAACTCATGTCTATCGAGTTGGTGATGCCATCCAACCATCTCACTCTCTGTCATCCCCTTCTTGTCCTGCCTTCAATCTTTCCCAGCATCAGGGTCATTTCCAATGAGTCAGTTCTTTGCATCAGGTGGGGAGCTTCAGTTTCAGCATCAGTCCTTTCAATGAATATTCAGGATTGATTTCCTTTAGGATTGGCTGGTTTGATCTCCTTGCAGTCCAAGGGACTCTCAACAGTCTTCTCCAACACCACAGTTCAGAAGCATCAGTTTTTTGGTGCTCAGCTTTCTTTATGTTTTGAAAGCAAAATTGAGTTGCTTTGAAAGCTTGAAAGTTTGAAAGTAACTCTCACATCCATACATAACTACTGCAAAAACCATAGCTTTGACTACATAGACCGTTGTTGGTAAAGTAATGTCTCTGCTTTTTAATATGCTATCTAGGTTTGTCACAGCTTTTCTTCCAAGGAGCGAGTGTCTTTTAATTTCATGGCTTCAGTTGCATCCATGTTGCTGCAAATGGTGTTATTTCATTCTTTTTATGGCTCAGCAGTATTCTCTCTCTCTGTATCTTCTTTATCCATTCCTCTGTCAATGGACATTTAGGTTTTCTTATCTTTGCTATTGTGAATAATGCTAAAGCAGGTATGTTTTGACCAACTGGCCTTCCTGAGCCTTTCAGAATTTATAGAAGGCCCAGTATTTACCAATTTTATAACTAATAGCTAGTACCAACTAAGGGAGAAATGTCTAATCTGAAAGAAGTTTGGTTACAGAAAGTTTCCTCATTTCAAGACAAAATCTAAAACAGGAGATCAAGTTCAAGCCCACTTGAACTCCACGTCTTCCCACCTACCCAGCAGCCAACACAGCTCAGGAGGTGGCCACTGTTACCGCATGGGCTCCAAACCGAAAGGCAAGTGAATGGCCCACGTCCAGACCATGTACTGCTTGTCTATAGCAGACAAAGTTCTGTTTTCCTCAAGTCAAATATTGGATGAAAAAAGCTGGAGCTGGAAATTGAGACCCAAGTTTTTTAGCAGATTACATGTGTTTTGCTTAGTGTCTGTTGGACCAGGCAGACTTGCGCTTTTGTATCCTATAAGGGCAGAGAAGCCATCCTCCTCTACCACCTGGCTCAGGAGAACTCATGTCACTTCTAGGCAACTGAAATATTCTGCAGGAATGGGGACTGGTCTCTTCAAAGATAGCTACCTGTACAAGGTGCTGGTGGTGGAGAGTTGGGTGGAGTGGATGTTCTGCTCCCTGTTTGGCTATAAGTGGCAGGACTCATATTTGTGATCCTAAGAGGTGATCAGAAAATTTCTCCTTCAAACTCAAATGCAGACACACCGTCCATCTGCAGTTGTAGTGGGGAAGAACTTTTGTATTTGACTATGAGTTAATCACCAAAGACATGTTGCCTACAAGTTTATATTTTACATAATGGCCCATCTTTGGGAACCCCTGCCTCCCAGGAAATGAGCATTAAGGTGAAATACCTTTGTTTGGAGTACATTTTGGAGGGAGGAAAGAGTTGTTAGACTTCTACTCGATTTGTGAACTGGTTCATTTGCTTCTTTGAATGCTAGTATTTGTATGTGCCATTTGTGTTTTGTTTGTCTTGAATTTCTGTCTTAAAAAAGAGTAATGTTTCAACTATTCCTTAGAGAAAGTCCTCTCAGGTGGATTTTGTATAAGTGATCTTAATTTCTTTTTTTTTCTCTTAATTTCTGATTACATAAATTAAGCCATGAGTGAGATGATATTTTATTGTAAAAATATGTGGCCAGAGTACCTGTTAGGATCTCCACAATGGATTTAGGTAGGGTTATCTTGGAATCCTGTGCGCCATGCTCTGCTAACCTTGCTGTGTTAATTACATCATTTATGGTCTCCAATGTCATTGTATATGAAAACCCCAAGACCAAACTTGAGGGTTGTCTGTCCTCTGGGTTCTTTGTTTCATTTTGTTTGCTAATGCTTCTCCATTTACAGCTGAATCAATTTTATTATGTTTAAAAGTTTTATTGATGTCAAATGGAAGAAAGAAACAGAAGATTCCACTTTGTTCCTATAATCACCAAAAGCCTCAACCCAAAATCAGTCCTGTTGGTGGAGGCCAAGACAAAAAGGCATCCTGTTAAAGGTTAGAGGTGATCAATAGATATTTATGGTTTAAAGGTGGCTAATCTGTGAAGAAGCAGGTAAGAATGATGATCACATCCTGGGCTATAAATCTAGCCTCAGTGAGTTTTAAAAAACTGAAATCACTTCAAGAATCTTTTCTGATCACAATGCAGTAAGATTAGATGTCAACTACAGGAGAAGGCAATGGTAACCCACTCCAGTACTCTTGCCTGAAAAATCCCATGGGCGGAGGAGCCTGGTAGGCTGCAGTCCATGGGGTCACTAAGAGTCGGACACGACTGAGAGACTTCACTTTGACTTTTCACTTTCATGCATTGGAGAAGGAAATGGTAACCCACTCTAGTGTTCTTGCCTAGAGAATCCCAGGGATGGGGGAGCCTGGTGGGCTGCCATCTATGGGGTTGCACAGAGTCAGATACAACTGAAGTGACAGCAGCAGCACAGGAAAAAAAAACTATTAAAAACACAAACATATGGAGACTAAACAACACACTTCTGAATAATCAACAGATCATGGAAGAAATCAAAAGGAAATGGAAATATGCATAGAAACAAATGAAAATGGAAACACAACAATCTGAAACCTATGGAATTCAGTAAAAGCAATACTAAGAGCAATACAAAGTTCATAGCAATAGAAGCCTATCTCAAGAAATAAGAGAAACATTAAATAAACAACCTAACTTTACATCTAATGCAACTAGAAAAAGAAGAAAAGAAAACCCCAAAGTTAGTAGAATGAATGAAATCATAAAAATGAGAATAGAAATAAATGAAAAGAAATGAAAGAAACTATAGCAAAAACTAAAAGCTGGTTCTTTGAGAAGATAAATAAAATAGACAAACCATTAGACAGTCTCATCAAAAAAAATGAAAAAAAAAAAGGAGATGGGGAGAAGAATCAAATTAATAAAATTAGAAATGAAAATGGAGAAATAACAACAGACAACACAAATACAAAAGATCGTAAGAGACCACTATGAGCAATTATATGCCAAAAAAAAAAAAAAAAGGACAATTTGGAAGAAATGGACAATGTTCACTTCCACAACTGAACCAGGAAAAGTAGAAAATCTTAACAGACTCATCTCAAGGATGGAAATTGAAACTGAGTAAAAAATCTTCCAACAAACAAAAGCCCAGGACTAGATGGCTTCACAGGTGAATTCTACCAAATATTTAGAGACAAGCTAACACATATCTTACTCAAACTATTCCAGGAAATTGCAGAGGAAGGTAAACTTCCAAACTGATTCTATGAGGCTGCCATCACCCTGATACCAAAGCCAAACAAAGATGCCACAAAACAAGAAAACTACAGGCCAATATCACTGACGAACATACATGCAAAAATCCTTAACAAAATTCTAGCAAACAGAATCCAACAACACATTAAAAAGATCATACATACATCATGACCAAGTGGACTCTATCCCAGGAATGCAAGGATTCTTCAGTATTTGCAAATCAATCAATGTGATACACCATATTAACAAACTGAAAGATAAAAACCATATGATTATCTCATGCAGATGCAGAGAAAGCCTTTGACAAAATTCAACATCCATTTATGATAAAAATTCTCCAGAAAGCAGGCAAAGAAGGAACATACCACAACACAATAGAAGCCATAAATGACAAATCCACAGCAAACATCTTCAATGGTGAAAAATTGAAAGCATTTCCTCTAAAATCAGGAATAAGACAAGGGTGCCCACTCTCACCATACTATCCAACATAGTATGGATAGTTTGGAAGTCCTAGCCACAGCAATCAGAGGAGAGAAAGAAATAAAAGGAATCCAGACTGGAAAAGAAGTAAAACTCTCACTGTTTGCCAATGACCTGATCCTCTACATAGAAAACCCTAAACAGCACCAGAAAATTACTAGAGCTAATCAACGAATATAGTAAAGTTGCAGGATATAAAATTAATACACAGAAATCCCTTGCATTTCTATACGCTAACAATGAAAAAACAGAAAAAAATTAAGGAAACAATGCCATTCACCATTGCAACAAAAAGAATAAAATACTTAGGAATAAATTTACCTAAAGAAATGAAAGACCTACATGTAGAAAACTATAAAATACTGATGAAAGAAATCAAAGATGACACAAATAGATGGAGAAATATATCATGTTCGTGGATTGGAAGAATCAATATAGTGAAAATGAGTTTACTACTCAAAGCAATCTATAGATTCATTGCTATCCCTACCAACCTACCAATGGCATTTTTCACAGAACTTGAACAAATAATTTCACAATTTATATGGAAACACAAAAAACTTTGAATAGCAAAATCAATCTTGAGAAAGAAGAATGGAACTGCAGGAATCAACCTTCCTGACTTCAGACTATACCACAAAGCTATAGTCATCAAGACGATATGGTACAGGCACAAAGACAGAAATATAGATCAATGGAACAAAATAGAAAGCAGCTATGGACACCTTATCTTTAACAAAAGAGGCAAAAGTATACAATGGAGAAAATCAATCTCTTTAACAAGTAGTGCTAGGAAAACTGGTCAACCACCTGTAAAACAATGAAACTGGAACACTTTCTAACATCATACATAACAATAAACTCAAAATGGATTAAAGATCTAAATGTAAGACCAGAAACTATAAAACTCTAAGAAGAAAACATAGGCAGAACACTCTCTGACATAAATCACAGCAATATCCTCCATGACCCACTTTCTAGAGTAATGGAAACAAAAACAAAAATAAACAAGTGGGGCCTAATTAAACTTTTTTTGTATAACAAAGTAAACTGTAAGCAAGGTGAAAGGCAGCCTTCAGAATGGGAGAAAATAACAGCACATGAAACAACTGACAAAGAATTAATCTCCAAAATATACAAACAGCTCATGCAGCTGAATACCAGAAAAATAAACTACTCAATCAAACAGTGGGCCAAAGAATTAAACAGACATTTCTCGAAAGAGATATACAGATGGCTAACAAACACATGAGAAGATGCTCAACATTACTCATTATCAGAGAAATGCAAATCAAAACCACGATGAGGTACCATCTCATGCCAGTCAGAATGGCTGCCATCAAAAAGTCAACAAACAATAAATACTGGAGAGGGTGTGGAGAAAAGGAAACCCTCTTACAATGTTGGTGGGAATGAAAACTGGTATAGCCACCATGGAGAACAGTGTGGAGATTCCTTGAAAAACTGGAAATAGAACTTCCATAAGACCCAGCAATCCCACTGCTGGGCATACACACCGAGGAAACCAGAATTGAAAGAGACACATGTACTCCAATGTTCATTGCAGCACTGTTTACAATAGCTAGGACATGGAAGCAACCTAGATACCCATCAGCACACGAATGGCTAAGGAAGTAGTGGTACATATACACAATGGAATATTACTCAGGTATAAAAAAGAACACATTTGAGTCAGGTCTAATGAGGTGAATGAAACTGGAGCTTATTATACAGAGTGAAGTAAATCAGAAACAGAAACATCAATACAATATATTAACATATATATATGGAATTTAGAAAGATGGTGATGACCCTATACGCAAGAAAGCAAAAGAGACACAGATGTAAAGAACAGACTTTTGGACTCCATGGGAAAAGATGAGGGTTGGATGATTTGAGAATAGCACTGAGACATGTATATTACTGTATATAAAATAGATTACCAGTGCAAATTGTTGCATGAATAGGGCACTCAAAGCTGGTGCTCTGGGAAAACCCAGAAGGAAGGGGGGGGGTGCTCAGGAATGGGAGGACACATGTACACCCATGGCTGATTCATGTCAATGAATGGCAAAACCCCACAATATTGTAAAGCAATTAGCCTCCAATTAAAATAAACAAACAAAAAAACTAAGATCATAACATCTGTTCTCATCACTTCCTGGCAAATAGAAGGGAAAAAGTGGAAGTAGTGATAGATTTTACTTTTTTGGGCTCCAAAATCATTGCGGACATTGATTGTAGCCATGTTCAGACATTTGTTCTTTGTAAGGATCGCTATAGAAACCTAGATTAAATATTAAAAAGCAGAGACATCACTTTGCTGACAAAGTTCCATATAGTCAATGCTATGGTTTTCCTAGTAATCATGTACAGATGTGAGAATTGGTCCATCAGTTCAGTTGCTCAGTCGTGTCTGACTCTTTAGGATCTCATGAATCGCAGCACGCCAGCCCTCCCTGTCCATCACCATCTCTCGGAGTTCACTCAGACTCACGTTCATCGAGTCCATGATGCCATCCAGCCATCTCATCCTCGGTAGTCCCCTTCTCCTCCTGCCCCTAATCCTTCCCAGCATCAGAGTCTTTTCCAATGAGTCAACTCTTCTCATGAGGTGGCCAAAGTACTGGACTTTCAGCTTTAGCATCATTCCTTCCAAAGAAATCCCAGGGTCGATCTCCTTCAGAATGGACTGGTTAGATCTCCTTGCAATCCAAGGGATTCTCAAGTCTTCTCCAACACCACAGGTCAAAAGCATCAATTCTTTGGTGCTCAGCCTTCCTCACAGTCCAACTCTCACATCCATACATGACCACAGGAAAAACCATAGCCTTGACTAGGCGGACCTTTGTTGGCAAAGTAATGTCTCTGCTTTTGAATATACTATCTAGGTTGGTCATAACTTTTCTTCCAAGGAGTAAGCGTCTTTTAATTTTATGGCTGCAGTCACCATCTTCAGTGATTTTGGAGCCCCCCCAAATAAAGTCTGACACTGTTTCCCCATCTATTTCCCATGAAGTGATGGGACCGGATGCCATGATCTTCGTTTTCTGCATGTTGAGCTTTAAGCCAACTTTTTCGCTTTCCTCTTTCATTTTCATCAAGAGGTTTTTTAGCTCCTCTTCACTTTCTGCTATAAGGGTGGTGTCATCTGCATATCTAAGGTTATTGATATTTCTCCCGGCAATCTTGATTCCAGTTTGTTTCTTCCAGTGCAGCGTTTCTCATGATGCGCTCTGCATATAAGTTAAAACAAGCAGGGTGACAATATACAGCCTTGACGTACTCCTTTTCCTATTTGGAACCAGTCTGTTTTTTCCATAAGGAAGGTTGATTGCTGAAGAATTTATGCTTTCAAATTGTGGTGCTGGAGAAAACTCTTGAGAGTTCCTTGGGCTGCAAGGAGATCCAATCAGCCAATCCTAAAGGATACCAACCCTGAATATTCATTGGAAAGACTGTTGCTAAAGGTGAAGTTCCAAAACTCTGGCCACCTGATGTGAATAGCTAACTCATTAAAAAAGACCTTGATGCTGTGAAAGATTAAGAGCAAGAGAAGACTGGGGCAACAGAAGATAAGATGTTTAGATAGCATCACTGACTCAATGGTTATGAATTTGAGCAGACTCTGGGAGATAGTGGAGGACAGATAAACCTGGCATGCTGCAGTCCATGGGGTCGCAAAGAGTCAGACATGACTTAGCGACTGAACAATGACAACAACAAGGCTTGCTCAGGATCAGTTGCTCTCAGAAATAGGATTAAATTAAGTCCCTTTGAAATATTGCATGGTTGTTTTTTCTGCGTCTACCTAGATAGGATAATTGGAAGAAAAGTTATGACCAACCTGGATAGTATATTCAAAAGCAGAGACATTACTTTGCCNAAAAGCCTCTGGATGAAAGTGAAAGAGGAGAGTGAAAAAGTTGGCTTAAAGCTCAACATTCAGAAAACGAAGATCATGGCATTTGGTCCCATCACTTCATGGGAAATAGATGGGGAAACAGTGTCAGACTTTATTTTTTGGGGCTCCAAAATCACTGCAGATGGTGATTGCAGCCATGAAATTAAAAGACGCTTACTCCTTGGAAGGAAAGTTATCACCAACCTAGATAGCATATTCAAAAGCAGAGACCTTACTTTGCCAACAAAGGTCCATCTAGTCAAGGCTATGGATTTTCCAGTGGTCATGTATGGATGTGAAAGTTGGACTGTGAAGAAAGCTGAGCGCCGAAGAATCGATGCTTTTGAACTGTGGTGTTGGAGAAGACTCTCGAGAGTCCCTTGGACTGCAAGGAGATCCAACCAGTCCATTCTGAAGGAGATCAACCCTGGGATTTCTTTGGAAGGAATGATGCTAAAGCTGAAACTCCAGTACGTTGGCCACCTCGTGCGAAGAGTTAACGCATTGGAAAAGACTCTGATGCTGGGAGGGATTGGGGGCAGGAGGAGAAGGGGACGACCGAGGATGAGATGGCTGGATGGCATCACGGACTCGATGGACGTGAGTCTGAGTGAACTCCGGGAGCTGGTGATGGACAGGGAGGCCTGGCGTGCTGCGTTTCGTGGGGTCGCAGAGCCGGACAGGACTGAGGGCCTGAACTGAACTAGGAGCGCTCTCGCACAGTAAGCCCTGAGCGCTGTCGGCAGGAAGTCAGCCCGTCTGCACACAAAGAGCTTCTCCGGGGCAGTCTCTCAGCCTCGCCGATCTGCCTGCCCGCTGTCCTCCCAGAGGTGCAGCTCCTGTCTCCACTGGAACATGCCTGGCTGATGGAAACTCACGGCCGGGGACTCGCCCCGCCATACCTGCCGACAGGCTGGCGTGCCGCTCTTCACCCTCCCGGGAAGCCGAGCTCTGCCCACTGCAGGCAAGGCAGGAGGCGAGGACGGGGCAGGTCCTGCTGGAGCAGAGGCGCCGGCCGCTTCCCTCCCGGAGGCTTTCGCGGCCTCCCGCAGTGGCCTCGGCCTGGCTTTGCTAAAGAGCGCCGCCCCGCGTCCAGACAGAGGAAGCGCAACCCCGCGAAAGAGGCCCCGCGAGTCTCCAACAGCGTACAGAGCTCAGAGGGCCTCTGGTCTGAGACACCCGGCGCTTACTCACAGGAGCGGATTCCCGCCGAGTCCCTGGGAGAGTGTCCCCACCGACCCCTGCACCCGCGTCCGCACGCTGAGGGCCGGCACAGGCAGGGCCTGCTCGCGGGCGTCCCGAGGGCCCCGCCCAGGCCCGGGCAGGGCTATTCTTAGCTCAGCAGGAGGACGAGGACTTAGGAGGCGGCAGCTGCGTCCTGTCCACCGCGTGCACGGGGACGTCTGCAGGGACTCGGGGTGGGGGCCTTCTCCGCTCGCGCGGCGCGTGACTGCCCCCGAGCCTCCGCACCGTCCTTCCTCCGGGCCTCGCGCAAGACCGGCAGGACTGACGGACGGCCGCCCCGGGCAGGAGGGGCTGGCGCGCCCCGCACGTGCTCATCACGGCTCGCTCACCCGGAGGGGCGCTCCTCTGCACAAAGGCCGCAGGGCCCAGCCCGTGAGTGATAGACGGAACCAGGCTCTAGTCTGGGCGAGTCCGCACCGAGCCTGGGGCCGGGCCTCCGCGCAGCACCGGCTGCTCCCTCCCGGCCTCACTCTGAACGGCTCGGAGAGCTTGCTGCCTTGCGTGGGGACCAGACCGAGCCAACCTACACCTCCTTCCTTTCCCCAGCAACGCCGTCGGCTGGACGTGCTGGGCCGGCAGAGCGTGTAGAGAGCCCGGGGAGCCTGGCGCAGACCCCAGGCATCAGCAGCCTCTGGCCGCTTCTCAGCCGTAACAGACGGCGGCACACCACGGCCCCGCAGAGCCAGCCAGCCCCACCGCGGCTCCTGCGTGCGGACCGCGGACTGGCCGGCGCCCTCCTCCTGCCCCCACCCCCCGCCCGAGGCTCAGAGCCCACCTGGGA
>SJYX01002828.1:34740-57030 GCA_006410675.1 Oreotragus oreotragus | reverse complement strand
TGGACTGCAAGGAGATCCAACCAGTCCATTCTGAAGGAGATCAACCCTGGGATTTCTTTGGAAGGAATGATGCTAAAGCTGAAACTCCAGTACTTTGGCCACCTCATGCGAAGAGTTGACTCATTGGAAAAGACTCTGATGCTGGGAGGGATTGGGGGCAGGAGGAGAAGGGGACGACCGAGGATGAGATGGCTGGATGGCATCATGGACTCGATGGACGTGAGTCTGAGTGAACTCCGGGAGATGGTGATGGACAGGGAGGCCTCGCGTGCTGCGATTCATGGGGTCGCAAAGAGTCGGACACGACTGAGCGACTGAACTGAACTGAACTGATAAATGTTCTGAAATACCTAGAAGCTGACAATTATATTAAAGCTTTGCACATTATACTAAGCATTCCTCATGAGTTTGCCTCCAACAGGTCTGCCTACACAACTGAAGTAAATGGTAGTTTCATTACGGCTGGAGAGGAGTCAATGTATTTTATTTTATAGCATAGGCATTTAGTATATATGTATTGAGAACTAGAACCCAAGTCCATCCCTATGCCCAATCCTATGTTCAATTACAAATTAGAAACAAAGAGCTAAGAGTTTCCATCAGGTCTAAATAGTTGTAGATAATAAAGGAAAGACGATTTTACTACTAAAAAATTTCTCAAGAATATTCATTGCCCCTGTTCAGCAGGAAAGAGCCACAACTGTCTTTGTCCCTTTTCTCACGGGAATGGACACTGACTGTAGGGAATTTTAATGGGTAAGTAACTTTGTTTTCTGTTGTAAGTTAATCACTAAAGGGATATACATAATGGCCCATCTCTGGGAACCTTGCCTCGCATGTAATAAGCATTAAGCTAAAATACCTCTGTTTAGCTTAGAGGAAACACCCTGACCAGGCCCACCTGGGAATGACTGCAGGAAGGAAGAAATTAAAACATCCTCTCAAGAGTCTGATCAGAACCAGGGGGGTGTTTGACTTTACTCTCTACCCTTTTAGTATAAAAGAAACTTGAATTCTAATTTAGGCAACATTGTTTTTTGGGGACATGAGTTCACCATCTTCTTGGTCTGCTGGCTTTCCTTGCCCCAACAACTCATCTCCTGGTTTGCTGGATTGGACTGGGTAACACAGACTCTGGTGAAAGATGATGATGGGTCTGGGGCAGGTTCTCTGGTGTAGATGATTTCCTGCCTTCTTAAAAAGGCCACATATCCTGCCCTTCTTCTGTCATCTGGCTACTTTCAGATGATATGATTCGTCTCCTGCACTGCATAAAGCATCCTTCCTGAGTGATGATTTCCCTCATCAATGGCTTCTGGGAAATTAAACAGTTTTTCATTCAGAAGAGGCTGGAGACTCCTGATACAAATCTCAGCAAGTACCTTATTCAGAAACAAGATTTTATGTTCTCCAGCACTAACTATTCATCTGTCTTGTAGGTTAACAATTACTTCCCATCATTTCATCAGCAACCTTGACACATCTATAAGTTTACTAAAATCTTTTGGTCAAATGCAGTTAATTAAAGGAGTGAATTGATGTACACAGTATTCTGAATTTCAAAATTAAATAGGTATAAATAATCCCTAAACCAACAATGGGGCAAACCCAATGAATGGGTACCATTTTAAGTTTTGGTTATTCTTAAATTTATGCATTCATTCCATTTTTACAATCAGCTTGAACAGTTCTATGGTAAGTCATTTTGAGATTTAAAAAATAAGATTAGGCTAAATTCTTTACAATATTACATCTTCCCATTCATAACTTAAATAATAGAGAGGACCATCATAGATTTCTTTCATGTTCTTCAATTACATTTTTAGTTCTTCAGTAAGACCCCAGAATATGTTAGGCTTCTTTCCTCAGTAACTTTTTTAAACAATTGCTGCTGTGGATGGTATTCACTTCCATTTCACAGAATTCCCTAATACTGCATGTTTGTATAAAGTATGTTAGTCACTCAGTCATGTCTGACTCTTTGCGACCCATGGACTGTACCCCACTAGGCTCCTCTGTCCATGTTTGTAAATTGAAGTTGTATTTAGTCACCAGAACTGTCTTCATTTGTTCTGACAGCTTATCAGTTGACTGTCTTAAATCTTCTAGGTAGATCATATTTCTTACAAATGAGATTTATTCTCATCCCTGCATATCACTACTCTTTCTTGTTTTACTGCATTGGCTAAGATCTCCAAGAAGTAGTAAAGGATAGCCTTACTCGGTATCTGACAACAATGTGTCTAATATTTTACCCTTGAATATGTTTATTTTTAACAAGTTCAGAAATTTCTAGTTTGATAAATTATTTTTAATAAAAAATAATGTGAGTCAGACACGACTGAGCGACTGAACTGAACAATGTGCTAAACAAGATTTACTGCAGTTTAAAATTACTCCTCTTGAGGACCTCGTAATTAAAGAGAAACATGAAACAAATCAATGTTATTTGTTTTACTTTGCTATCCAGGAAGCTCAGAGCCAAACCAAATATAACACCTTTGCTCAACTCAGGCCACAGCCTGCTCAACTGTATTATATTGGCACCATTTCTTCTCAACCTCCCACTTATACTAATTTATATCATCCCTAACATGTTTTCTCCTTACTTTACTATTTTAACACATGTATCTGTCAACTACCACAAATCTTTAATAAAAAGAGATGAAATATAAATGAAAACTTTGAGAGAGATGTGGCTTCAGCTGGATTTAAAATTAAGAATGAGAAATGCAATGTGGACCCAAAAATACTGGTAGGCCTTTGTGTGATTTCCTGAACTAATGAATTTGTTATTAAAAGGTGTAACACTGTGGTTAGTAAGTCTCTTGGGTGGCTATGTGAATCAAGTCTTAGAAGACACCTGAAGTTTAAAAAGTTAAAATTCTGTGTATCCTTAGGAATCTAGTCCAGAGGAAATCCAGCAGTTAAGTAAGGCCTGCTTATACTTACGTTGGCCTAGAGCATGGCTCAGAGGTAAAGAATCTGCTTGCCAATGCAGGAGATACAAGAGACTCGGGTTTGATCTCTGGGTTGGGAATATCCTCTGGAACAGGAAATGGTAACCCACTCTGGTATCCTTGCCTGGAAAATTCCATAGACAGAGGAGCCCGGCAGGCTACAGTCCATGAAATTGCAAAGAGTCTGACATGACTGAACAACTGAACATAAGCATGATACTAACATTGTTAGGCTTAATTATCTGTCACAAGTAGCCATTAGTAAATATTTTCATTTCATACAATGAAGAGAAACCCAGGAGCTATTATCAACATTTTGAGTAATAGGTGGTTAATAAGTTTGTTGAATGTACACCCAGGTTGTTTCAAATCTCTTTTGGAAGGCATCAAGGAAAAATGATTACAAGACTTCCCTGGTGATTCAGTGCAGAGCCGTAACCACTGTAAGCTGTGAGACACAGCCAAAAAAAAAAAAAAAGAGTTATAGTTGAATCATCAAGCTAAAAAATAACTATACCTCCCAACACAAGTATAATATATAAGATAATTTGTGATATATATAATATGTGATTTTATTATGTGTCAGGCCTTTAACTATAATATAAACATTTCTATAATTTAGATAAAAATCTGAATTCCTCTGTTTTTGAGGCTCAAGAAATGGTTTTCTTTTTTCTTTAATCTAGATAAGTTATCTAGTCTCCATATGACTTGACACCGTTCCATAACCACCTTTTCACAAAGACAGACAAATCTTTAGTAGAAGTTAAATTTATAAACATTTAAGATAATTTGAGAAATACACAGTAAAAGAGAACCATGTGGTTATGTGGTATGTTTTAACTAAGGAAAAAACTCCATAATTCCTGGTTATATTACTGTTCTGGTTCATCAGAATTCACAGCATATGTGGGATTCTCTCATGTCCAGTGAAGTCAAGCAAATGTAATAGAAGGTGCTCCAGGCTGACACACTTCTTCATCATACAAATCTTCTGGTAGCTCCTTTTCATCCTCATCAGGGAAATATGTTGGAAATGGTAGATTTTTACAGAAATCCTTATATGCAGGCAGTATAGAATCTTTGATCTGGGGGGTGGGGGAAGCAAAGATCTTATTAATAAGTTATTTAAAGATAGTCTGGTTTACTTATTCATAATCCTAGAATATCTGTTTTCTCATTTTATTTTTTCTTTTAGTTTCTACATTTTCTAATGTGAATAATATAGCTGTTATACACTGAGTTCTTCTTACTTTATATATATATGTATGTATATATATATATTTATTCCAATAAACTTAACTAATCCAATGACAGAAACATAGACTTCCTCAAGTTAATCAATTACCTCATGAGAATCTCATGGATAGAGGAGCCTGGTGGGCTACACTCCATGGGATTGCACAGTCAGACACAACTGAAGTGACTGAGCACGAACGCACACAAATGGCTATTAGAACCATCTTATGGAAAAAAACTGAACCGAACCAACTTTTTTGCCAACCCAATGTTATTATTATTCTATATTCTACCATAGAATTTTTTAAGCTCAGATTAAAGAAAATAAAATTTATCTAGTACTTTTGTTAGTCTTAATTCTAACAAATAACCCCAAATTCTACCACATAACCCCAAATAACAAGTTTTATTAAGGAAATTAGCATATATTTAACAAGTAGTGTTCTCTCTGAGTAGCTAAGGATAAAGTAGTATTTAACAAAAAACAATATTAATGCCAGTCTCTAAATTAGCTCTATTAACTAATCTTTATATTCTAAAAATATTCTAATTACATTTGTGAATTCATAAACTGAGGAATAACATAGATATTGATATGATCTAAAATGTTGTTATATTTTTGGAAAATATTATTGGATTCTTTAAAGCTTCTGACTCATTCCACAACCTCCATTCAGAGATAAATAAAAAAAATTACATGTTAATTATACACACAGATTAAAATAAGACATTTTGGCAATAAGAAATGAGTAATTTGGTTGACGTTAGTACACAGCTGCTAGGAATAGCAAAGTACAGAAAAACATCTATATTCCTATCTCTCATTAAAATTGTTAGAAATTATCAGTCAGTTGCCTAAAAGGAAACACTTGTTTTAATTTTTTTCCCAATTTTTTTCCTGGGTTCAACTTTAACTTGGAAAAAAAAGATACTCTTACCAATTAAACTGTCTCAGAATTTATAAAAGAAAACCAAAGCAAATACACAATAAAGAGAACAACAAAACTTTCTGTGGTAATTTACTGCAAGATTCTGAGTATACTTCCCTTTGCCATACAGTGGGTCCTTGCTGGTTACCTATTTTGATATTTAGTAGTCTGCATCTGCTAATTCCAAACCATGAATTTATCCCTCTCTTAGTCTTCTCCCCTTTGGTAACCACAAGTTTGTGTTCTATGCTTGTGAGTCTATTTCTGTTTTTGTAAGTAAGTTCATTTATATCATTTTTTTTAGATGCCACATATAAGTGACATATGATATTTCTCTTTGTTTGACTTAGTATGGTAATCTCTTCATCCATGTTGCTGCAAATGGCATTTTCTTTTTTTATAGCTGAGTAATATTCCACTGTGGGCTTCCCAGGTGATGCAGTGGTAAAGAATCCTGTCAATGCAGGAGACACAGACTTGATCCCAGGATTGGGAAGATCCCCTGGAGTAGGAAATGGCAACCCACTCCAGTATTCTTGCCAGGAAAACTCCATGGACAGAGGAGCCTGGTGGGTTACGGTCCATGGGGTTGCAAAGAGTTGGACATGACTGAGTTGAGTGCACGCACACACACAATTTTCCACTGTATAAATGTACCATGGATTCTTTATATCTCTTTCGATGTACATTTAGGTTGTTTCCATGTCTTGGCTACTGTAAATAGGGTTGTGATGAACAATGGCAAGCATGTACCCCTTTGAATTATCATTTTCTCTGGTTATACATCCAGGAGTCAGACTGCTGGGCTATATGGTGACTCAGATTTTTAGTTTAAGGAATTTCCATACTGTTTCCTAGAGTAGCTGCACCAATTTACATTTCCACCAACAGTGTAGAGGGTTCCCTTATCTCCCTATCAACTCCAGCATTTATTACTGATATACATTTTATTTTATTTATTTTTAAAATTTTTTTTAGACATTTTAATGATGGTCATTCTGACTGGTATGAGGTGACTTCCTCACTGTAGTTTTGATTTGCATTTCCCTACTAATTAGCGAGGTTGTATTTTTTTTCTTTTCATATGCCTTTTAGCTATCTGTATGTCTTCTTTGGAGAAATGCCTGCTTAGATCTTTTGCCTGTTATTTGACTGGGTTGTCTGTTTTTTTGAAGTTGAGCTGTATGAGCTATTTATATATTTTGGAAATTATTCTCTGTTGGTAGCATCATTTGCAAATATTTTCTCCCATTCTCCAGGTTGTTTTTTCACTTTGTTTATGGTTTCCTTTGTTGTGAAAAACTTAAATTTCATTAGGTTCCATTTTTTAATTTTTATATTTCCACTACTGTATGAGATGGATCAAAAAAGATATTGCTGTGATTTATGTCAGAGTGTTCTGCTGTTTTCCTATAGAAGTTTATAGCATCCCATATTATTTTAAAATCTTTAATCCAATTCATTTCTGTAAATGGTGTTAGAGAATGTTCTAGTCTTGTACATGCAGTTGTCCAATTTTACCGCACTATTTACTGAAAAGACTATATTTCTCCATTGTATATTATTGCCATTTTTATGTAGGTTAGCTGATCATAGGTGTGTGGCTTTATTTTAGGGTTTTCTATTCTATTCTATTTATATTCTATTCCGTTGATCTATATGTCTGTCTTTGTGCCAGTACCAAACTGTTTGGAATACTCTAACTTTGTAGTATAAAGTCAGGGAACCTGATTCCTTCAGCTCTGTACGTCTTTCTCAAGATTGAATTTGCCTATCCTGGATTTTGCGTTTCCATACAAAATTTAAAATTTCTTTTCTAGTTCTAGAAAAATGTCATTGTAAATTTCATAGGGAATACACTGAGTCTATAGATTGCCTTGGATAGTATGATCATTTTAATAATGTTGATACCTCCAATCCAAGAACATGGTATATCTTTTCATCTGTTTGTGTCTTCTTCAGTTTTCTTCATCAGCATCTCAGTTTTCTGAGTATAGGTATTCTGCCTCTTTTAGTAGGTTTGTTCCTAAGTATTTTATCCTTTTTGATGTGATGGTAAATGAGATTATTTCCATAAATTTATCATCTGATTTTTATTGTTAGTGTAAAGAAGTACAACAGTACAATTCTGTGTATTAATTTTGCATCCTGCAATTTTACCAAATTCATTGATGAGATCTAGTAGTTTTCTGATAGCATCTTCAGGATTTTCTATGTACAGTCTCATTTCATCTGCAAACAGTGGTAATTTTATTACTTCTTTTGCAATCTGGATTCTTTCCCTTCTGATTGCTGTGGCCAGAAATTCCAAAACTATGTTGAATAGAAGTGGCAAGAGTGGGTACTTGTCTTCTGCCTGCTCTTAGAGGAAACGCTTTCAGATTTTTGCTGTTGATTACTATGCTAGCTGTGGGTTTGTCACATAAGGCCTTTATTATGTTGAGGCAGGTTCCCTCAATGGCTGCTTTCTGGAGAGTTTTACCGTAAATGGATGTTGAATTTTATAAAAAGCTTTTTCTGCATGTATTGAGATGACCATATTGTTTTTATTTTTCAACTTGTTAATGTGCTGTATGGTATTAATTGATTTGCAGATACTGAAAAATCATTACATCCTTGGGATAAATCCTAATTGATTGTGATGTATGATCCTTTTAATCTATTTTTGGATTCAGCTGGCTAGATTTTTTCATTAATTTTATTGGGGAGTTTTGCATCTATGATCATCAGTGATATTGGCCTGTAATTTTCTTTTTTTATAATTATCTTTGATTTTGGTATCAGGATGATGGTGAATGTGTGCTAAGTTGTTTCACTCGTGTCTGTGTGACCCTATGGACTTGTAGCCTGCCAGGCTCCTCTGTCTATGGAATTCTCCAGTCAAGAATACTGGAGTGGGTTGCCATGCCCTTCTCCAGGGAGTCTTCCCAACCCAGGGACTGAACCTGCATCTCATATCTCCTGCAATGGCAGGTGGGTTCTTTACCGCTAGCACCACCTGGGAAGCCCAGGGTGATGGTAGCTTCATAGAGTGAGTTCAGAAGTGCTTGTTCCTCTGTAATTTTCTGAAACTGCTTCAGAAGGATAGGTGTTAACTCTTCTTTAAATGTTTGATACAATTTTTCTGTGTAGTTATCTGGTCCTGGTTTTGTCTGTTCAGTTTTAAAATTACTGCTTCAATTTCAGTACTGGTAATTGGTTTGTTCATATTTTCTGTTTCTTCCTTGCTTAGTCTTGGGAGGCTGTATCTTCTTAAGAATTTGTCCANTAACTCTTCTTTAAATGTTTGATACAATTTTTCTGTGTAGTTATCTGGTCCTGGTTTTGTCTGTTCAGTTTTAAAATTACTGCTTCAATTTCAGTACTGGTAATTGGTTTGTTCATATTTTCTGTTTCTTCCTTGCTTAGTCTTGGGAGGCTGTATCTTCTTAAGAATTTGTCCATTTCTTCCAGGTTGTCCATTTTATTTTATACTTGCTTGTGGTGATGGTTTAGTAGCTAAGTCATGTCCAACTCTTGCGACCCCACGGACGCACACCAGGCTCCCCGTCCATGGGATTCTCCAGGCCAGAATACTTGAGTGGGTTGCCATTTCCTTCTGTAATGCTTGTAGCAGCCTCTTATGATCTCTTGTATTTCTGTGGTATAGGCTTTAACTTCTGCTTTATCATTTCTGATTTGGGTCTTCTCCTTTTTTTTCCCCTAATGAATCTAGCTAAAAGTTTATCAACTTTATCTTTTTAAAGAATCAGCTTTTAGTTTCATTGATCTTTTCTATATATATTTTTGTTTGTTTTTAGTGTCTATTTCTGCTCTGATCTTCATGATTTCTTATTTTCTATTAACTGGATTTCAATTGTTTTTCTTTCTCTAGTTGCTTTAGGTATAAGGCTATGTTGATATTTTTCTTATTTCCTAAGGCAAGTTTGTACTGCTATAGACTTCCTTCTTAGAACTGCTTTTGGTCAATAGATTTTCAATCATCATGATTTTATTTTCATTTTTCTCTAGGTATTTTTTTATTTCTTCAGTGATCCATTGGTTTAGTAGCATATTATTTAGCTTTCACATGTTTATCTTTTTGATTTTTTTCTTGTGGTTGTTTTCTTTTTCATTGTATGCACCAAACAGCTAGTGGTATATCAGTTCCATGGCCAAAGAATGAATCCACATCCTCAGCAGAGAAAGTGCTGAGTCCTACCACTGGATCACTAGAGAATTCCCTGGTTGCTTTCTAATCTCATAGCACTGTGATCAGAAAAGATGCCTGATGCAATTTCAGTTTTCTTAAATTTACCAAGGCTTGTTTTGTGACCCAACACATGACCAAACCTGAAGAATGGTACATGTGCCCTTGAAACGTATATTTCCATCTGGTCTAATGTGTCATTTAAGGCCTGTGTTTCCTTAGTGATTTTTCTGTCTGGATGATCTGTCCATTGATGTAAGTGGGGCATTAAAATTCCCCACTAGTATTACTGTCAATTTCCACTTTTATGTCTATTAATATCTGTCTTACTTGTTTCAGTGCTCCTATGCTGGGTGTGTATATACTCACAATTGTTACATTTTCTTTCCTTGATCATTATGTAATTTCCTTCTTTGTCTCTTTCAACATTTCTTTATTTTTAAAAGTGGTCTGATATGAATATTGCTATTCCAGCTTTCTTTTAATTTCCATTTGCATGGAATGTCTTTTTCCATCCTACTGCTTTCAGTTTGTATGTCTCTAGAACTGAAGTGGGTCTCCTCTAGACAACACATATATAGATCTAGTTTCTTTATCCATTTAGCCAGTCTATGCCTTCTGATTAGAGCAATTAATCCCCTTCAGTTCAATTCAGTCGCTCAGTTGTGTCCAACTGTTTGTGACCCCATGGACTACAGCATGCCAGGCATCACTGTCCATCGCCAACTCCCAGGGCTTACTTAAACTCATGTCTTTTGAGTCGGTGATGTCATCCAACCATTTCATCCTCTGTCATCCCCTTATCCTCCCACCTTCAATCTTTCCCAGCATCAGGGTCTCTTCACATCAGGTGGCCAAAGTATTGGAGTTTCAGCTTCAACATCAGTCTTTCCAATGAATATTCAGGACTGATTTTCTTTAGGATGGACTGGTTGGATCTCCCTGCAGTCCAAGGGACTCTCAAGAGTCTTCTTCAACACCACAGTTCAGCACTCAGCTTTCTTTATGGTCCAACTCTCACATCCATACATGACCACTGGAAAAACCATTGCTTTGACTAGACAGACCTTTGTTGGCAAAGTAATGTCTCTCCTTTTAAATATGCTCTCTTGGTTGGTCATAGGTTTTCTTCCAAGGAGCAAGTGTCTTTTAATTTCATGGCTGCAGTCACCACATGCAGTGCTTTTGAAGCCCCCCAGAATAAAGTCTGTCACTGTTTCCCTTGGTTCCCATCTATTTGCCATGAAGTGATGGGACCACATGCCATGGTCTTAGTTTTCTGAATGTTGAGTTTTAAGCCAACTTTTTCACTCTCCTCTTTCACTTTCATCAAGAGGCTCTTTAGTTCTTCACTTCTTGCTATAAGTGTGGTGTCATCTGCATATCTGAGGTTACTGATATTTCTCTCAGTAATCCTGATTCCAGCTTGTGCTTCATCCAGTCCAGCATTTCTCATGATGCACTCTTGCATTTAAGGTAATTATCAATATATGTTCTTATTGTCACTTTGTTAACTGTTTTGGACTTCTGTGGGTCTCCCTCCATCTGTCTCCCTCCATCTCCACCACTTTCTTTTGTTCACTGATCTTGTGATTTGATGATTACCTTTAGTGTTGTTCGGGTTCCTTTTACTTTTGTGTATGTGTTAGTCACTTAATTGTGTCCAACTCTTTTGCAACTCCATGTATTGTAGCCTGCCAGGCTCCTCTGTCCACGGAATTGTCCAGACAAGAATACTAGAGTGGGTTGCCATTTCCTCCTCCAGGGGATTTTCCTGACCCAGAGATTGAACCCAGGTCTCCTGCATTGCAGGCAGATTCTTACCATCTGAGCAATGGAGAAGTCCTACAGCTCAGATGGTAAAGTTATTTGTATATATATATAGATTATATATTTTTGGTTTGTGATTGCCATGAGGTTTTGGTACATCAGCTATATACATATGATTAAGCTGCTGATTTTGTAATTTCAATGGCATTTTTTATACCCCACATTAGTACTCCTGTCCCGTCATGATTACTGTTGTTTTGATATCATATTTTACATCTAATTGTTTTATGTATCCCTTAACTGTATATTGTGGATACAGATGATTTTACTACTTTTGTCTTTTAACCTCCCTACTAGTTTGCATGGATGATTTCCTACCTTTATTGTATGTCTGCTCACTGTTTATCAGTGAGCTTTTCCATTTCATAATTTTCTTGTTTCTAGTTGCGGCCTTTTCTTTTCTGCTGAGAGAACTTCCTTTCAGTTCAGTTCAGTTCAGTTGCTTAGTCATGTCCGACTCTTTGCAACCCCAGGAACTGCAGCACGCCAGGCCTCCCTATCTATCACCATCTCCTGGAGTTCACTCAAACTCACGTCCATCAAGTCGGTGATGCCATCCAGCCATCTCATCCTCTGTCATCCCCTTTTCCTCCTGCCCCCAATCCCTCCCAGCATCAGAGTCTTTTCCAATGAGTCAACTCTGCATGAGGTGGTGAAAGCACAGAGTTTCAGCTTTAGCATCATTCCTTCCAAAGAACACCCAGGGCTGATCTCCTTTAGAATGAACTGGTTGGATCTCCTTGCAATCCAAGGGACTCTCAAGAGTCTTCAGTATCTGCTATAAAGCTGGTTTGGTGATGCTGAAATCTTTATCTTTTGCTTGTCTGTAAAGCTTCTGAGTTCTCCATCAAATCTGAATGAGAGTCTTGCTGGGTATCCTTGTTTGTAGATTTTTTTTCATCACTTTAAATGTCTCATACCATTCTTTTCTGGCCTGTAGAACTACTGTTCAAAAATCAGCAGTCTTATGGGAGTTCACGTGTATGTTATAGTTTTTCCCTTGTAGCTGTTAATATTTTCTCTATTTATTGTCAATTTGATTCTTATGTGTCCTGGTGTGTCCCTCTTTGGGTTAGTCCTATATGAGACTTTCTTCACTTCCTGGGCTTGGGTAATTGTTTCCTTTCCCAGGTTATGGAAATTTTCAGGTATTTGAAGCTACCTCTTCAAATATTTTCTCATGCCCTCTCTTCTATGATCCCTATAATAAGAATGTTAGTGTGCCTGATGTTGGCCCAAAGGTCTCTTCAACTGTCCTTATTAATTCATCTCTGTTTGCTTGTTTTCTGACTGTTAAAAACTTCTAACTACTTGCTCTACATATCCATTCTTTTTCTAAGTTTTTGGATAATCTTTTAATCATTACTTTGAACTCCTTGAATACAATGCCTAAACTTCGCTACATTTAGTTTTCTTCTGGGGTTTTATCTTGTTCCTCCATCTGAAACATACTCTTCTGTTGCCTCATTCTGTTTAAATTTCTACTTGTATTTCTTTGTGTGTGGTAGGTTAGTTAGGTTTCTCAATGCTGGAGAAGTGGCCCTCTATATGGGACGTCCTGTGTATCCCAGCAGTACACTCCTAGCTCATCATCAAAGGCTCAGGGATCAGTTAGTCCCAGAAGACGGTCTGATCAGTTTGCAGGCTCAGTTCCATAGGCTGTGTGATTTAGTTTTCTTGTTTCTGGTATCTGTCCCCTGCTGGATGGGGCTGCTCTATAAGCTTGTGCAGACTTCTTGGAGGGAGAGGGGTTGGTGACTTCTCATTGATGGGTAGAACTGGTTCTTGGCCCTCTGGTGGGTAGGCCTGTGTCAAGAGGTATGTCAAAGGTGGCTATGGACTCAGGAAGTCTTTAGGCAGCCTGTCTGTTGATGGATGCAGCTGTGTCTTTGCCCACTTGGTTGGTTGGCCTCCAGGTGTCCTAGCACTGGAGTCTACAGGCTGTTGGGTGGGGCCAGGTCTTTGTACTAATGACCCAAGCAAGACATCAGCCTCCAATGAGAGTTCATGATGAATACTCCCTAATGTATCTGCCACTGGTTTTTACATCCCCAGGTTGAACCACAGCAGCTTGACAACTTCCAGGAAATCCTCCAAGACCACCAGGTAGGTCTGACCCAGGCTCCTATGAAATTACTGCTTTTGCCATGGTTCCAGGTGCACATGAGATTTTGCATGTTTCCTTCAAGAGTAAGGTCTCTGCTTCCCCCAGTCCTGTGGAGCTCCTGCTATCAAGCTCTGCTGGCCTTCAAAGCCAAATACTCGAGCTCCTCTTTCTGATGTTAGGCCTCGGGAGGTTCAGAACTCACTCCTGTGGGAGAACTGTGATATACTCATTCTCCAGTTTGTGGGTAGCCAGGTGGTAAAGGATTTGATTATATCACAAGTGTACTCTGTACTCTCTACCATCTCATTGTGGTTTCTTCTGTATATCATTGGATGTAGAGTATCTTTTTTGGGAGGTTCCAGTCTTTTTTTTTTAACTGATGGTTGGTCAGCAGTTAATTGTGACTTTGGTATGCTCATAAGAGGTGAACTCAAGGTCCCTCTACTCCACTATCTTTTGCCAAAGTTGCTGGTACATGTTTTTGTGTACTGAATCTTACCACTGGCTTTATTATTTCCCTGCCTTCAGGACTCTCTCTTTCATTCTTTTATGTTTATGTATATTGGCAAACCAGTTCAATCCCTTTTTAGGAAAGCTGGAGGTAGAACACACACACACCAAACAGGCAAAACTGAAAATAAACTCACATTATAAATCAGGATATAGGGACAAGCGCACATGCATAGTAAGTATATTATGTTGTAGCTCTTTAGGCTCTCTTAATACATTTAGTGAATTTCAACAACAAAAAGCTTACATTGATTAAACAGGTTTTATTATCCCTAAGACACTTACTAACTTTAGAATGAAAAAAAAAAAAGTTATTGGCAGCCTAGTACTCTGTATTCTGATGGAGCCAAAAGCTCCTGTGGAGTGAGTGAATTAATGAGGTTGCCCATCCAGCAAGAAAAGCCTAGGCCCCCAAGGACAAGGGGCTTATTCACCTGCTATGGAATCATTGGGAAGAATGGACAAAGTGGGGTGAATATTTTCAGAAGATTTACCAAACTTTTGACATTTAAAGTACAAGCTCACAAAACACTCCCCTAAACCCCTAAACACACTTTAATATTTGGGATGGACATTTAAGGTTATAAAAGATAGTTAAAGGATACTATATTTAAAAGACTTTTTTCAAGATGAGTTCTTTTATCAAAATCTATTTGTTGGAAATATATTCACTAGTGTGTTAACACTTCAAAGTGGCCAGACATTTCTCTGATGGTATAGTTGCTCAAAATGTATTTGGATTCCTCTTTTGGAATTGCCTTCAGTGTACTTTCTGAACATCTTCAGCGATAGCAAGCCATCAGTCATTAAGTGGATTGAGTTTTTGGAGGCAATCTTTGCTGAAGTGGATGGAAAATCTAAATAGTGTTGATTGTAAATTGTTTATAACAACCAGATCTGAACCCTGTACATGTGGTATTTCCAGGTAGTTGACCTGTTCATCCCTGTTGGTGTCAAGGACAATAGTGAGGTAAACCTGAGCAGTTCTTAGCTGGAAGCTAGCCTAGAACTGTATACAGCGAATGGAGAGAAAAGGAGGATTTGGCGATGTTTAAAATTTCATCTGCTATCCAGTATAATTTATTATGAAAAATGGTCATTTTCCTTTTTTCTCTTTTATTAGGTTGTGATTTAAAATGACATAACAAAATCTGGAGATAGGAATGCATTGAATTCTGAGGCCAAAATGTTAGGAGAAGCAGAGCAACAATCTGCTGGCTTCCAGTACCAGTATGACTTGGGTGACCTGGAGCTTGGAAACACCTAAACCTAAAAACCTGAAAACCAAAACCAAAACAAAACAAAAAACAAAAACTTGCCCAAATCTTGCAATAATTAATCAAATCCATTTTTTCTTCTAAAAAAAAAAAGAGAATTTCAATCAAAAAAGTGACGAGTTCCAGAAAAGTGAAAGTGTTAAGTCACTTAGTCATGCCCAATTCTTTGTGACTGTATGGACTGCAGCCTGCCAGGCTCCTCTGTCCATGGGATTCTCTAGGCAAGAATACTGGAATGGGTTGCCATGCTCTCCTCCAGGGATCTTTCCAACCCAGGGATCGAACCCAGTGTGCCTGCATTGCAGGTGGATTCTTTACCATCTGAGCCACCAGGGAAGCCAGAAAGTGAATTTTAATTACTGTAAGACTGAAACAAATTCAGTACCTTATGCTAATAATGCAACCTACTTGACCTGACTGGAAAAATCTAGGATTTAAGTTTCAGCATATTTTTTTGTTCTTGTTAGAAAATTAATGAAGAGCCTATTTCTGGGAACTGCTGATACACTTCTATTACAAGTTCATTTTTCAGAATGGACAATTCAAAATTCAAAAGTGATCTCTCATTTTGTATTATGTTGACTTAAATCTGAGGTTGAATATTTATTTTGTTTTTATTTGATGGGAAAAAAAGTCTCTAGGAGCTTAAGAATTTTTTTCAAGTCTATCTTATGCAACATGTTTTCTTCTCTTCATGTTTGAACACAAAAATACATTTTCAAGGAAAAGACAGAGCAATGCTAGTAATAATAATAAATCTCTCAAAATGTCCACTTCAAACCACCTTTCTTGTTGACTCTCATTTAACTTTCACCTCACATAATTCCAGTTTCCATGTCAAAGTACTCTTTAAAAATGAAAAGGTTTTTGGAAGGATGGAGATATACTGATATTTTTAATAAGTGTTTTGTTAATAACCTTTTTGTATTTCTAAATAGCCTCTTACTAGACCTACCCTTTGTGTAGGTTTATGGTTTTAGAGACATAACCTATAGGTTATTTTATGCAATTTTCTCACTCAGGTGCTACTACATAAGTAGAAAAATTAGCAAAGAACACGTGGGGAAACAGCTAGTTATTTTCAAGTCACATATGGGTGAGAAGAGAACTCCTGGCACACATCCACATCCCTGAACAAGAGAAAATAAAGACCGTTACACATACCTTTACTAAGCAATTTCTGTGTCCAGGTACAGAACCATTGACATAGATTATATTGTGCTTTGTGTTTATTCGCCACACCTAAAGTAGAAATAAAATCAAACTTTAAGAGTTGAAAATATGAGAATACACTTACATTAATACAAACAAAAGCTGAGGCTATAAGTAGCCTGGAGTCATAATCATGTTAGCAACTCAAAATATTGAATGAGAATAAAAAATTCAAATCCTATGGATGACTTGTGTTGTAATACCACAACACATGTCTCATGTTAAGTGGTAGAAAACTCTCATTTTAAGTATAAATGTGACTGAGCAATCAAGACTACTAGGATATCTCAATATTCTGCTGGCACCATTAAGAGTAACAAGTGGAAATTCAAGTTTATTTTTAGTTAATATGAGGTTGTAACTAGAAACTGGGAAGCCATCATCTCTCTGGGTCTAATTTTTTAAAAAAGTGTGCTAAGCAGATGGCCTTCAAACAGATCTTTATGTGGGGAAAACATTTACACAAGTGAGAATAGTCAAGAAACAGTACTGAGAAAGGGTTTGGGGGAAAATCCAGTTTGATCCACACCTCATGGGTAAATGTTAAATACTAGGGAAACCGAAAGCTCTCCTGTCACACATATGCATACATGAAAAGAAAATACACACAGTAGATACAAATAGATGTCTGTGTAAAGAGGAGAGTGAAAAAGTTGACTTAAAACTCAACATTCAGAAAACGAAGATCATGGCATCTGGTCCCATCACTTCATGGCAAATAGATGGGGAAACAATGTAAATAGTGAGAGACTATTTCCCTGGGCTCCAAAATCACTGCAGATGGTGTCTGCAGCCATGAAATTAAAAGATGCTTGCTCCTTGGAAGAAAAGCTATGATCAACCTAGACAGCATATTAAAAAGCAGATTTGTCAACAAAGGTCCATCTAGTCAAAGCTACGGTTTTTCTAGTAGTCATGTATGGATGTGAAAGTTGGACTATAAAGAAAGCTGAGTGCCGAAGAATTGATGCTTTTGAACTGTGGTGTTGGAGAAAACCCTTGAGAGTCCCTTGGACTGCAAGGAGATCAAATCAGTCAATCTTACAGGAAGTCAGTCCTGAATATTCATTGGAAGGACTGATGCTGAAGCTGAAACTCCAATATTTTGGCCACCTGATGTGAAGAACTGACTCATTGGAAAAGACACTGATGCTGGGAAAGACTGAAGGTGGGAAGAGAAGGGGATGACAGAGGAGGAGATGGTTGGATGGCATCACCAACTTGAAAGACATAAGTTTGAGTAAGCTCTGGGATTTGGTGATGGACAGGGAAGCCTGGCATGCTGCAGTTCATGGGGTCACAAAGAGTTGGACATGACTGAGTGACTGAACTGAACTGGCACATATAAAAGAAGGAAAAATAATCTTTAATTATATAAAATTAAAAAAAAAACTTCTGCTGGTTAAAATTCATAAATAACATATATCTAGAATAAGAATGAAAGAATGCGCACCAAAATGTTACCAATGAACATCTTTGGAGGTGGTTCTTTTGAATGGCTTATTTTCTTCTTTGTACTTTCTATGTGTTTCATACATATACACAGATTAGTCATTTTAGTAAAAATATAATTATATGGCACCTATTATCTACAACTCATTTTCACGTAGATATTACATATATTCCTCAAGTTCAAAGAGAGTGAATTTAACTCCCCCCTTTTAAATATATCATTATTTTACAACAATGGATGTATAGCACAATGTTTTTTGAGTACTTTTTTTCCTATTCTGATTGTCTCTATTGTCTCCCTCTCTTCTTTTCCTCACCCACATCCACCCACACATTTGACATTTAATACAAAATAATCTGGTATATAACCATCTACTCTGTGTTTACATGGCATGGCAACATGTATGTAGGGAGCTTATGTTTATTATAAGAGTATTACACATAATGTTCTGAATATTTATTTTTTCACATAACACCTTGTGGAAATCTTCCAGGTCAAATAATAGATAATTAACTTTTTTTTTTAATGAGTACATTTTCCAAGGCTTGGATATTAAATGAATACATATGATAGCAACTCCAATGCATGCACACACACACGCACACACACACACAACTCATACAGCACCATCCCTCAATAATTGTAAAACCATACACTGACACATGTTAAATACATATACTGCTGAATTTGCATTTAGGCATTAATTTATTCCTAAAAAGAGTCACTCCAGAAACTTACTTTTAGTCCAAATGCTGTCCTATCCACATTCCCCAACTGTCCAGGCATTTTAGTTCCAGGCCAGACTCTGGCAACATCCTAAAGAAGAGAACCCAAATTAGCACTTTTCAAGTAGTGCTTCTCAATTTCCAACAGTACCAATCAAACCAAAATTCAAATAAGAAATAAGTCATAAAAATATTCCACACCCTCCCATTTTGCTAGGCCCCAGTAAAAAACTAAACATGGATTTAGTCACATTTACCCCTAGAAAATTCCCTTTCTAAATTAGATTAGAACAATAAAAACACAGACCAAGAACATCTTTAGAAGAAAACTTCAGTAACAAGAGAGAGCAGCAAACGAGGTGTTAAGAAGGACATACAAACACATCTCACTGTCATTCAAAGAAAAAATGTGGACTGCCTGGCCTGTTTCCACGAATCTTCTGTAATAACTGACTTGAACTCCATCTATCCACTGCAGCTGGAATGGTCCTACTCTCCCACCCCTGCTTTTGACGTTACTATCTTTCTGCAGTGACTGAAGGATAGACTTAGTTATCTCCAAACAGTGAGAAACTTGGCTTCCATTATCAATATATATATTCATCTGGTCAGTCCTACAGTTCACAGAAAATTATCTCAGAATGGCTAATTAACACTACTTCAAAAAACATAATTAGAACTCAATACTTGCACACAGAACATTTTAAATTTAGATTCTGGGTATACAGCCAACAACTGTGCACAAGTTACTTGAGTTAGTCCACTCCAGTCCTCCACTTTAGTGAGGGTCTGTTACTCATCTGAAATAGGTTCATTTTCTAATTATATTCCATTATGGATCCCTCCACCCCTGTTTTTATTTTACTTTATATATATATAAAACATTAACATGGTTCCAAAGTAAAAAGTGTAATAAAAAAGTATATCTTCAGTGTCACTCCTGCCACTACTGAGCTCTTCAACTCTAATCTAACTCATCCTTAGTAGGCAATCAGTCTTATTAGTTTCTGGTTTATCTTTTTCATCCTTCTTTTTGCAAAAATAAGCAGGTAATGTGTGTATACCTGGGAGTTTGGACGAGTTCATCCGAACTCCCAGGTATGGAAATTTATGCTTATAAATTACAAAAATGTTACAATGACTAATTTTGTACAAATGCATCTTTATATTTTGGGGAGAATATCTTTCGGGTAAATTCTGAGAAGTAGGATTGCTGTGTCAAAAGCAAAATACATCGGTAGTTTGTTAGATATCACATTTCCCCCCATAAAGAATACACTCTTTTATATTTCCATCAGCAATGGATGGGAGAACATCCTTGCCAAGAGAGTGGAAAAAATTAAACAGCTTGACAGCACAATCTGCTAGGTGAGAAATTAACTCGAGTGTTTTAAAACTGTATCTCTCTTATAAGAAGTAGAATACATTATCAAGCTTTAGAATTGACCTTGCATTCTCTGATGCTCCAAAGAGTAACATTCCCCCAGGTTCTTTAGGCTATACCTTAGGGAGAGGTGTTCACTAGGCCTGAATTAGCAGTAGAAAACTCCTTCTCTCCTTCCTATGCCCCTATTGTCTATTTCTCATTTCTTTCTCTACTACTTTCCCCTTTATCATTATATTGTCCTTGACAACTTTTACCAATGGTCTCTTTTAAGGCAGAAACAAATCTGTTAAGGGACCAGTGAGGCCAGATGGAAGGGCACTCTGATCCCTGATCACTTTAGCGGACTTCAGAGTATAGCATGGGAGGCAGAGATGGGAAAGAAAGTAGGCAGACAGTACTGAGAACATTGGCGGTAAGTACATAGGATATAACCAGATAATTCACGTCTGGCTTTGAAAAGTAAAAAAGGCCAGAATCCATAGACGTGTGATTTTTATTAAGAGCCATCTGAAATAAGATTCAAATTATGTGACTTGATCCCAAAGACAGACCAAAGCACCATATGCACAAAATCTGAATCTTCACCACTAAAAAGAGGATCACTAACTTATACTTACACCAGTTGAAATAGCTCCAGGCCTCCTGTGGGTTTTTGTTTGACCATGAGTAGCCGGCTGGCCTTTAAATCCCCATCGTTTCATGACACCTTGAAAACCTTTACCAATACTGAGCAAGATAAATCGGTTACAATTTACATAATGAAGAGAGGTAAAATATCCCCAACTGCATACTTTTGATAGTATTTTAGAGTTTCAGCAAAGTTCCTCATCTAAATAACTAGAAAAGGCCATATAAGCAAAATTACAAATGAACATGCCTTTATCTTTCTCCTGATTGCACCATTTCCTGGAGTCTCATTCTATATAAAGATTGTAAGACAACAGCAGTTAAGCAGAAATTCTATCATACTAATTCTATGTAACAACACAGTAAAAGTGGGACATTTTAGAAGTTCAAGGTACTTGCAAGAGATACAGCAGGCAACCATTAAGATTCCCACCTCCTATAAAGCAACTGTATTCCAATAAAAATTCAAAAAGCAAAACAAAAAAAATCCCCTACCTCCCAGTATGCATGCCCCTGTATGATCAATCACTTCCCCTTGAGTCTGTGTAGACCAGCAACTCACCTCTAAGCAATAAACTATGGCAGAAGTGATAAACATCACCTCTGACTCTACATTACAAAGAGACTGGCTGCATCTCTGTGCTCTTGGCTCTGAAAGAAGCCAGGTGCCATAACATAAGCTATCCTAATGAGAGTCATGCAGCAAAGACCTCTGTAGCCAACAACTGTGGGCCTGATGCTCACCAGTAGCCACATTAATGAGCTTGGTAGGCAATTATCCCCAAGTTGAACTGGGAGATGACTGCAGTCTTGAGTGATGCGTCAGCTACAGCTTCGTGAGAGACCCTGAGCCAGAGGCACCCAGCTAAGCTGTACTAGGAGTCATGATTACAGAAACTGTGAGGTAATAAATACTTACTGTTTCAGGCTATTGTGTTTTAAAACTCTAGGCAGGGATATACAATAGAACATGAAATAAAATATTAATAATGCCCTAAATGCTCAGCAAATGAGAAGTTGGATCTTGGTTTCAAAGTCTGAATCAGAAGCCAATGGAGAAATAAAATCAGACATTAACAATTTCTTAAAAGTCTAATATTTCAATTTTTAAACAAAACTATTCTATTTTCAAATTCTGCTAACTAGAGAAACATCCGGGGAAGGCAATGGCACCCCACCCTGGTACTCTTGACTGGAAAATCCAATGCACGGAGTAGCCTGGTGGGCTGCAGTCCATGGGGTCGCTAACAGTCGGACAGACTGAGCGACTTCACTTTCACTTTTCTCTTTCATGCACTGGAGAAGGAAATGGCAACCCACTCCAGTATTCTTGCCTGGAGAATCCCAGGGATGGGGGAGCCTGGTGGGTTGCCGTCTATGGGGTCACACAGAGTCGGACATGACTGAAGTGACTTAGCAGCAGCAGCAGCAGAGAAACATCATGCAATGTAGACAGAAACTAATACTAAGGTTCAAACAGTATTAAAGTTTGTCTCTGATTGTCAAATATATGAGGATGATTAGTACAAAGAAATGCCTAGAATGAGTTTTAAGACTCTATCAGGCATATTTTATAGATCCTTAAGATAAAAACAATTTTGCTACCTTTCATTAGATATTAATATGTCAACATTTATTAATGTTATGTTGCCGTAATTTAACAAAGCTCTCACTAAATAAATCAGAGAGTCCTGGATTGAAGTAAATAAGCCCACCTGACTAAAATGACTTGTTTTAGACAAATCAAGATGTTATCATCATAAAAACAATATTAATATGTATAGGATATAACAGCTGAAAATTATCAAGTCGCAGGTCAAAGCTATTTGTATATGAATAATTTAA
>SJYX01002828.1:0-29261 GCA_006410675.1 Oreotragus oreotragus | reverse complement strand
ACTCCAGTACTTTGGCTATCTCATGTGAAGAGTTGACTCATTGGAAAAGACTCTGATGCTGGGAGGGATTGGGGGCGGGAGGAGAAGGGGACGACCGAGGATGAGATGGCTGGATGGCATCATGGACTCGATGGACGTGAGTCTGAGTGAACTCCGGGAGATGGTGATGGACAGGGAGGCCTGGCATGCTGTGATTCATGGGGTCGCAAAGAGTTGGACACGACTGAGCGACTGAACTGAACTGATACAAAACAGTTTAAGAGGCAATAACTTGAGTATTAGAAAATACCACAATTGAATTCTAAATAGCTTAATGTAGTTAATTCATTTAAAAAGATATTTCCTATTGAGGAAAACATAGATTTTTCCTTTAAAATTTTGAAACCAAAACAAAACAAAAAATTTGAAACAAATGAAAAAACAGTAATAGTGACAGCAGCCAATACTTTCAAGCATTTACTACATCCCAGATCTTGAGCTAAGAGCCTTATGTGCATTATTTCATTCAATCTTAACATTAGAAGAGTTGACTCATTGGAAAAGACTCTGATGCTAGGAGGGATTGGGGGCAGGAGAAGGGGACGACAGAGGATGGGATGGCTGGATGGTATCACTGACTTGATGGACGTGAGTCTGAGTGAACTCTGGGAGTTGGTGATGGATAGGGAGGCCTGGTGTGCTGCAATTCATGGGGTCACAAAGAGTCGGACACAACTGAGCAACTGAACTGATGATCAGTATCATGTTAAAGATGAGGCTCTTGAAGAAAGTGAAAGAGGTTGAGTGAAAACTCAACATTCAAAAAACAAAGATCATGGCATTCAGTCCCATCACTTCATGGCAAACACAATGGGGAAAAAATGGAAACAGTGAGAGACTATTTTCTTGGGCTCCAAAATCACTGCGAACGGTGACTGCAGTCATGAAATTAAAAGACGCTTGCTGCTTGGAAGGAAAGCTATGAGCAATCTAGACAACTTATGAAAACAGGAGAGTTATCACTTTGCCAATAAAGGTCCATATAGTCAAAGCTATGGTTTTTCCAGTAGTCATGTATGGATGTGAGAGTTGGACCATAAAGAAGGCTGAGCACTGAAGAATCGATGCTTTCTAACTGTGATGTTAGAGAAGACTCTTGAGAGTCCTGTGGACAGCAAGGAGATCAAACCAGTCCATCCTAAAGGAAATCAACCCTGAATATTCATTGGAAGGACTGATGCTGAAGCTCCAATACTTTGGCCACCTGATGTGAAGAGCCAACTCATTGGAAAGGACTGTGATGCTGGGAAAGATTGAAGGCAGGAGAAGGGGGAGACAGAGGATGAGATGGATGGATGGCATCACTGATTCAACGGACATAAATTTGAGCAAACTCCAGGAGACAATGAAGGACAGGGAAGCCTGGTGTGCTGTAGCCCGTGGGGTGGCAAAGAGTCGGACGTAACTAAGCAACTGAACAACAACAAAGATGAGGTGACAGAGAGGCTAAGAAAGCTGTCTAGGTCACAGCGCTGCTGAGAAGCAGAGCCATGCTTTGATCACGCTCCCTAGACCACCACACTTTGACTGCTGAAAACATTGTTTTTTCAGAGACTATTTCCCTCTATAGTTTACTCATTTAGAAAGTTTTTCACTAGTATGCCTAAAATTTTACTGCTTTGAATAACCAGTAAGTAAAGTAACTTATTAAAATGTGCAGGGCTGAAGGCAGCATGTATCTTGTTTCCCTCGAGCTTCTGACCATGTGGAAGCACCCTTCTCTGAACAATATGCAGGACTGAGCACACAGCTCAAAAGTCTCCGCTTTGTTAAGAACCTACCTAGCTTTTTAATCACCTGAAGGCTCTGATGGACAATATTTCTGTACATATTTTGATGTTTTAATGAAAGAACCCAAATTAACTCTTCCTACTCCTTTCATTTTTACTACCAGTAACAATATTATCAAATTAAGTACCCTGTCTGTCTCTCCTGGCAGCTGTTTCTCTTTGGGCTTCCCAGGTGGCTCAGTGGTAAAGAATCTCAGTGGTAAAGAATGCAGGAGACACAAGAGATGTGGGTTCGATCCTTGGGTCAGGAAGATCCCCTGGAGAAAGAAATGGCAACCCATTCCAGCATTCTTCCTGGGAAATCCCATGGACAGAGGAACTTGGTGGGCTACAGTCCACTGGGTCACAAAGAGTCAAACATGACTGAGCATACATACATATTTTTCCTATTGTGAGCCAAAGGGTAATGAGAATTTAAAGGACAGTGATAACTTCAAAAAGAGTAAGATTATGACAGAAATTACTATTTAAGTAATAAGATTATGCCTGAAAATATATGGGTTGTTTTCATTAGCCCAGACTCACAGACAGATTTTGTAGATGATCTTACATACAGAAAGACAAAAATCTTTTAAGTAACTGAATGAACTGTTTTCTGATTTCAATCTGAGATTTGAGAAATTACTTCAGGCATGCCACTGTCATGAATTCAAAGTTCAGTAAGACACCTGGCAGGAAAGTGTCCCATGCCCACCAGTATGGGCTCATCACCATCACCAGTGTCTTCCAAGTTCTTTAAGAGAGGCCTAACATTTTTCTCCTAAACAATGCAGAATGTGTATTTACAGTTTTCTTTTTGTTTATCTTACTTTCATTCTTTCCTGAGTTTTCTCCTTTAAAAAAAAAGAAAAAAGAAAAACTCAGAATAAGCACTGCTAGAATTCAACAGAAAACAATGGACTAAACATCGTATGTTAAGATAGAATCAACAGTCACACTTTATCTTAGTGACTCTTTCTACATTTTCTAGAGATGTTTCTTCCTCAAAATTGAGAGAGAAAGAAAGGGAAAAACGTTGAACCTCCAAACCCATCATCTGTTAGAAATTACAGTGGAATATAATCGCCATTACAGAACAAGAATATAGTCTTTAAAAGGGTCCTAGTATACTAGGTAATACCACTGCCTAGAGGCAGTCGTAGTAGTGTGGGGAATGCATCATTATATATGCTAGACTTTAATTAGAATAAATTACATAAAACTGATACATTTCAAAGACTGAGACTTACTATTTATAGAATAATGAAAACTGAAAAATTATTCTAATACAAAAGCTTTATATATTAGATGTAAAGGATCTTTCCCACATAATCTAAATAGAATTTGTATTCTCAGACTCTTTAGATAAAAAACTGTTTCTGGTTTAAAAATACGGCACAGGTAAATATAATTTTTTTTTCAATGTAAGCAGATTTTCCAATGTAATCATTAAAAGAAGAACATTTTATAAAGGTAGGGAAGCCTGTTGTGGACTGTGGGCCCCAGGTCAATAAAGGTCCTAAAGATGGTTGGATGGAAACTTGCTCTAAAAGCCACTGGTTGGGTAGCTTTCAGGGAGATTATCTCCCAAAGGCCACTGCTAATTCTTTGAAATTTTGGAATGAGACCCTCACCTCCAGGTTGGCTAACCTGCCTGAGAAACCACCTGCCATTGACTGGGCTTACAAGGCCAATGTGGCAAAGGCTGGCTTGAAAGATGACTTTGAGAAGAAGTTAATGCCCTGAAGGTTCCTATGCCAGAGGATAAATACACTGTCCAGGTAGACACTGAAGAAAAAGAAGATGTGAAAAGCTGTGCTGAGTTTCAGTCTCTCTCAAAGACCAGAATTGGGGAATATGAGAAAGAGCTGGAGATGATGAGGAACATAATAACACTTGATCAGATGACCATTGAGGAATTGAATGAAGTTTTCCCAGCAACCATATTAGACAAGAAAAAGTACTTCTACTAGCCTCACAAGCCAACTGAGAATTTATAAACTTCAGTCTGGGAGAAGGCTCTGGCCCCTGAATTATAAACTCTGGACATTAAAGATAATTACATAGTGAAAAGACAATTTAAGGAAGTCTTCAAGGAGAGGCTTCCAGCCATAAAAAGGAACACATTTGAGTCTAATGAGGCAGATGAACCTAGAGCCTATTATGCAGAATGAATTAAGTCAGAAAGAGAAAAATATCATATATTAATGCATATATATGGAATGTAGAAAGATGGTACTGATGAGCCTATTTACAGAACAGCAGTGGAGACGCAGACATAGGGAACAGACTTGGGGACACAGTGGGAAAAGGAAAGGGTGGGACAAATGGAGAGAGTAGCGTGAAAATACATACATTTACCATACGTAAAACAGAAAGCCAGTGGGAATTTGCTGCATGACCCAGGGAACTCGAGCTGGGGCTTTGTGACAACCTAGAGGGGTGGGACAGAGGTTCAAGAGGGAAGGGATGAATGTATACCTATGGCTGACTCACGCTGATGCATGGCAGAAACCAAAGCAATACTGTAAAGCAATTATCCTCCAATTAAAAATAAATAAAATGTTTTACAAACATAAAAAGAAAGGGGGTTGCTAGTGTTGGTTACTGGTCACTTAAAAGAAAATGTCTGTAGACAATTTCATTCTTTAAGTAGATAGATTCTATTAACACTGTATTTTCTTAAATTAGTATTTTTCCATTTTAAATTTTTCTTATTTCTAACATATATTTAATCCAGTAATTAAAATGGAAAGTATATGGTAAAAAATTTGAAATACTCAAAATTAAGTGTAGACTTAACAATTAAATAGAATTATTACAACATGAGAAAAATAAATTTCAATTAGAAACAAGTCTCAAATTAATCTCTAATGGAAAGATGATGAAGCCAGTTACTAAGGAGACCAGTTTTCAGTTTCATGCTAACTAAAATGTGGTTAATACACAGGCTTACTTTTATTGCAATGTCATTTGAAATCAGATTGACTAGACTTGCATACTTTAAAACAGATGTCCATATGTTATCATTTGAGTTCAGTTCAGTTCAGTTGCTCAGTAGTGTCCGACCCCATGGATTACAGCACACCAGGCTTCCCTGTCTATCATCAACCCCTGGAGCTTGCTCAAATTCATGTCCATAGAGTCGGTGACACCATCCAACCATCTCATCCTCTGTCATCCCCATCTCCTGCCTTCAATCTTTCCCAATGGGTGAGCGCTTCACAACAGGTGGCCAAAGTATTGGAACTTCAGCTTTAGCATCAGTCTTTCCAATGAATATTCAGGACTGATTTCCTTTAGGACGGACTGGTTGGATCTCCTTGCAGTTTGATTCCAGCTTGTGCTTCCTCCAGCTCAGCATTTCACATGATTTACTCTGCATATAAGTTAAATAAGCAGGGTGACAATATTCAGCCTTGACATATTCCTTTCCCAATTTGGAACCAGTCTACTGTTCCATGTCTGGTTCTATCTGTTGCTTCTTGACCTGCACACAGATTTTTCAGGACTAATTTGAGTAAGCTGAGAAAAGGCAGGCACTGGGACTCTGTGCTGGGTAAAGGAGCCCAGAAAAGCAAGTCCACTGATGAGCTCCTGACTGTTCTTCAGTCCAGTGGTTCTCAGTGTGGTCCCTGGACTAGCAGTATCCACACAACCTGGGAACTTGTTGGAAATGCAAATTCTCAGGTACTTCCCCAGATCTAATGAATCTGAAGATTGGTAGTAGATAGAAGATTGTTTAACAAGCCGAAGATTGGTAGTAGATAGAAGACTGTTTAACAAGCCTTCTTGGAGATGCTGAAGCCCACTCAAGTGTGGGAACTGATGCTCCAGGCTATGAACCCTTGTCCCTCATCTGACCTAACTATGTCAGTGCAACACTTTTTCTCCAGTGTGTACATCTATAACATCATTAATAATCAAGATGATGGAATCCAGAAGTTTCAAAATTTTAAAACAGGGGCTGCAAAAGGAGGACAAAGTACAAAAAAGGAGGACAAAGTTGACCGCCACAACGTGGAGCCTATGTCTAAAAGATAATGGTTCCATTTACAGTCAACCAAGAAAAAACATTCTCACTGGCTGTAAAGGACTAAAACTCCAAGCTGGGGGTACTGTTCAAAAAATGAGAAGCATCATGGAGCGGAGATAGAAGTTTAAAGAGGAGAAAGAAAAGCAAGCAGATTCATGCATGAGTGCATGTACACAGGTACACACACATATGGGGAAAGTCAATGGCAGTGACAGCCGCCACCAAGACTATGTGTAGCTTAGATGCAAGCCTGCTCAGGAGAGACCCAAAACGTCTCCACATGAGGAGGACAGAGTTCTATAAATTTGAAAGCACTTACAAGCACCCTGAGGCCCTAATAACACGCCAGCTATGAAAACTATAGTTATCAGCAACATTTAGCAAAAGATCAGTCTGTTTCATTTTGATCTCAGGTAATACCCCCAAAAGGTACATACACTAGAGTACTGTGCACACATTATACAGTCAAACAGAAGGTGGTACAGCAGCCACACAACAAATGTAGGTCCCCCTTCTCCACAGGTGCGTGTCAACTAATCTAAAGCCTAAGGCTAGTTCCTCTCTCAGTTCTCAGCTGTTTAATCCTGAGGCTTAAATGCACATGGCTATACGCACTCTTGTCTTCTAGATATATGCTCTTAAAACACAAAACCAACACATTCCCCCCAAAGGCTGAAGTTTTAAAAACAGCTTTTGAGAAGTTAAGGAACGGGGGTAGGGGAGGGAGGCTCAAGAGGGAAGTAATATGTATAACTTTGGCTGATTTGCATTGCTGTATGGCAGAAATCAACACAACATGGTAAAGCAATTTTCCTTCAATTAAAAAAAAAAAAAAAAAAGAAGTCAAAGAAATCCAACAACATATGAAATAAAAGCATCTACTGAACAAAGACACTAAAAAGGCTAGGCTCCAATCCAAGCTAGTTACAAACACTGCCACAAGGCATCTGTTAACAAAGGAAACTGATTTTGTGGGGCTTCTTGAATATCTCATTTACCCTACAAAATATGTAGTGGAAAGCACACATTATTAACTGTAAGTTAACAAATTACCATGAAGTATTTTATTATGTGTAATAATTTAGGAATTTAAAAAGTAAAACCATCTGATTCATAACACATGTCTCCCTATCTACCCAAACCAAAGCTTTATAGCTCCAATATTTTGACTTCTTCACGAGGGCACGCAGGACAAACGTTACCATGAGACCAGTAATCTCAGAGGCCCCAGCAAGTAGGAATGAGTTCACAACAATCAGGAAGAAGGGAGTAGAGGAGGACGGTTCAGAGTCTCTTTAAAGCCTTACTCTCCTCTCCAGGCCAACCCCCCTCCATTTCTAAATAGCTAATCAAAACCTAAGGTCCCTAGGACCTGTGTGCCATGGCCCATATTAGAAAGCAGGCAATAATAATGAGGAAGCGAAGAAGTATCTGACTGCATTTAGGAAACTAAGATTTATCTGGTTTTCGTGGATACGAGCAGCAGCTCTGGCTCAGTCACTGCGATCTAAGGTTATCCCAGAGCACCTCTAGGCTATTTTCATTTTCAAACGGTTCTTAGTCAGAATATTCCTGGAACATAGGCTGCATACCTTGTCAAATGAAGATGTGTATAAGAGACAGGTATCCACACAACCTGGGAACTTGTTGGAAATGCAAATTCTCAGGTACTTCCCCAGATCTAATGAATCTGAAGATTGGTAGTAGATAGAAGATTGTTTAACAAGCCGAAGATTGGTAGTAGATAGAAGACTGTTTAACAAGCCTTCTTGGAGATGCTGAAGCCCACTCAAGTGTGGGAACTGATGCTCCAGGCTATGAACCCTTGTCCCTCATCTGACCTAACTATGTCAGTGCAACACTTTTTCTCCAGTGTGTACATCTATAACATCATTAATAATCAAGATGATGGAATCCAGAAGTTTCAAAATTTTAAAACAGGGGCTGCAAAAGGAGGACAAAGTACAAAAAAGGAGGACAAAGTTGACCGCCACAACGTGGAGCCTATGTCTAAAAGATAATGGTTCCATTTACAGTCAACCAAGAAAAAACATTCTCACTGGCTGTAAAGGACTAAAACTCCAAGCTGGGGGTACTGTTCAAAAAATGAGAAGCATCATGGAGCGGAGATAGAAGTTTAAAGAGGAGAAAGAAAAGCAAGCAGATTCATGCATGAGTGCATGTACACAGGTACACACACATATGGGGAAAGTCAATGGCAGTGACAGCCGCCACCAAGACTATGTGTAGCTTAGATGCAAGCCTGCTCAGGAGAGACCCAAAACGTCTCCACATGAGGAGGACAGAGTTCTATAAATTTGAAAGCACTTACAAGCACCCTGAGGCCCTAATAACACGCCAGCTATGAAAACTATAGTTATCAGCAACATTTAGCAAAAGATCAGTCTGTTTCATTTTGATCTCAGGTAATACCCCCAAAAGGTACATACACTAGAGTACTGTGCACACATTATACAGTCAAACAGAAGGTGGTACAGCAGCCACACAACAAATGTAGGTCCCCCTTCTCCACAGGTGCGTGTCAACTAATCTAAAGCCTAAGGCTAGTTCCTCTCTCAGTTCTCAGCTGTTTAATCCTGAGGCTTAAATGCACATGGCTATACGCACTCTTGTCTTCTAGATATATGCTCTTAAAACACAAAACCAACACATTCCCCCCAAAGGCTGAAGTTTTAAAAACAGCTTTTGAGAAGTTAAGGAACGGGGGTAGGGGAGGGAGGCTCAAGAGGGAAGTAATATGTATAACTTTGGCTGATTTGCATTGCTGTATGGCAGAAATCAACACAACATGGTAAAGCAATTTTCCTTCAATTAAAAAAAAAAAAAAAAAAGAAGTCAAAGAAATCCAACAACATATGAAATAAAAGCATCTACTGAACAAAGACACTAAAAAGGCTAGGCTCCAATCCAAGCTAGTTACAAACACTGCCACAAGGCATCTGTTAACAAAGGAAACTGATTTTGTGGGGCTTCTTGAATATCTCATTTACCCTACAAAATATGTAGTGGAAAGCACACATTATTAACTGTAAGTTAACAAATTACCATGAAGTATTTTATTATGTGTAATAATTTAGGAATTTAAAAAGTAAAACCATCTGATTCATAACACATGTCTCCCTATCTACCCAAACCAAAGCTTTATAGCTCCAATATTTTGACTTCTTCACGAGGGCACGCAGGACAAACGTTACCATGAGACCAGTAATTTCAGAGGCCCCAGCAAGTAGGAATGAGTTCACAACAATCAGGAAGAAGGGAGTAGAGGAGGACGGTTCAGAGTCTCTTTAAAGCCTTACTCTCCTCTCCAGGCCAACCCCCCTCCATTTCTAAATAGCTAATCAAAACCTAAGGTCCCTAGGACCTGTGTGCCATGGCCCATATTAGAAAGCAGGCAATAATAATGAGGAAGCGAAGAAGTATCTGACTGCATTTAGGAAACTAAGATTTATCTGGTTTTCGTGGATACGAGCAGCAGCTCTGGCTCAGTCACTGCGATCTAAGGTTATCCCAGAGCACCTCTAGGCTATTTTCATTTTCAAACGGTTCTTAGTCAGAATATTCCTGGAACATAGGCTGCATACCTTGTCAAATGACAAAAGGAAAATTGAGACACATAAAGCAGTGAAACTGTCCTCAATATTAACAGAACAAGAAATAAGAGTGAATGAGAACTTAGGAATTCCCTAGCAGTCCAGTGGTTAGGACTAGGCGCTGTCACTACCATAGATTGGGGGTTCAATTCCTATAGGGGAACTTAAGATCTCACAAGCCAAGCCAAACAAAAGAAAGGACGGGAGCTGATATCTGGAGTTAAGCCTAGCCTAGGTCATTTGGATTATAAGAAATGATACTGAAAAGGGCTTGGTGGCTTTATTCCATAGTGAGATAACATCAACTGATTTTTTAAAATGTTTAACTGGAGGATAACTGCTTTACAATGTTGTGTTGGTTTCTGCCACACAATGTGAATTAGCCGAAGTATACATATACCCACTTCCACCTGAGCCTCCCCTGCCTTTCCCATTCCACTCCTCTAGTTTGTCACAACTGATTTTTAAAAAACTACTTCTATAAGTTCTAAAGTTTTCTGCAGATTACCTAGCCAGTGCTGAACTTAAAGTATGGTTCAAAGTCAGCATTTCTGTTAGTGACAATTAAGTGTTCATTTCTACAAAATCTGAACTCTTCTTTACATATGACAAAATATTTTGTCCCTCCTAGTGCCAAGAGATGATGTCATGCTACTGAAGAGGCCTAAGGTGTGATTCTGTTTTCTTCTTCCAGTTTCTGATAGGATTTTAACACAGTTCCAAAAATGCTCTACAGTACAAGATATTTGTAATTTAACGGCTTCCTGTATCTTTTACCAACATAATATATGTACCCTTTTGCCTTCGAATAGATGTGGGCTCAGCCCACAAGGAACTTGAGTAATGTAACCTTTCTCTTAGTCCTATCTCCAGAAGCACACATCTCAATTTAAAATGTAAACTCTTCATGCACAACTAATTCAGTGCAATTTAAGAACTGTACCATCAGTTAAAGATTAGAATAATGAATGAGAATAATGATTATGTATCTTTTATTCACTGACTTTGAAAGACTGCACCTCTTTCACTCACTCTGCTGTTTTTTAATATACAAGGAAAACAAAAGGAAAAAATCTGTTACGTGGACTTACGTTTTGGCTGTGACATCCACGTACTGTCCTGGGCGAAAGTGAGCAGCATAAAGAGGAGTGCCTTTATGAAAAGAAAACAAAAAATCAATATGAAATTTGTCAGCTCAGAAACAACTTCATTAAACAAACTAGATAGGGAGCTTTCTAGCTATCAGATTTCAAAATGTCAGGATAGTCTCTTCTGCAATTTTAATGATTAGAAACATCAACAATAAAATAGCTCAATAAATGCATTTTAATGGACAGTATGGAGGCTGAAGTATGAGGCACATGGTGCTAGGGTGGTCAGCGGCCCACAGCCACTGACGTGTTTGTGCCTTCATAGGCCACCATGATACTGGGCGAAACAGCAACTCCTGTGACAACATTGTTCCTGCTGGTAAATACATGATATTCTTTGTTTTTTTCTTGTGAATAACAATATATTAAGATATATTTCCCATTTCTAATAAGAAAAATAAAAATAAGAGAATGACTCAAAAAACGTAGGATATCAAGGCTTCTCTTTTTTCCTTATTGGAAATAAGTTATCCAAAAACAGGAATCAACATTAATATCACTTAGTAAGACTTCAAGAAAAAAAAACTGGAACCAGTGTAGTAGACAAAATAATCAAAAGCTAATTTGTACTTGTTTTAAAACAAGGAGTAAAGTGCTGCAGGGTTTCAGTAGGGTCCTTTAAGTAGGACCCAACGTGGATTTATATGGGCAGAGAAAAACGTTGAATTAAGAAAAAATAGAGAGATTGAAAATGATCAAATTTATACGAGGCTGAATCACCTGAACTGATATTTGGCCATTTTTCATCCACAACAAAACCCTAAAATATAGCTCAAAATACAGTTTGAGCTATAGCGAAAGTTAACACAGACTTCATGTTTATACTAGTTAACTCCATTTACTTTACCTCAAAGATGAAAAATTTGCTCTTAAAAAAAAATACCTTCAATTCTAGCTTTTATCAAGGTTGATTCTATCACCCCAATTAACAAGGCCTACTGAAACTGTATTCTACCTCAAGAAATTCAGTTCAGGTATTAAAATATCAAATCTTAAAACATCCTTCTACAGTCCACTTCTCAAGAACTCAAGTTCAAGACATTAGGAAGCTTTTCTAAAGTTGAGAGATATCAAAATGCCATTAACTATGTGAACCAATATAATCATATTGCCAAATCTGACTTTTGATATTCCATGGAGTAGGTAAAATCCTTTGGAATTTTAAAGTAAGAATCTTTACATTGAGGTGCCACGGTCAGTCACTTTTCTCTTTCTGGCTGTATTTTCTTATTCTATCACAGTGAGACTCTATTTCTCACTTAATAAAATACCAGCCTACAAACAGCAAACTTCACATTTTAAAAGTTCATTTACTTATTTGGAGAGGCTTTTCCAAATGTGAAACACTCTACATTAAAAACAAAAGTACTCCTCCTTCTTTCATGGAAAACAAAGAGTTCTCTACAGTTCCTTCCACTTAAAAAAGAAAAAGACCTGTTTGTCCCTAGTGATTAAATCAGACACGGTTTTATATTTAAAAATAAATGTTTGGGACTTTGTGAAATCAGCTTTATTGAAAGGGCTGACATTAAACAAATCACATATTTGAGTATTTTTACCACCCTCCTCTCCCCGATCTCAGATTACCTGGCTTAATAACAGCATTATCTGTTACGTTAAACATTTTAACTTTCTGTTTTGGTGGCAATCCAAGTTCTTGGTAAAATTCCAATATAGATGTAGATTTCTAGAGGAAAAGCAGCACATATAAACAAGACATTAAATATGTGGAATTTAATGCATAGGAAACTTAACAAAAAGGTGGAATTTAATGCATAGAAATCTAAATTAAGTTACTAACAGCCCAGAAAACAAATCAAAGTGCACTCTGCTTCCCTAATGAACAAAGAGTACCTCATTCCCCTTATTAAAGGGAGGTGAGAGTTTCATCCATCACACTCTTCCCTTTTCCTCCCTGCTTTGAGCTGATAATGTTGCTTCTCGCTTCACTGAAAAAATAAAACTGAGAGACCATCCCCAAGCTTTTTTCACCAAGCTGATCAAACTGCCTGCACCAGCCTTACACACTTTCATCCTCCCACCCCTCTCCAGGTGCCAAGAGGCACAGAGGGAGCTCTCAGTGAACACCAGTGCCAGGGCCTCAGCTTGGAGCCTGTAACTTCACTGGTCTAGGGGGGCAGCCAGGCAGCAGTGTGTTTTCAGCATTCCATATGTTTCTGATGTGAATCTGGGGCTGGGAACCACAATGACAGATGAACTGTCGATGCTCCCATTAAAGCCAAATCCTCCACTGTGTACCAATTCTTAAGCCCTCTCACCAGTTCAGTGGCTTTACTCCTGAAATCGTCCCCACCACCTCTTGAATCAATAATTTCCCCCCTTCCACTGGAAATTTCCTATCAGCATACAAAGAATCACATAACTCATATTAAAACAAAAGCTTTTCTTCAGCCACAAACACTCCTCCCGTTCTCAAACCTACTTTCACCAGGGGCTTCTAGCCCCTGTGAAACATACTGGTTAAAATCACCAAACACACTGGTGCTGCTGCTAAGTCGCTTCAGTCATGTCCGACTCTGTGCAACCCCACAGACGGCAGCCCACCAGGCTCTATCCCTGGGATTCTCCAGGCAAGAACACTGGAGTGGGCTGCCATTTCCTTCTCCAATGCATGAAAGTGAAAAGTGAAAGTGAAGTTGCTCAGTCGTGCCTGACTCTTAGCGACGTCATGGACTGCAGCCTACCAGGCTCCTCCGTCCATGGGATTTTCCAGGCAGGTGCGTGAGCAAAAATGGGCACAGGCAGTCACTCTCTCCTTGGAAGGCCTCCACTTGACTTCTGGCTACTACCCTCTGGTTTTTGCACAAGTTAATGACCCACTTCTCCAATATCCATCCCAAATTCTACTCTGAACTACAGATTCTTCTGCCCTACTGCCAAGTCAACATTTCACTTTGATGTCATAGAACAGCTCAAGTTCAACACATCTTAAATTTGAATTCAGCATGCCTCTTACTCTATGAGGTCTGCTCACCTCTTCTTCTGAGTCTCAACAGCAGCTCTATACTTATGTTTAGACCAAAAATCCTGTGGTCACCTACAACTCCTCTCTTTTGCACATCTCATGTCCATCCAACAGCCATTCCTGGAGCCTCTATTTAAACACACAGGCCACATCAGCCACTTTTCACCCCCATCCCAGCCAGTTGTAGTTGGATTATTTCAGTAGCCTCCTATTAGTTCTTCAGCTTCCATAATCCTGACTGACTCCCTGGTCTATTTTCCATTCACAGGCTGGTACGATCCTTCTAAACTCAAGCGACATCAGTCTCCACAAAGGTGTGCATCTTATGCAGAATCAAGTCCTAAGTCCTCACCATGGTTTCAGTTCAGTTCAGTCGCTCAGTCGTGTCCGACTCTTTGTGACCCCATGAATCGCAGCACGCCAGGCCTCCCTGTCCATCACCATCTCCAGGAGTTCACTCAGACTCACGTCCATCGAGTCCGTGATGCCATCCAGCCATCTCATCCTCTGTCGTCCCCTTCTCCTCCTACCCCCAATCCCTCCCAGCATCAGAGTCTTTTCCAATGAGTCAACTCTTCGCATGAGGTGGCCAAAGTACTGGAGTTTCAGCTTTAGCATCATTCCTTCCAAAGAAATCCCAGGGTTGATCTCCTTCAGAATGGACTGGTTGGATCTCCTTGCAGTCCAAGGGACTCTCAAGAGTCTTCTCCAACACCACAGTTCAAAAGCATCGATTCTTCGGCGCTCAGCTTTCTTCACAGTCCAACTTTCACATCCATACATGACCACAGGAAAAACCATAGCCTTGACTAGGCGGACCTTAGTCGGCAAAGTAATGTCTCTGCTTTTGAATATACTATCCAGGTTGGTCATAACTTTTCTTCCAAGGAGTAAGCGTCTTTTAATTTCATGGCTGCAGTCACCATCTGCAGTGATTTTGGAGCCCCCAAAAAATAAAGTCTGACACTGTTTCCACTGTTTCCCCATCTATTTCCCATGAAGTGATGGGACCGGATGCCATGATCTTCGTTTTCTGAATGTTGAGCTTTAAGCCAACTTTTTCACTCTCCTCCTTCACTTTCATCAAGAGGCTTTTTAGCTCCTCCTCACTTTCTGCCATAAGGGTGGTGTCATCTGCATATCTGAGGTTATTGATATTTCTCCTGGCAATCTTGATTCCAGCTTGGAATCCACCATGGTTTACAGGGTTCTAATACCACCTACTCTCCCAACTTTCCCTGCCTCAGGGACAACGTGCTCCTTACCAGTCTAAGAACTCACCTAACAACAGCCTCAGGTCCTCCACACTCACTGGCCCTCTGCCTAGATGGCCATTCTGCCAGATTTGTTTTCCCTTTCCCTTTTCCTCTTCAAAGTTTTAAACTGCCTATCCTATTGACAGCTGTGGAAACTGTCTGCCTCACTATTTTAAAAAAGGGCAAGAAGGAAATATTTCCTATGCTTTTCCAGGATTTCAGTCTTCTCCCCCAGTAGGTTATGAATTTTATATGAATTCTGTATGTTATGCAAATTTAACATGTCTGTTCTTTTTAAGTTTGTACCACTTCTATCCACTGTAGACGGGAGATTTACTTTACTTAAATTTAGGAGTATGCTTTTGTTAAGGAAAATTTCAAACATATGCATGAATGCTGACATTCTGAGTCAATAATTATCAAAATTTGGCCCATTTGTTTCTATTTCTGACATACCATACTGTGTAAGTTTAAGGTGTACAGAATAATGATTTGATTTACAGACATCACAGAATGATTATCAGGATAAGTTTAGTGAACATTCATCATCTCATGTTGATAAAAAATTAAAGGAAAACAACTTTTTTTTTGATGAAAACTCTTAGAAGATTAGCTTTCACATGTAATGCACAGTCGTGTTAATTATATTTATCATATTGCACATTTTAACCCTGGCATTTATTTACCTTATAACTGAAAGCTTGTACCTTTTGACTGACTTCATCCAATTCCCCTTCCCCCTACCACCTGCCTCTGGTAGCCACAAATCTGAAAACTTTTTCTATGAATTTGTTTGTTAAAGTATAACTGACTTATAACACTGTTAGTTCCTGGTATAAAACAAAGTGATACAATATTCCTATACATTACATAAGATACAATATGACAAGCCTAGTAACCATCTATCACATACAAAGATATTACATAATTACTGTCTTCCCCATACTGTACATTTCATACCCATGACTCATTTATTTTGCAACTGGAAGTCTGTACCTCTTAACCTCCCTCACTTATGTCTCTCCTCACGCCTCTGCCAGATTTTGGTATGATATGCTCCCCCATTTAATTCATGTCTCCACCAAAATATCAACCTACCTTTTCTAATTATTCTACCTAAAATAGATAGCACCATTTTCTGTCTCTTGCAATGCCTTGAGTTCACTTTATTAATCTTCAAAGCACTTCCCTCCATCTGTCATAATATAATATTTTTTGAGTTGTTTATTTTCTGTACAAGAGCTTCTGACACACACCCAACTGCACCAAAATGTATGCTTCCAGAGAGCAGACACTTTAATGGCACTTTAATGGCTGTTCCATCCCCAGCTCCTGGTAGGTCCTGCTGTCTGCTCTTCCCTTCACTCTCACTTTTGTGTGTGTGCTATTGTGAATATTCTTGAATAGAAGATTTTATGGACCACTTATTTCCTTAACATAATGTCCTGCTGCTGCTGCTGCTGCTAAGTCACTTCAGTCGTGTCCGACTCGGTGTGACCCCATAGACGGCAGCCCACCAGGCTCCCCCGTCCCTGGGATTCTCCAGGCAAGAATACTGGAGTGGGTTGCCATTTCCTTCTCCAATGCATGAAAGAGAAAAGTGAAAGTGAAGTCGCTCAGTCTGTCCGACTGTTAGCGACCCCATGGACTGCAGCCCACCAGGCTACTCCGTCCATTGGATTTTCCAGGCAAGAGTACTGGGGTGGGGTGCCATTGCCTTCCCCGAACATAATGTCCTAGTATCTTTTAAACTTAACACTCTTGACATAGATTGCTGTAAGACTTACCCAGAAAGTTGTACCACTTTACATTTCCTGATGTGAAGAGCTTCTTTCATGAGAATATAATCAACAGTATTTATTTTCCTAATGTTCCCTCTCCCTCAGCTTCCTCTCTGATCCTACACAAAGCACTTGCAGGGCCCTGATGAGCCACAGTACTCTATATATGCTTACCTGTGCCTGCCTATCCCAGTCTCTTGGTCCATAATCTCCTCCCACTATGTACCACTTTCTGTTAAATACATGCCCAGTCCCAGCTCCAGTGACAAGCTGCTCTTATCTGAAGAACATATATTTGAATATCCAGCAAACTTAAGGTACTTGCTAATTTCAGTTGGAAATATGAACTGTGCCCCTTTGTAACTTACTGAGTAGGCTGCCCTTAGGTGACATGAAATTGGGTGGCACTGGCCTGAGGGCAGAGAACTTTAGTTTTGGATCAGTCCACATGCCACCCACTTCCCCCACCTGAGAATCTCCCTGGAGTCCCACAGTGAGACCATGTAACAAATACTGAGAAGTCATGCTCTGGATGTCCACAGAAGACTGTTTTCTACCTCAAAGGCCCCTCGGAAGCTGTTCTTTCTTCCAAGAGTGATAATATACATTCATTCTTATCACTCTCTATCGTTTTACTTCCCGTATGCCGAAATCTAAGACTGATTCAACATCACCAAGGACCCTGCTTTTCATCTTTAATCATATTCAATTCTTTTATGAAAGCAAACACAAAAGTTTTCATTTAAAAATATAGTTCCTTTAAAGAGAAATAAAAGGAATCCAGACAGAAAAGGAACAAGTAAAACTATCACTGTTTGCAGATGACATGATAGTATATATGGAAAAAAAATTTTTTTAACTTTTAGAAAAAAAGGAATTCAGAAAAGTAGCAGCAAACAAAATTAATATACAGAAATCTGTTGTTTTTCTACATACTAACAATGAACAGAGAGAGAAATTAAGAAAAGAAAAATTCCATATGCAATTGTACCAAAAAAAAAAAACCCAAAAACCTAGGAATAAATCTATATTGGACAACTAAAAGACACTGATGAAAGAAAATGAAGATGACACAAAGAAATGGAAAGATATATTGTTGCTAATGGAATGAAAGAATACTGTGAAGATAATCATACTACTCCAGGAGGGGTGGCGTGCTGCACGGAGAGCAGCCGAGAGGCGATACCCCACGTCCAAGGTCAGGAGCGGCAGCCGTAAGGAGACACCCCACATCCAAGGTAAGGTACAATGGTGGCACTTTGCTGGAGCAGCCGTGAAGATACCCAACGTCCAAGAGAAGAGAAACCCCAGTAAGACAGTAGGCATCAGAGGGCAGACAGACTGAAACCACAATCACAGAAAACGAGCCAGTCTGATCACATGGACCACAGCCTTGTCTAACTCAATGAAACTAAGCCATGCTGTGTAGGGCCACCCAAGACAGATGGGTCATGGTGGAGAGTTCTGACAAAATGTGGTCCACTGGAGAAGGGAATGGCAAAGCACTTCAGTATTCTTGTCTTGAGAACTCCATGAGCAGTATGAAAAGGCAAAAAGATAGGACACTGAAATATGAACTCCACAGGCTGGTAGGTGCCCAATATGCTACTGGAGATCAGTGGAGAAAGAACTCCAGAAAGAATGAAGGGATGGAACCAAAGCAAAAACAACAACCAGTTGTGGATGTGACTGGTGATAGAAGCAAGGTCCAATGATGCAAAGAGCAATATTGCATAGGAACCTGGAATGTCAGGTCTACAAACCAAGGCAAATTGGAAGTGGTCAAACAAGAGATGGCAAGAGTGAACGCCGACATTCTAGGAATCAGCGAACTAAAATGGACTGGAATGGGTGAATTTAACTCAGATGACCATTATATCTACCACTATGGGCAGGAATCCCTTAGAAGAAATGGAGTAGCCATCATAGTCAACAAAAGAGTCTGAAATGCAGTACTTGGATGCAATCTCAAAAACGAAAGAATGATCTCTGCTCATTTCCAAGGCAAACCATTCAATATCATGGTAATCAAAGTCTATGCCCCAACCAGTAATGCTGAAGAAGCTAAAGCTGAATGGTTCTATGAAGATCTAAAAGACCTTTTAGAACTAACACCCCAAAAAGAGTCCTTGTCATTATAGGGGACTGGAATGCAAAAGTAGGAAGTCAAGAAACACCTGGAATAACAGGCAAATTTGGCCTTAAATACAGAATGAAGCAGAGCAAAGGCTAATTGAATTTTGCCAAGAAAACGCACTGGTCATAGCAAACACTCTCTTTCAACAACATAACAGAAGATTCTACACATGGACATCACCAGATGGCCAACACTGAAATTAGATTCATTATATTCTTTGCAGCCAAAGATGGAGAAGCTCTATACAGTCAGCAAAAACAAGACTGGGAGCTGACTGTGGCTCAGATCATAAACCCCTTATTGCCAAATTCAGACTTAAATTGAAGAAAGTGGGGAAAAGCACTAAACCATTCAGGTATGACCTAAATCAAATCCCTTATGATTATACAGTGGAAGTGAGAAATAGATTTAAGGGACTAGATCTGATAGAGTGCCTGATGAATTATGGATGGAGGTTCGTGACATTGTACAGGAGACAGGAAGCAAGACCATCCTCAAGAAAAACTGAAAAAAAGCAAAATGGCAGTCTAAGGAGGCCTTACAAACAGCTCTCAAAAGAAGGGAAGCCAAAAGCAAAGGAGAAAAGTAAAGACATACCCATGTGAATGCAGAGTTCCAAAGAATATCAAGGAGAGATAAGAAAGCCTTCCTCAGTGATCAATGCAAAGAAATAGAGGAAAACAACAGAATAGCAAAGACTAGAGATCTCTTCAAGAAAATTAGAGATACCAAGGGAACATTTCATGCAAAGATGGGCTCCATAAAGGACAGAAATGGTATGGACCTGACAGAAGCAGAAGATATTAAGAAGAGGTGGCAAGAATACACAGAAGAACTGTACAAAAAANGCAAAGACTAGAGATCTCTTCAAGAAAATTAGAGATACCAAGGGAACATTTCATGCAAAGATGGGCTCCATAAAGGACAGAAATGGTATGGACCTGACAGAAGCAGAAGATATTAAGAAGAGGTGGCAAGAATACACAGAAGAACTGTACAAAAAAGATCTTCACAACCCGGATAATCACAATGGTGTGATCACGCACCTAGAGCTAGACATCCTGGAATGTGAAGTCAAGTGGGCCTTAAGAAGCATCACTACGAACAAAGCTAGTGGAGGTGATGGAATTCCAGTTGAGCCTTTTCAAATCCTGAAAGATGATATTGTGAAAGTGCTACACTCAATATGCCAGCAAGTTTGGAAAACTCAGCAGTGGACACAGGACTGGAAAAGGTCAGTTTTCATTCCAATTCCAAAGAAAGGCAATGCCAATGAATGCTCAAACTACTGCACAATTGCACTCATCTCACATGCTAGCAAAGTAATTCTCAAAATTCTCCAAGCCAGGCTTTAGCAATACGTGAATCATGAGCTTCCAGATGTTCAAGCTGGTTTTAGAAAAGGCAGAGGAACCAGACATCAAATTGCCAACATCCGTTGGATCATGGAAAAAGCGAGAGTTCCAGAAAAACATCTATTTCTGCTTTATTGACTATTCCAAAGCCTTTGACTGAATGGATCACAATAAACTGTGGAAAATTCTGAAACAGATGGGAACACCAGATAACATGATTTGCCTCTTGATAAATCTGCATGGAGGTCAGGAAGCAATAGTTAGAACTGGACATGGAACAACAGACTGTTTCCAAATAAGAAAAGGAGTACATCAAAGCTGTATATTGTCACCCTGCTTATCTAACTTATATGCAGAGTACATCATGAGAAACGCTGGACTGGATAAAGCACAAGCTGGAATCAACAATGCTGGGAGAAATATCAATAACCTCAGATATGCAGATGACACCACCCTTACAGGAGAAAGTGAAGAACTAAAGAGCTTCTTGATGAAAGTGAAAGAGGAGAGTGAAAAAGTTGGCTTAAAGCTCAACGTTCAGAAAACTAAGATCATGGCATCTGGTCCCATCATTTCATGGCAAATAAATGGGGAAACAGTGGCTGACTTTGTGCTCCAAAATCACTGCAGATAGTGACTGCAGCCATGAAATTAAAAGACGCTTACTTCATGGAAGGAAAGTTATGACCAACCTAGACAGCATATGAAAATGCAAAGACATTACTTTGCCAACAAATATCTGTCTCATCAAGGTTATGGTTTTTCCAGTATGGATGTGAGTTGGACTGTGAAGAAAGCTGAGCGCCGAAGAATTGATGCTTTTGAACTGCAGTATTGGAGAAGACTCTTGTGATTCCCTTGGACTGCAAGTAGATCCAACCAGTCCATTCTAAAGGAGATCAGTCCTGGGTGTTCATTGGAAAGACTGTTGTTGAAGCTGAAACTCCAATACTTTGGCCACCTGATGCTGACTCATTTGAAAATCCCCTGATGCTGGGGAAGACTGAGGGCAGGAGGAGAAGGGGACAACAGAGGATGAGATGGTTGGATGGCATCACTGACTCAACAGACATGAGTTTGGGTAAACTCCAGGAGTTGGTGATGGACAGGGAGGCCTGGTGTGCTGCAGTCCATGGGGTCGCAAAGAGTCCGACATAACTGAGTGACTGAACTGAAGTGAACCCGATGCAATGGAAATATTCAATGTAATCTCAATCAAAGTACCTATGGCTTTGTTCACAGACCCAAAAGAGAAATCCTAAAATTTATATGGAAATACAAAAGACCCAGAATAGACAAAACAATTTTTAGAAAGAACAACAAAGCTGGAAGTATCATGCTCCCTGATTTTAAACTCTATAGAAAGCTATGGTAATCAAAACAATGAAGTACTAGCACAAAAACAGACACATAGATCAACAGAACAGGAGAGATCCCAGAAATAAACCCATAGTTAAATGGTCAATTGATGCTTTTGAACTGTGGTGTTGGAGAAGACTCTTGAGAGTCCCTTGGACTGCAAGGAGATCCAACCAGTCCATTCTGAAGGAGATCAACCCTGGGATTTCTTTGGAGGGAATGATGCTAAAGCTGAAACTCCAGTACTTTGGCCACCTCATGCGAAGAGTTGACTCACTGGAAAAGACCCTGATGCTGGGAGGGATTGGGGGCAGGAGGAGAAGGGGACGACAGAGGATGAGATGGCTGGATGGCATCACTGACTCGATGGATGTGGGTCTGAGTGAACTCCAGGAGTTGGTGATGAACAGGGAGGCCTGGCATGCCGCAATTCATGGGGTTGCAAAGAGTCAGATATGACTGAGCGACTGAACTGAACTGAATCTATGACAAAAGTGGCAAGAAAATATAAAGGGGAAAAGACAGCCTCTTCAACAAATGGTTTTGGGAAAACTGGACAGCTACATGCAAAAGAATCAAACTGGATCACTTCCTCATATCATATCCAAAAATAAACTCGAATTAAAGACTTAAACCTAAGAGCTGAAACCAGAAAACTCCAGAGAAAGCATAGATAGCATGATCTTTAACGTGTATCTTAGCAAAGCTATTTTGGATCTGTCTCCTCAGGCAAGGGAAACAAAAGCAAAAATAATAAATGGGACTACATCAAACTAAAAAGTTTTTGTACAGTGAAGAAAACTATTAATAAGACAAAAAGACCACCCTCTGAATGGGAGAAGATATTTGTAAAAGATTAATCTGATAAGGGGTCAACATTCAAAATTTCAAAGAATTTATACAACTCAATAGCAAAAGAAACCCAACAACCTGATTAACAAATTAACAGTAGACATGAACAGTCATTTTTTCAAAGACATAGAGATGACCAAAAGACACATGAAAAAAAATGTACATATTACTCATCAGTTCAGTTCAGTTCAGTTCAGTTGCTCAGTCGTGTCCGACTCTGTGACCCCATGAATTGTGGCACGCCAGGCCTCCCTGTCCATCACCATCTCACAGAGTTTACCAAAACTCATGTCCATCGAGTCGGTGATGCCATCCAGCCATCTCATCCTCTGTCGTCCCCTTCTTCTCCTGCCCACAATCCCTCCCAGCATCAGGGTCTTTTCCAATGAGTCAACTCTTGGCATGAGGTGGCCAAAGTACTGGAGTTTCAGCTTCAGCATCAGTCCTTCTAATGAACACCCAGGACCGATCTCCTTTAGGATGGACTGGTTGGATCTCCTTGCAGTCCAAGGGACTCTCAAGAATCTTCTCCAACACCACAGTCCAAAAGCATCAATTCTTCGGTGCTCAGCTTTCTTCAAGACCAACTCTCACATCCATACATGACCACTGGAAAAACCATAGCCTTGACTAGACAGACCTTTGTTGGCAAAGTAATGTCTCTGCTTTTTAATATACTGTCTAGGTTGATCATAACTTTCCTTCCACGGAGTAAGCGTCTTTTAATTTCATGGCTGCAATCATCATCTGTAGTGATTTTGGAGCCCAAAAAAATAAAGTCTGACACTGTTTCCACTGTTTCCCCATCTATTTCCCATGAAGTGATGGGACCAGATGCCATTATCTTAGTTTTCTGAATGTTGAGTTAAGTCAACTTTTTCATTCTCCTCTTCAGGGAAATGCAAATAAAACTACAAGAAGATATTGTCTCCCCCTGTCAGAATGGCTAGTATCAAAAAGACAAAAGATAACAAGTTCTGTAGAGGATGTGGAGAAAAGGGAACCCTCATGCACTGTTGACGGGAACATGAATTGGTGCATCCGCTATGGAAAACAACATGGAGGTTTCTCAAAAATTAAAAATAGAAACACCATATTATTTAAGTTACTCTATTTCTGGGTATTCTTCTAAAGAAAACAAAAACACTCATAGGAAAAGATATATGCACATCTATTTTCACCACAGCATTATTTATAATAGCTAAGATATGAAAGCAACCTAAGTGTCTGTCAACAGATGAATGGATAAGGAAGATGTGTATTTGTGTACACATGCACACATGTATACACACACACACACACACACACACACAAATGGAATATTACTCAGCCATGAAAGATAAAATAAAATCTTGCCATTTCCAACAACATGGATGGGTCTAGAGGATATTATGCAAAGTGAAGTAAGTCAGATGGAGAAAGACAAATACCACATCATTTCACTTACATGCAGAATCTAAAAAACTGATGAATGGAAGGTAACAAAACAGAAACAGACTCATAGATACAGAGAACAAACAGGTGGTTGCCAGATGGGAGGGGCTGGGGGGATGAATGAAATAGTGAGGGCAGTTACGAGTTACAAAATAAATGAGTCTTGAGGATGAAATGTATAGCACGGAGAATAGAGTCAACAATATTGTAGGAAGTCTGAATGGAAATGGATGATAACTATACTGATGATGGTAATCATTTTGTAAGGATTGAAATATGGAATCACTATTTTGCACATCTGTAACTAACTGTTTTAGATCAATTTAACGTCAATAAAACATCTAAAAATGTGGATACTTTAAATTATTTCCCTGATATATCAGATTCAAATTTATTGAATTTTAGACCAGAATTTCAATTTTATATATGACTTTCACATATTCTACTTGGCAATTTAAAAAACATATTTTATTAATAACAGTTTTTAAGTATTCCAGGAGGCTTATGAGAAAAATCTTGTACATTTTTTAGTAATATAAAATGGAACAGATAAACATCTTGACTAAGTAACTCTAGACTGAGACATAAGGAGGACAAAGGTAATACATACTTTCTGATTATCTTCCAATTTCACTAAAGTTGAATAATCTTTTCTTTTAAATAAAAATATCATAAAACTAATCAGGCATTTATCTTGAGAAAAACCAAATGTTCAAGCTGAGCTGAAGTCAACAGTAGTGTTACAGAGGGTTTTTTTTCTAACTTCCAAATAAATGATTTCAAAAGGCAATTTAAAAGACTGACAGCAGTGTCACACTTGGATAATCCCATCTACAAGGTTGTATTTTTTTTCCCCTCTTCAAAGTTCTCTTCAATTATCCTTCTCACAATGAAAATGCTTCTCTGCTCCAAATATGAATTGATTTAATCAACTTGTAAGGCCACTTAAACTTCCTTATTCAGAAACATTATGTACCACATCAGTTTTTATTTATAATATGGTACACAAATAGCAAAAGCCAAGTAGTCTAATTTCTTGGAGGCATAAATTCTTTACAGATTAAGAAAAATAACATTCCAGCCTTAGTATAAATAAAACTGATTCAATCAACTCATTGTAAAATGCTACACTATTTAATACTCATAGATCTCTCTCTCTCTCAGACCCTCTAAAATCAATCTACTTGCAGTTTCACTGAGGGTTACAATGTGCAAATGAAAATTTGAAGTTTGTATACATTGAATTTCAAAAATCTTTCTTTCTGAACCAAAATGCTTTACTTCTAAACAATTTTAGAACTTCATTTCCACATCCTATTCTGACAAAAGGTCATTCAAAGACAAACTTGTTTCTTAATATTGCAATACATGACCTCTGGACCTAGAAAATTAATATCTTAAAGAATAAATGAGCCTCTGAAGCACTTCCTATACCACAGTAGTGAAGAGTTTTAAAAATTCATGTCATTTATGGGGTTAAAATTCACCACAGTATAAGAATCAGCATCCAAATCAGCATCTTGCTGTACTATACATTCAATGGTGAGATAAAATTTAAGGTATGAAGACCAGTCTCAAGTACAAAAGTAGAAATAAAAGTACTAACATTTCTCTAATAGTTTAGCTATTAAGATTTTATCAACAAGACTGTCTTCATCATTAAGGAAAATAAATAAATTGAGCTGGCAAGTAGAAGGGGAACTTTTGTTTTTTGTTAAAAACTAAAGTATTTGAGAATCAGTGTGAAACTTCTAGAACTGGGAGGGAATTCAGAGACCATCAAGTCCAACTGCTTGTTTTGGTGGGTAAGAAAATGGATATTCTGAAAGGTGGAGTGAAGGAGCTAATGGCAGCCATAGAAACAGAACTCAGCTCTTCTGATGCCATGCCCACTCATTTCCCACTATCTCACAGTCCTGAGGAGGTAATGTTCACAAATCTGCTACAGCAGAATGGATTACCCCAACATGACACTTGATTTACAAATATGGAGGCTACAGAGCCACAAATTTACAAAATTGGTAATGAAATAAAGATGACAGTGCTAGTCCTAACAAAAACACAGAAATATAATCAATTAGAAAACAGTGGTATCTAGCAAACCAAAGAATTGTTCATATGATTCACAGGAGGTCTGGCAAATATTTACACTTAAGAATTCAAACATTTGACATTTTTTAAAAAAGTTTCCAAAAATATCACATTGTACTTTTAACTACCTTATCTGAACCCCATAATTATTAGTCAATAAACTGTCAAGAGTAGTAGATATTACTATGAAGTCTTAATGAAAAATAAGCTAAACATACTACCATAATATACAAAAATAAGTCCTGTAATATTTATGAGACAGGTCTATTAAACCAGAGGACTTCAACCATTGCCAATTTACTGATCAGTATATCCCATGTGGTGCTAGTGGTAAAGAATCCGCCTGCCAATGCAAGAGACATAAGAGATTCTATCCCTGGGTCTAAGAGATTTCCTGGAGGAGTCATGACAACCCACTCCCAATATTCTTGCCTGAGAATCCCCATGGACAGAGGATCCTGATGGGCTGTAGTCCATGGGGTCACAAGGAGTCGAACACGACTGAAGTGACTTAGCACACATACCCCACTACCTGCCTTTTCTGTAAACTCTTTACATCTTTCCTCCAAAGCAATCCGTTCCTTGTCTCTGTCCCAGGTCACAGAATCAGCACTGACCTGCTGGGTCTTGTCCCACCAGCTCATCCTCACCTGGTCTTTTATAATGCTTGCCTCTCCCAAGCCCAAAGCAACTGCTCCAGTGCAAAAGACTTTTATCAACTCTCCCAGAGGGCTCACCCCTTATATGTCCTCCCAGCATGGGAGATTTTCTAATTTTGTTAACCATGATAACAATATGACTACAGTTCAGTTCAGTTGCTCAGTCATGTCCCACCCTTTGCAACCCCATGGATTGCAGCACACCAGGCCTCCCTGTTCGTCACCAACTCCTGGAGTTTACTCAAACTCATGTCCATTGAGTTGGTGATGCCATTTAATCATCTCATCCTCTGTCATGCCCTTCTCCTCCCGCCTTCAATCTTTCCCAGCATCAGGGTCTCTTCACATCAGGTGGCCAAAGTATTGGAGTTTCAGCTTCAGCATCAGTCCTTCCAATGAATACCCAGGACCGATCTCCTTTAGGATGGACTGGTTGGATCTCGTTGCAGTCCAGGGGACTCTCAAGAGTCTTCTCCAACACCACAGTTCAAAAGTATCAATTCTTCAGCACTCAACTCTCTTTATAGTCCAACTCTCACATTCATACATGACTACTGGAAAAACCATAGCTTTGACTAATCTTACTACTGCCCTGGTTAAAGTAGTGAGTAGTAATGGCTCAGACAGTAAAGAATCTGCCTGCAGTGTAAGAAACTCAGGTTCTGTCCCTGAGTTGGGAAGATCCCCTGGAAAAGGGAATCGCAACCCACGCCAGTATTCTTGCCTGAAGAATTACACGGATAGAGGAGCCTGGCAGGTTTACATGAAATTACAAAGAAATTACAAAGAGTCAACAAGCTTGAGCAACTAACACTTTCTTTCACTTTCTGGTTAAAGAATTCAGAAAGTCTAAACTCCATCCTGACAGCCCCACCTTTCACACCTTTATCACACTCTCCCACCAGCCCCACCAAACATTAAGATCCAGACATACTGCCCTTCTCCTCCCAGGCAGCAATCCTCCTCAACAGGTCTGCTTCTATAAAGCCCACTCCCCCTGGCATATCTTTAACACCTGCCCTTCTTCTAGTCTCCTCCCTGTGAAACCTCCTAAGATTTCCACAAGCAGAACTGGCCAGTGTGCTTGCTGCATTTATAGTTCTGTATTGAGATGGCTGATTTATTAGTCCACCTTCCCTGTATGTTTCCAAAGGGTGGATATCAAGAGACAATTAAGAAAGTAAGGCTTCTGTCTACCTCTTATCAGTGGGTGTCCCTGAGGGAGTTACTTATCCTTATTAGAGTTTGAAAAAGTTCATTGGTTAATAAATGTAAAAGACTTATGCCTATATACTCAGCATGTAACAACTGCTAAAAAGTTAACTATGGGGCTTCCCTGGTAGCTCAGTGGTAAAGAATCCTCCTACCAATGCAGGAGACAAGGGTTTGATACCTGATCCAGGAAGATCCCACATGCCAAGGAGCAACTAAGCCCATGGGTCACAACTACTGAGCCTGCAATCCAGAGCCTGGGAGCCACAACTACTAAAGACCGAGTGCCCCAGGGCCCATGCTCTGCAACAAGAGAGACCACTGCAATGAGAAGCCTGCGCACTGCAACTAGAGAAAAGCTTGCACAGCTGCGAAGACCCAGCACAGCCAGAAATAAATAAAGTAATTAAAAAAAAAAAAGAAAATTAAAACTTTTAAATAAAAAATTAACTATGACAAGGAAATAAAAGGTAAATGATAAACACTTGCTAGTTTTGACAGCTGCAGAGCACAGGTTATCTCCTCATTTCCCTTCATGTTCACTTCATAAACAATTTATAGTAAAAAATATTAATCTAGAGACAAGCAATGTTTTAGTAAATGTAAAGACATTTCAGCAGCCATTAGTGAAAATCATCACCATTTCTTAAAAGGTATTCTCTGCTTTTAGTTATCCAAAAAACTCCGAAATACTAATTGTGCAGATGCTTTCACATTTAAACTAGAAACTCAGCGTTCTACTTGGGAATTGTTGTTGTTCAGTCGCTCAGTCGTGTCTGACTCTTTTGTGATCCCACGGATTGCAGCACACCAAGTTTCCCTGTCTTTCACCATCTCGCAAAGCTTGCTCAAACTCATGTCTACTGAATTGGTGATGCCATCCAACCATGCTATCCTCTGTTGTCCCCTTCCCCTCCTGTCTTCAATTTTTCCCAGCATCAGAGTCTTTTCCAATGAGTCAGCTCTTTGCATCGGGTGGCCAAATACTGTTACTTTAGCTTTAGCATCAGTCCTTTCAATGAGTACTCAGGGTTGATTTCCCTTAAGATTGACTGGTTTGATCTCCTTGCTGTCAAGAGACTTTCCGGAGTCTTCTCCAGACCACAGTTTGAAGGCATCAATTCTCCGGTGCTGTCTTCTTTACGGTCCAGCTCTCACAACTGCATATGACCACTGGAAAGACTAAAGCTTTGATATACTGATGTTTCTCAGCACAGTAATGTTTTGGCCTTTCAGCTCATTACCTAGATTTGTCATAATTTTCCTGCCAAGAAGCAAATGTCTTCTGATTTCATGGCTGCAGTCACCATCCACGGTGACTTTCAAGCCCAAAAAGAGGAAATCTGCTACTACTTCCACTTTTTCCCCTTCTATTTACCATGAAGTAATGCGGCTGATGCCAAGATCTTAGTGTGGTTTTTTCCTAATATTTAGTTTAAGCCTGTTCTTTCACTCTCCTCCTTTACCCTCATCAAGAGGCTCTTTAGTTCCTCTTCACCTTCTGCCATTAGAGTGGTATCATCTGCATAT
>SJYX01002827.1:423775-446891 GCA_006410675.1 Oreotragus oreotragus | reverse complement strand
TTATTTCTCCACTCTTCTCCAGTATTATATTGGGCACCTACCAAACTGGGGAGTTCATCTTTCAGTGTCATACCTTTTTGCCTTTTCATACTGTTCTCAAGGCAAGAATACTGAAGTGGTTTGACGTTCCCTTCTCCAGTGGCCCGTGTTTTGTCAGAACTCTCTGCCATGACCAGTCAGCCTTGGGTGGCCCTGCATGGTGTGGCCCTCATAGTTTCATTGAGCTAGACAAGGCTATGGTCCATGTGATCAGTTTGGTTAGTTCTCTGTGATTGTGGTTTTCAGTCTGTCTGCCCTCTGATGGATAAGGATAAGAGGCTTATGGAAACTTCCTGATGGGAGAAACTGACTGAGGGGGAAACTGGGTCTTGTTCTGATGAGTGGGGCCATGTTCAGTAAATCTTTAATCCAATTTTCTGTCAATGGGCAGGGCTGTGTTCCCTCCCTGTTGCTTGACCTGAGATTAAACTATGGTGGAGGTGATGAAGATAATGGTGATCTCCTTCAAAAGGTCCCATGCACACCCTGCTGCACTCAATGCCTCCAATTCTGCAGCAGGCCACCAATGACTCATGCCTCCGCCGGAGATTCTGGACACTCATGGGCATGTCTGGGTCAGTTTCTTATGGGGTCACCGCCCTTTTCTCCTGGGTCCTAGTGCGCACAAGGTTTTGTGTGTGCCCTCCAAGAGTCTGTTTTCCCAGTCCCGTGTAAATTCTGGTGGTTCTATGGTGGGGTTAATGGCGACCTCCTCCAAGAGGGCTTATGCCATACCTAGGTCTGCTGCACCCACAGCCCCTGCAGCAGGCCACCGCTAACCCATATCTCCACAGGAAACAGCTCTGGCTCAGTCTCTGGGTTGGGCATACATTTTGTATGCCCAGATCTGAGCAGCTCAGGCAATCGGGTGCTTGGTGAGCACACAGTCCCAGGTGGGCTGTGTGCCTCAGTCACCTCCCTTGTCCCAACTGCTTGGTTTCCTGGTGTGCCATGAGAGGACCATCTCAGATATGCCATATGTCTCCTCTCAAGAGCTGATCTCAGGCTGCAATCCTCCTGGTGGAAGATACCATCTCTGGGGCTGAGATTGTAGCAGCCCCTTGCCTTTGGACTCTGGATGTCTCAGGCCCCCAGGTGGGGAGGGGCTGGTACATAGCTGGTACACAGCTGGCTAGCTCTCCTTTGGTAGTCACTCAATCCTTTGTTCTCTGAGCAGGTCAGGATGCCCATTAGGTTGTTAGGTTAGAGTCTTTCGTGGGAAAGTTCTCTTTTCTGCAGTTGCAATTAGGTGTGTATTTTTTTTTTTCCCCTTCTATTTTCTCTCCTGGTTATGTTGCCTTCTGAGATTCCAAAAGTCTCCACAGACACGTCTGTGAGAGGGTTTCCTACTGTGTGGAAACTTCTCCTCCTTCACAGTTCTCTCCCCAGGAAGGTCTCCACCCCAACTACAACCATGAAATTAAAAGACGCTTGTTCTTTGGAAGAAAAGCTATGACCAACCTAGACAGCATATTAAAAAACAGAGACATTACTTTACCAAGAAAGGTCCATCTAGTCAAAGCTATGGTTTTTCCAATAGTCATGTATGGATGTGAGAGTTGGACTATAAAGAAAGTTGAGCACCAATGAAATGATGCTTTTGAACTGTGGTGTTGGAGAAGACTCTTGAGAGTCCCTTGGACTGCAAGGAGATCCAACCAGTCCATCCTAAAGGAAATCAGTCCTGAATATTGATTGGAAGGACAGATGCTGAAGCTGAAGTTCCAATACTTTGGCCATCTGGTGTGAAGACCTGACTCACTGGAAAAGACCCTGACGTTGGGAAAGACTGATGGTGGGAGCAGAAGGGGACAAACAGAAGATGAGATGGTTGGATGGCATCACCAATGTGATGGACATGAGTAGACTCTGGGAGTTGGTGATGGACAGGGAAGCCTGGTGTACTACAGTCTATGGGGTCACAAAGAGTCAGACATGACTGAGCAACTGAACTGAACTGAACTTCAGACCTGTTCAAGTTGTCTCTGTTCTACATAATTTCTACTTAATTATAGACTGCAACTATCCATGCCCAGATTTGTGGCTTAGTGGCTCATCTAACATCCAGTTCATGATGATCACATGAATAATGAACATTGGTGGCTCAGATGGTAAAAGAATCTGCCTGCAATGCAGGAGACCTGGGTTCGATCTCTGGGTTGGGAGGATCCCCCAGAGAAGGGAAGAGCTGTCCACTCCAGTATTCTGTCCTGGAGAATTCCATGGACAGCGGAGGCTGGCGGGATACAGTCCATGAAGTCTCAAAGAGTTGGACACGACTGAGCGACTTTCACACGCTTAAAGTCTCTATGAGGACATAGTGGTATGATGGTTCTACATGATATACCAGAGACTTACAGATCCACTTGGGCTTTCCCAGGTGGCGCTAATGGTAAAGAACCCTCCGGCCAATTCAGGAGACATAAGAGAGGCAATTTCAATCCCTGGGTCAGGAAGATCCCTGGAGGCAGGCATGGCAACCACTCTTGTATTCTTGCCTATCAAGGAGGGTCTCTGTCTTAGGCTCTTCCAATAAAGGATGGTAGAAGGAGACTGTAAGGCCGATGAAGGAAAATGGGATTTGTCATCTCCCATTTATTTCCGGCTGGATTCCTACACGCGCCCTGTCTACTCGTTGTTTCTGTGAGCACCACTCCAGCAGTGTTTCTTCATCCTGCCAGCATTTCCTTCCCCTTGGAGCAGTTGAATCCAGTTTTCAGCTTTTCTGGTGCTGAGTGTAATCCCAGCACAACCTCTCCCTCATGTTCAGAAGGCCACTTCTATAGGCTGAGTCACAGTGCCAGTTTAGCAATGTACCTTCATTAAGGTCTGAAATTCAGTGCCATGGGTTCCCTTTTCTAGGTTTCTAGGCTTTAATCATTTTAACCTCTCTCCTTTGTTCCTTAACCCTAGGAATGAGAGCTACTTCCTGTGGTTGCTCTCTTCATCACTCTGTAGGGTTCTGTTTCTACTCTTTCAGTTATTTTATTAACAACTCTATACTCAGTTAACAAATCTTTATATTAAAATATTCTTTTCACATCGATATGGTAGTTTCTTTCTTCTGATCTACTCTGGTTGATATATCCATCCATTTAAATTTTAATTTTAAATAGTATTATTTTAGTTCTTAGAAGTCTGTTTGTGATCCTTTCATAGATTCTATTCCCAGGCAGCAGAGTTGTAGGCTTATTGTTAGGATAAAACTTTTTTTTTTTTTTTTAGGATAAAACTTTTTAATCAATTTGCTTCCACTTAGTGACTTTTAAAATGTTGTTCCTCTAGAGTTTAGGTTTGCAAATTATGGTCCACAAGCTGCTGCTTATTTTTGTAAACACAGTTGTTGAAACACAGCTATGTCCATTCATTTAAGTATTGGCTATGGCTGCTTTTGAGCTACAGTGGCAGAAATCGGTAGTCACAGCACCATATAACATGGAAAACCTAAAATATTTACTCTCTGACTCTTTACAGAAAAATGTTCACTGACTTCTATGCTGGAGTCATGCCATCAGGCAAGCACAAGGGCTTGGCTTCCTCTAGTTTCACTTTTGTGCACCAAGGTGTAAGCTGTGCAACAGGATGAAGGGGAGTTTCCCTCAGTGTTTTGGCAGACACTTTGGAGACGTACTGAAATGTCCTAGAAAGTCTGTACTAAAGATGATGATACCAGTTTTGTGGTTCTGTTTCCCTTAGCATGTCACCATATGATTAATATGGAGATTTAAGAGAAGAGGCTAAAAGAGATCATTTCTTTGAAGAGAATAATCAGTTTATCTCACCATCTAAATGAAAGGAGAAGCATGTATAGAAATTGACATATATCTCCTAGAGACTGAGGAACAAACAGCTGGGATTATACCTGAAAAATATAAAACGTGGCTATAGAATGGTTAGAGCAGAGAGGACTGCTTGAGAATGGCTGCTCTTCCAGAGTTCACTGGGGCAAGCTTCTTGTTTCTCACGGGCCAGATATGATCTTTATAAAGGGAGCTTGACATGGGTCACTTGAAAGGGAACTCCTAAAAATCATCTCATGAAAGGGAAAAATAATCCAGGCAGATACCTTCCAGGAAAAGTTCAACATCAGAAACCAGGAACATAATCATTTTGTATGATTCAGTGCTTTTAAGGAATCAGCACAGGAACTTCAGATAGGACAGCCCATGTGAAAAGATTCCAATAAAACCCACAAAAGTGCTGGTGGTAAAGGGTCAATGCTGCAAACTTAGGATGTTTCAACCCTGCATATTCCAAAGAAAGATTTGACACTTGACTGACTCTGGTAGAGAACCTCTTAGTGCTTGGAATATCCTGCCTAGCAAGAGTATCTCTGTATACCTGGGGTCTTGAGTCACACCAGATAGTTTAGTTTGTGCTAACAATGTCATCTATAGTGATTTCTTTTTTGCTTTCTTGGGGTTCAGAGCTATGCTGTTTCAATTTGAGCTGGAGACCAAGAAGTTGCAATCAATCACATGGGTGCCCCATGTTTATGTCACTAATCCCTAATAAAAACCCTGGACACCAAGGCTTCAGTGAGTTTTTCTCATTGGCAATACTTTACATGTGTGGTCAAACAGTCATCATTACTGCGTGAACCAAGCACTGTTCATATAACTCCACCAGGAGAGGACAGTTTGAAAGTTGTGTCTGTCTTCTCCTGGGCTCCACTCTACTTTATGTACCTTTGGCCTTTGCTGATTTTCATCAATATCTTTTTATTTTAATAAGCTATAACAGTGACTGTACTGAGCTGTCTGGGAGTCATTTCTTGGGAATAATCAAACCTCAGAGTGTCTTGACAGAATGAATCTTCATTAAAATATTCAGGATGACTGATAGCTTTTGACAGCCCCAAAGAGAACTGTAGATGATGCTAGCTATAGATGGAACCATAAAGGAAACAAAGGCAGCACAGATGATGGGGAGATAAATAGCAATCTGCAACAAAATCCTCTCCTATGTTAGATTTCCAGGCTTGAATGGGGTCTGAAATTGCTGAATGGGAGAACTTTTATACTGAATGACAAATTTAAACTTTATTTTTAGTCTGGGCTGCACTTGATTCATGAGTGATGATAAAAGCTGTGGGGGCTTCCTAAGAAAAGGCAGAGAAGAATAAGTTCTTCTTATTCTTGAAAGAGAAGAATAACTCAGTAAAACAGGATTGAAGGGGCAGTGGCAAGAAAAAATAAATTTGCTTACTGGTTTTTTGGTGCTTGAAAACAAGTTGCTTTTACATCATATGTAGAAAAAGTCTTTTTATACTCTACTCTCTACAAATGCAGGCATCCCATATCTACATTAAATTGCCCTAGGAAGGGATCAAAAGCAAAAACTTCTGTCAAAACATGGGATTCCTGAGAACAGCAGTGTTAATAAGTAGCACTCAGTACCCAAATTAGCACTCTATCTGGGAAATGAGAAGAATGAAAGACTACTCTGCATTTTTAAGTATTCAATAGTTTCTGTATTTTCTTCCTTCATAATAAACTCTACTATGACCTATGCTCTGGGCCGTCTATTTTCTAAGTCCTGTTGAACTGTGGTGTTGGAGAAGACTCTTGAGAGTCCCTCGGACTGCAAGGAGATCCAATCAATCCATTCTGAAGGAGATCAGCCCTTAGATTTCTTTGGAAGGAATGATGTTAAAGCTGAAACTCCAGTACTTTGGCCACCTCATGCGAAGAGTTGACTCACTGGAAAAGACTTTGATGCTGGGAGGGATTGGGGGCAGGAGGAGAAGGGGATGACAGAGGGTGAGATGGCTGGATGGCATCACTGACTCGATGGACATGAGTTTGGGGGAACTCCGGGCGTTGGTGATGGACAGGGAGGCCACGCGTGCTGCGATTCATGGGGTCACAAAGAGTTGGACACGACTGAGTGACTGAACTGAACTGTGCTTTCACTCTTATTCATTGATTTACTTGAGACCACCCATGGTATATGATCAAGAAATACTCTGGTTCTAATGAGTTGCAGCTGCACCTCTAGGCATCTGTTAAGGTGGTGTAGTAAAAATCTAACATGCCTGTTCAGTCTATGCTCATTATTTTCCCAGCACACTTTTAGGTCATGCTGTTGTTGTTTTTGTTGTTCAGTTGCTAAGTTGTGTCTGATCCCTAGGACCCCATGGACTGCAGAATACCGGGTTTCCCTGTCCTTCACTATCTCCCTGAGTTTGATCAAACTTCATGTCCATTGAGTTGGTGATGCCATCCAACTATTTCATTCTCTGTTGACCCCTTCTCCTCTGCCCTCAATCTTTCCCAGCATCGGGATGTTTTCCAGTGATTTGGCTCTTCCCATCAGGTGGCCAAAGTACTGCAGCTTCCACTTCCGCATCAGTCCTTCCAATGAATATTCAGGATTGATTTCCTTTGGAATAACTAGTTTGAGCTTGCAGTCCAAGGGACTCTCAAGAGTCTTCTCCAGCACCACAGTTCAAAAACATCAATTCTTTGGCACTCAGCCTTCTTTATGGTCCAACTCTCACAGCTGTACATGACTACTGGAAAAATCTTAGCTTTGACTATATGGACCTTTGCCAGCAAAGTGATGTCTCTGCCTTTTATTATTTTGTCTAGGTTTGTCACAGCTGTTCTTTCAAGGAGCAAGCATCTTTTAATTTTGTGGCTGCAGTCACTGTCCACAGTGATTTTGGAGTCCGAGAAAAGAAAATTTATCACTGTTTCCACTTTTTCCTCATCTATTTGCCATGAAGTGATTGGACAGGATGCCATGATCTTAGTTTTTTAATACTGAGTTTTAAGACAGCTTTTTCACTCTCTTCTTTCATCTTCATCAAAAGACTCTTTAGTTCCTCTTCCTTTTCTGTCATTAAAGTGGTATCATCTGTATACCTGATGTTGTTGATATTTCTTGTGGCAGTCTTGATTCCAGCTTGTTTGTCATCCAGCCTGGCATTTCTCATGATTACTCTGCATATAAGTTAAATAAGCAGGGTAACAATATAAAATCTTGATATACTCCTTTCCCAATTTTGAACAGGTCCATTGTTCCATGTCCAGTTCTAACTGTTGCTTTTTGTTGCATACAGGTTTTTCAGGTGACAGGTAAGGTGGTGGTTTGGTATTCCTATCTCTTGAATTTTCCATAGTTTGCTATGACTGACATAGTCAAAGTCTTTAGTGTAGTCAATGAAGCAGATTGTTTTTTTAATGATCCAGCAGATTTTTTTTTTAATGATCTTGCTTTTTCTATGATCCAGGAGATGTTGGCAATTTGATCTCTGGTTCCTCTGCTTTTCCTAAATCCAGTTTGTGCATCTGGACATTCTCAGTTCACATACTGTTGAAACCTTAGTTTGAAGGATTTTGAGCATAATCTTGCTAGCATGTGAAATGAGTGCAATTGTATGGTAATTGGAACATTATTTGGCACTGCCTTTTTTTGGGATTGGAATGAAAACTGACCTTTTCCAGTCCTGTGACCACTGCTGAGTTTTCCAAATTTGCTGGCATGTTGAGTGCAGCACTTTCACAGAATCATCTTTTAAGATTTTAAATAACTCAGCTGGAATTCCATCACCTTCACTAGCTTTGTTCATAGTAATGTTTTCTAAGGCCTACTTGCCTTCACATTCTAGGATGTTTGACTCTAGGTGAGTTGAACACACCATCATGGTTATCTTGGTCATTAAGACCTTTTCTGTATATTCTTGCCACATCTTCTGTTTCTGTAAGGTCCTTGCATTTCTGCTCTCTAGTGTGCCCATCTCTGAGTGGAATGTTCCCTTGGTATCACCAATTTTCTTGAAGAGATCTCTAATCTTTTCCATTTATTGTTTTCCTCTATTTCTTTGCATTGTTCATTTAAGAAGGCTTTCTGATCTCTCCTTAGTATTCTCTGAAATTCTGTATTCAGTTGAGTAAATCTTTCCCTTTTTCCTTTGCCTTTAGCTTATCTTCTTTTCTCAGCTATTTGTAAGACCTCCTCAGACAACCACTTTGCTTTCTTGTATTTCTTTTTCTGGGGGATGGTTTTGGTCACCATCTCCTGTACAATGTTACAAACCTCTGTCCACAGTTCTTCATGCACTCTGCCTACCAGATCTAATCCCTTGAGTCTATTTGACACCTCCACTGTTAATACATTAACCACAGTAATGAGTTGTTATAATTTCCAAATAGTCATTGCATTGTCTTGGGGTTTTTTATGTCTCTGAGACTTGCTACCAGAGGTTTTATAGTTGTAATCTAGCCACAAATAAATACCTTTCTTTCCAAGCACTGTTCTTATATCTCATTAAAATTCCCAATGTCTTAGTGATACTTGGAACACGTTTTGAATCTGTTCATCTACCCATCCGAAAAATACTTGCTAAATACCAAGAAGGTGAGAAAGATACTCTTTCCTGGTAAGCAAGTCTGCTTTTTAAGTGTTATGCTCTTGGTTTAAATCATGCTGGGCAATTGGTGACAATATCAAAATAATGAAGCATCAGAATATCCTACATTATGAGAGAGAAAAGAGGAAAAGAGGATCATGGAACCAATAAGTAATTGAAGAAAATATTGAAAATTAAGTCTGAGTGCATCAGAAAAACAGAAATAGTTTGGGGTCTATGGAATCTAGATATTTTTCTCTATTTTAGCTTTTATTTTACCAATTTGAGTTTTTATATGTTTGCTTTTTAAAAATGTATTGGAATAGTGTTGAAAATTTATCAAGTGATTCTTTAGTATTAATCATTGAAACATTTTCCTGTTTACATGTAATATCCTCCTGCTTGAGAACTTATCCCAGTTGTTTGCCAAAGTCATTCAACTGTTCTCTGGGATGATGTTTTGTGATTTTTCTTTTGCCATGTGTTAATTCCTCCCTGATCCTTGGTCGTATATTTGTTTTTAGTGCACTCATTCTTTACTAAATCTAAATCTTTAATCTATGTGTGTGTGTGCTCAGTTGCTTGGTCATGTCTGGCTATCTGCAACCCCATGGACCATAGTCCACCAGGTCCATGGGATTTTCTAGGCAAGAATACTAGAGTGGATTGCCATTTCCTACTCCAGGTGATCTTTCTAATCCAGGGATCAAACTCATGTCTCCTGCATTGATCAGCAGATTTGTTGCCATTGAGCCACCTGTGGTCACCTATAATTTGTTTTTAGCATTGAGGAATTTGTTTCCTTGTTAAGAGATTTTCATGAAATGCAATTTGGAATATTGCCATCCCCTGGATATCCTTGCATTTTCTGACATATATCATTCCTTTTAGTTTCTATAGCCTTAGATGAACTCACTAATCATTACGTATCATTAATTAGATGATATACATGCCAAATTCTAAGTCTACTAGTTAATCCACTTTTGTATTGTTGAAACACTTAATTGTTCCTTGATGCATTTTATTTGAAACATTAAAAAGTCATAGCTTATATCAAAAAGTAGTCAGGAATGACCTAAGGCTTTAAAACAACTTTATTTTTGTGTTCAAGTATTCAGCTTTTATTTTTAATTAAAATTTCAACATATTCCTGAACATATTTACTCTCTTTATTTTGGTACTCTTTTCTATTTTTAAATGAATAATTAACTTTATTTAGGAATTAAATATATATCTTTACAAGTGTAAATATATCTACATTAATACATATTTATGGCTATTCTTTATATATACATATGTTTTTATGAAATCAATATAGTACAAATTAAGTGAGATTAAACTAATATTTTGCCTAACATAAAATGCATAATTTTACTGTTAGTTATATCATCCCTATCTTGATGGAAACACAGCAAAATCCTTTTCTTTTGGCATTTTCCAGGAAAACTTTTTTTCCTGTCATTTGTTGTTCAGTCACTTAGTTGTGTCCAACTCTTTGCGACCNTTCTCTATTTTAGCTTTTATTTTACCAATTTGAGTTTTTATATGTTTGCTTTTTAAAAATGTATTGGAATAGTGTTGAAAATTTATCAAGTGATTCTTTAGTATTAATCATTGAAACATTTTCCTGTTTACATGTAATATCCTCCTGCTTGAGAACTTATCCCAGTTGTTTGCCAAAGTCATTCAACTGTTCTCTGGGATGATGTTTTGTGATTTTTCTTTTGCCATGTGTTAATTCCTCCCTGATCCTTGGTCGTATATTTGTTTTTAGTGCACTCATTCTTTACTAAATCTAAATCTTTAATCTATGTGTGTGTGTGCTCAGTTGCTTGGTCATGTCTGGCTATCTGCAACCCCATGGACCATAGTCCACCAGGTCCATGGGATTTTCTAGGCAAGAATACTAGAGTGGATTGCCATTTCCTACTCCAGGTGATCTTTCTAATCCAGGGATCAAACTCATGTCTCCTGCATTGATCAGCAGATTTGTTGCCATTGAGCCACCTGTGGTCACCTATAATTTGTTTTTAGCATTGAGGAATTTGTTTCCTTGTTAAGAGATTTTCATGAAATGCAATTTGGAATATTGCCATCCCCTGGATATCCTTGCATTTTCTGACATATATCATTCCTTTTAGTTTCTATAGCCTTAGATGAACTCACTAATCATTACGTATCATTAATTAGATGATATACATGCCAAATTCTAAGTCTACTAGTTAATCCACTTTTGTATTGTTGAAACACTTAATTGTTCCTTGATGCATTTTATTTGAAACATTAAAAAGTCATAGCTTATATCAAAAAGTAGTCAGGAATGACCTAAGGCTTTAAAACAACTTTATTTTTGTGTTCAAGTATTCAGCTTTTATTTTTAATTAAAATTTCAACATATTCCTGAACATATTTACTCTCTTTATTTTGGTACTCTTTTCTATTTTTAAATGAATAATTAACTTTATTTAGGAATTAAATATATATCTTTACAAGTGTAAATATATCTACATTAATACATATTTATGGCTATTCTTTATATATACATATGTTTTTATGAAATCAATATAGTACAAATTAAGTGAGATTAAACTAATATTTTGCCTAACATAAAATGCATAATTTTACTGTTAGTTATATCATCCCTATCTTGATGGAAACACAGCAAAATCCTTTTCTTTTGGCATTTTCCAGGAAAACTTTTTTTCCTGTCATTTGTTGTTCAGTCACTTAGTTGTGTCCAACTCTTTGCGACCCCATGGATTGCACCAGGCCAGGCTTCTAATCACGCTGTGCAGCTTTCAGGATCCAACCTGGGACTGAATCCAGGCCACAGCAGTAAAAGGCCAGACTCTTAATCACTAAGCTACCAAAGGAATGCCCAAAAAGACATTTTCAATAAGGCTCAATCACCTATCACAGAATAGAATTTAAACAGCCAGGGTGAAAATAAAAACATAAATATGAAGTCCTGTGTTTGTTGTCTTCATTCTTGAGAGGTCATCATCGCTTCAGGCTTATTTTTGGAAGAGTAGGTTTTCTTAGATTCATGTAACCCCTCAGCTTCCTTAGGACACAGAGTGAAGCCTTTTTCAATTTGCTGTTCCACAAAATCAGAAGCAAAGAGTGGCCAGAAGGACAGAAAAATAACAGCATGTTCATAAAAATCTTTGCCACGAAACCACCTAGAATGTGATTGGCCCACACTGTCATAATATTGCTCAAGTAGTATAGAATGAAGAGGAGTAGGAATGAAATCATAGTCTTCAGGGCTCTCACGTGGGCCTCCGAGCTACAATCTACACCCTTCATACGCCTGAGATGGCCACATAATGAGAGGATTAAAAGGAGAAAGGAGGCCAGGGACACTACAAAGGGGATAAGGAACATTATGGTAAGGAACAAATCATATTTTATTATTACAAAGTCCAGTGTCACATTTTTTTTGCTGGTTACCTGGTTTTGGAACAAGATTTTAACTGCCGTACTCTTTTGAAGAAGGCACAAGCAGAAACAGAAGACAGTTCCCAGTGCAATAATGAGAAGCACCTTGTGAATTCTCCGTTTCATCCAGAGGAAAAGGAAATTAGAAAAGTTAGCTATCCTGAGGAGATAGAAGACACTGATGCAGGTGGTGCAGGCTATGGAGAAATAACTGGATCCTGTCCAGAGTAACCCCAAATTTATCAGGAGATTCTTGTTGCACCGTGTTTCCTCGGAGATTACATATAAACCTGCACTTGAAATCATTACACACAGCACAAATATTCTGGAAATAGCCAAGCAGGTGAGAATAAAGTCAATCAGGGAGAACTTCCTGCTTCTGATCCAATCAATACAGTTAATCAGAACAATGAATCCATTTCCCAAAATACCCAGTAAGAATTCTCCAACAGAAAGGATTGTAAGTATATTGTTCAGTGTTCTCTCCATGCCCACTGACAGGAAATCTCTGCCTTCAGTACTCCACTGACTTATAAAGGAGGTGTTACAGATTTATGCATTCAAAGCTCTAATGTTCAATAAGTTTCTTTTCCATGCACTTTAATATTCACTGGCAAAAAAGTAAAGGCCTTCAAGATGTTCCCAAAGTCTTAGTTATCTTTAGGAAACCACCTTTATTCCTCTCAAGATCTCAGCTAGTAATTTCCAAGGCAAATATTATGTATGTGTTGCCACTGCTGTAACACTGCTTATAATTTCCATGTAAAGTTATGCACTAGAATTTGAATCCTGGTTTGCTAACACACAAGATAGAGACCAATTTTTAGATATTTTATTTCCTTAGGATTTAGATACTTTTTTGTTTTATCCACTCAGTTATAAGCCAGAAACACTAAACTCCAATCTAGAAAATGTCTTGTCTCGATCTGGATGCTCCAAGAAACAGAGCATTACTGAGGAAAGCGCCTGGACAGTAGGTGGCTGGGAAGCTGTTATACCAGCATGTGAGTCTGACTCTTGGAGAGGAGAGGGAATGAAAAAAGAAAAGTCGTAGTAAACAATCCTAACAAGTTCTAAGAAAGTTCTAAGAAGGCCAGTGGGCAGTGTCAAGGCAATGGTGCACATCAGAGGGGTCCTGAGCCTCCTGGGAGCAGGACTGCCATTGAATCTCTGCTCTGTTCAGTCACTGACTGGGAGCAGCTTGTAGGAGGGAATGGGATTGCAGGGTGTGGGACAAAGGCTTATCAACGGTTAGGGAAATATAATTAAAGGCAAAATCTCCTCCCAACCTGGAAAATCTCACCACAAGGTAGTAGAGAAAGAAGACAAGTTTGTTATTGAATAACAAACTATAAAATAAAAAAAGCTATAACAAACCTAGGCAGTATATTAAAAAGCAGAGACATTACTTTGCTGACAAAGGTCTATGTAATCAAAGCTATGTTTTTCCCAGTAGTCATGTATGGATGTGAGAGCTGGACCATAAAGAAGGCTGAGCACCAAAGAGTTGATGTTTTCAAACTGTGGTTCTGGAGAAGATTCTTGAAAGTCCCTTGGACTACAAGGAAATCCAGCCAGTCAATTCTAAAGGAAATCAACCCTAAACATTCATTGGAAGGACTGATGCTGAAGTGGAAGCTGCAGTACTTTGGCCACCTGATGGGAAGAGCCAACTCATTGGAAAAGACCCTGTGATTAGCAAGGACTGAAGGCAGGAGGATTAAAAGGCAACAGAGGATGCCGTGGTTCAGTAGCATCACTAATTCAATGGACATGAATTTGAGCAAACTCTGGGAGACAGTGGAGGACATGGAAGCCTGGCACGCTGCAGTCCACTGGGTCACAGTCAGGCACAACTTAGTGACTGAGCAACACTGTCATTGTGACTTTTCTTAAGCCCACAAAATATTTTTTAATGTATGTTTAAATTTCCATTTACATGGAATTTTTAAACTTTTCATTATTGATTTCTATCAAAATTGAATTAAAATAAAATATTATACTTCATAGGTTGGTAAGTCATGGCATCTGTTACAGTTTATTTCACAGCATGTAGATGTCCAGTTTCAGTAAATATTTTTCCTTAAAATAATGTGTATGTGTAGTTTTGGGTAAACTGTTTCATAAATCCATTGAATCGATTTGTTAATCATGTTTAAATCCTATTTATCTTTTTTTGAATTTTGTCTTCTTGTTCTATCATTTATTGAGATTTAAAGTTAAATTATTCTACTCTGGGTACAGATTTTTCCATTTCTGTTTGAAATGTTGTCAATTTTTGCTTTACATATTTTGATGCTAAGCTATTTAGTGGTAGAATTGTAGTATCTGCACACTAAATTTAACCTATTGCTGTATGAACTGACAGTGTCTGCTCTGCTGCTACTGCTGCTAAGTCACTTCAGTCATGTCTGACTCTGTGTGACCCCATAGATGGCAGCCCACCAAGCTCCCTTGTCCATGGGATTTTCCAGGCAAGAGGACTGGAGTGGGGTGCCATTGCCTTCTCATGTCTGCTCTAGTGGTTTCTTCTTTTTTTTTTTTTTAAGTTTTAAAGTTTACTTTGATATTAAAATAATTATATTAGCTTATCACTTGTATTTCATGGCATAATCTTCTAAATGTTGCTTTTAATTTGTTCTATATCATCAGAGTTTAGATATATATCTTGTAAGTAATATAGAGATAGTGAAATAGGAATTAAGGCTCTACTTTTAACTTTCCATTTCTTATAGGATTCCAAGAAATGTAATTCTTGTAGGGTTCCCTTCTCCCTTTGATGTAGTATATTGTCATGTGAACTTCTTGACCAATAAAGTAGTGTGGAAATTAAGTGATGTTTCTGGATGAGAGCACTGACTCACCAGTTTGAGACTCTGCAGTGCTCCTTTGTTATTTTGGGTCAAGAAAGAGCTTCTATTACCCTGTGACAACTTTGTCACTACTCTGAGCACTGGATATAGAGCTGCAGCAGCTGCTGCTGCTGCTGCTGCTAAGTCGCTTCAATCATGTCCGACTCTGTGCGACCCCATAGAGGGCAGCCCACCAGGCTCCCTCATCCCTGGGATTCTCTAGGCAAGAATACTGGAGTGGGTTGCCGGATATAGAGCAGAATCTAAAAACAAAAACAAATAAAAATTTTCATGAGGCCTCTGAGGTTTGAGAGTTCTGTTATTGTAACATAGCCTAAACTACCTTCACTAGATACCTTAGAATTGGTCTCTTCAGGTGGGGTCTGCCAAAACTAAATACCTGAAATAAGTAATATTGGCTTAATATTTGATTAGTTGGAGTGAGTGGCAAGAAAACCATGACTGGTTCCTGGAAAACATGCTAAGAAGTAGCAAAATATTTCACAAACCATTTCATGTGAATACTTAGAAAACAGATTACATACTTGAGGATTTTGTAACTCTGGGCTGAGAGGATTATAAGTGAATAACAGTAGTGGTACATTTGACAACACATCTTAAAAAACTGAGCTCAGACATAATTATCTTCTTCGAAAGCAGAAACAAAAATATTAGCACTTAGGAAATATGGGATCTTACAGAGCCAGAAGAGGTCATTGCTTCTCAATACTGGATAGTACTGGTTAAGAACTGCCTTCAGGCTAAGATGATCTCAAGGGTATGGCTCTCATATCCATGTTAAAACTTTTAACTGAATTAAATTTACAGGTAAAAGGCCAATTAATAGTGATTATAGCCAATGCATCCCTTCATTTTGACAAAGTAACTAAAGGCAGAAACACTAGAGATCTGATTTTCCTATTGAAGCTTCATAAACTGAAAATATCTGCTATAAGTTCAAGAGAATAGGCACAGAGTTGAAAAAGCAATCAAGTATAGTAAGAGAAATGCTGGGCTGGAGGAAGCACAAGCTAGAATCAAGATTGCCGGGAGAAATATCAATAACCTCAGATATGCAGATGACACCACCCTTATGGCAGAAAGTGAAGAGGAACTAAAGAGCCTTTTGATGAAAGTGAAAGAGGAGAGTGAAAAGTTGGCTTAAACCTCAACATTCAGAAAACGAAGATCATGGCATCCGGTCCCATCACTTTATGGGAAATAAATAGGGAAACAGTGGAAACAGTGACTGACTTTATTTTTGGGGGCTTCAAAATCACTGCAGATGGTGATTGCAGCCATGAAATTAAAAGACGCTTACTCCTTGGAAGGAAAGTTATGACCAACCTAGACAGCATATTAAAAAGCAGACACATTACTTTGCCAACAAAGGTCCATCTAGTCAAGGCTATGGTTTTTCCAGTGGCTATGTATGGATGTGAGAGTGAGACTGTAAAGAAAGCTGAGCACAGAATAATTGATGCTTTTGAACTGTGGTGTTAGAGAAGACTTGAGAGTCCCTTGGACTGCAAGGAGATCCAACGAGTTCATCCTAAAGGAGATCAGTCTTGGGTGTTCATTACTTTGGCCACCTGATGTGAAGAGCTGATTCACTGGAAAAGACCCTGATGCTGGGAAAGATTGAGGGCAGGAGGAGAAGGGGACAACAGAGGATAAGACGGTTGGATGGCATCATCAACTCAATGGACATGGGTTTGGGTGGACTCTGGGAGTTGGTGATGGACAGGAAGGCCTGGCGTGCTATGGTTCATGGGATCACAAAGAGTTGGACACGACTGAGCAACTGAACTGAACTGAACAGTAAGTATAAGGAGGATAGCTAAGAGAAAACTGTGAGGTTTTCTGGTAGCACATAAAGCTGACTGGAATCAAATAGGTAAAGCACTACATTTTTAAAGGAGCTATGATTCTTTGAAAGAACTGCCAGCCAAGACTAGGCTGCATGCTGAGATAAAATTCCTAATCCAGAGATTCACAGTATAAAGACAAATGGGTGAATATAGAAGATTGGAGCAAGCCTCATAACTATTATATTTTGTCTTTTTCTACTTCTGAAAGTGGGCTTTCCTGATGCTTCAGTGNTGTCCGACTCTGTGCGACCCCATAGAGGGCAGCCCACCAGGCTCCCTCATCCCTGGGATTCTCTAGGCAAGAATACTGGAGTGGGTTGCCGGATATAGAGCAGAATCTAAAAACAAAAACAAATAAAAATTTTCATGAGGCCTCTGAGGTTTGAGAGTTCTGTTATTGTAACATAGCCTAAACTACCTTCACTAGATACCTTAGAATTGGTCTCTTCAGGTGGGGTCTGCCAAAACTAAATACCTGAAATAAGTAATATTGGCTTAATATTTGATTAGTTGGAGTGAGTGGCAAGAAAACCATGACTGGTTCCTGAAAAACATGCTAAGAAGTAGCAAAATATTTCACAAACCATTTCATGTGAATACTTAGAAAACAGATTACATACTTGAGGATTTTGTAACTCTGGGCTGAGAGGATTATAAGTGAATAACAGTAGTGGTACATTTGACAACACAGCTTAAAAAACTGAGCTCAGACATAATTATCTTCTTCGAAAGCAGAAACAAAAATATTAGCACTTAGGAAATATGGGATCTTACAGAGCCAGAAGAGGTCATTGCTTCTCAATACTGGATAGTACTGGTTAAGAACTGCCTTCAGGCTAAGATGATCTCAAGAGTATGGCTCTCATATCCATGTTAAAACTTTTAACTGAATTAAATTTACAGGTAAAAGGCCAATTAATAGTGATTATAGCCAATGCATCCCTTCATTTTGACAAAGTAACTAAAGGCAGAAACACTAGAGATCTGATTTTCCTATTGAAGCTTCATAAACTGAAAATATCTGCTATAAGTTCAAGAGAATAGGCACAGAGTTGAAAAAGCAATCAAGTATAGTAAGAGAAATGCTGGGCTGGAGGAAGCACAAGCTAGAATCAAGATTGCCGGGAGAAATATCAATAACCTCAGATATGCAGATGACACCACCCTTATGGCAGAAAGTGAAGAGGAACTAAAGAGCCTTTTGATGAAAGTGAAAGAGGAGAGTGAAAAGTTGGCTTAAACCTCAACATTCAGAAAACGAAGATCATGGCATCCGGTCCCATCACTTTATGGGAAATAAATAGGGAAACAGTGGAAACAGTGACTGACTTTATTTTTGGGGGCTCCAAAATCACTGCAGATGGTGATTGCAGCCATGAAATTAAAAGACGCTTACTCCTTGGAAGGAAAGTTATGACCAACCTAGACAGCATATTAAAAAGCAGACACATTACTTTGCCAACAAAGGTCCATCTAGTCAAGGCTATGGTTTTTCCAGTGGCTATGTATGGATGTGAGAGTGAGACTGTAAAGAAAGCTGAGCACAGAATAATTGATGCTTTTGAACTGTGGTGTTAGAGAAGACTTGAGAGTCCCTTGGACTGCAAGGAGATCCAACGAGTTCATCCTAAAAGAGATCAGTCTTGGGTGTTCATTACTTTGGCCACCTGATGTGAAGAGCTGATTCACTGGAAAAGACCCTGATGCTGGGAAAGATTGAGGGCAGGAGGAGAAGGGGACAACAGAGGATAAGACGGTTGGATGGCATCATCAACTCAATGGACATGGGTTTGGGTGGACTCTGGGAGTTGGTGATGGACAGGAAGGCCTGGCGTGCTATGGTTCATGGGATCACAAAGAGTTGGACACGACTGAGCAACTGAACTGAACTGAACAGTAAGTATAAGGAGGATAGCTAAGAGAAAACTGTGAGGTTTTCTGGTAGCACATAAAGCTGACTGGAATCAAATAGGTAAAGCACTACATTTTTAAAGGAGCTATGATTCTTTGAAAGAACTGCCAGCCAAGACTAGGCTGCATGCTGAGAGAAAATTCCTAATCCAGAGATTCACAGTATAAAGACAAATGGGTGAATATAGAAGATTGGAGCAAGCCTCATAACTATTATATTTTGTCTTTTTCTACTTCTGAAAGTGGGCTTTCCTGATGCTTCAGTGGTAAAGAATCTGCCTACCAGTGCAGCAGACATGGTTCAGGAAAATCCACTGGAGATCCCTGGGTCAGAAAGAGCCCCTGGAGAAGGAAATGGCAACCCAGTCCAGTATTCTTGCTTGGGAAATACCATAGATAGAGGAGCCTGGAAGGCTACAATCCATGGGGTGGCAAAAAGTCAGACACAACTGAGCAACTGAGCATGCACATGTTTCTGAAAGTACATCTCTATTTATAAGAAATTTATGTTCTTCTTTCCTTTCAAGACAACTTCAACTATCCTTGGCCTTAACAGAGACCAGTCACAGCTAGAAGATCCTAGAAATGCAACAATAACACCCAGCTTATTTAACTTATATGCAGAATACATTGTGTGAAATGCTGGGCTGGATGAAGCACAAACTGGCATCAAGACTGCCAGGAGAAATATCACTAACCTTAGGTATGCAGATGACACCACCCTTATGGCAGAAACTGAAGAGGAACTGAAGAGCCTCCAGATGAAAGTGAGAGAAAAGAGTAAAAAAGTTGGCTTAAAACTCAACGTTCAAAAAACTAAAATCATGGAAACTGTTTGCATCACTTCATGGCAAATAAATGGGGAAACAATGAAAACAGTGAGACACTTTATTTTCTTGGCCTCTGAAATCACTGCAGATGGTGACTGCAGCCATGAAATTAAAAGACACTTCCTCCTTGGAATAAAAGCTGTGACCAACCTAGACAACATATTAAAAAGCAGACATTACTTTGCTGACAAAGGTCTGTCTAGTCAAACTATGGTGTTTCCAGTAGTCATGTATGAATGCGAAAGTTGGACCATAAAGAAAGCTGAGTGCTGAAGAATTGATACTTTTGAATTGTGGTGTTGGAGAAGACTCTTGAGAATCCCTTGGATTACAAGGAGATCCAAGCAGTCAATCCTGAAGGAAACCAACCCTGAATATTTATTGGGAGGACTGATGCTGAAGCTGAAGCTTCAATACTTTGGCCACCTGATATGAAGAACTAACTCATTAGAAAAAGACCCTGATGATAGGAAAGATTGAAGGCAGGGGGAGAATGGGATGTCAGAGGAAGAGATGGTTGGATGGCATCACCAACTCAATGGATATGAGTTTGAGCAAGCTCTGGGAGTTGGTGATGGATAAGGAAGCCTGGCATGCTCCAATCCACAGGATCTCAAAGAGTCAGACATGACTGAGTCACTGAACTGAAAAAATATATAAATCCTTACATTAGCTAAGGGAGAGTTTAGTGGAAGGAAGGAGATATCACTGAGAAAAAAAGAAAGCTGAGGCAGGTGACAAACCTAACAGTTATGTACGGGAATCAGTCAGTAATCCAAGCAACCTAGTTATTGAATTAGCTCACTGTTTCCTCTAGTGAAAGCATCATGAATTCCACAGTTAATACCACCATGAGAATGCCTTCCTCTAGAGAAAGGCTTCCATGGTGGCTCAGAGATTAAAGCGTCTGCCTGCAACGCAGGACACCTGGGTTCGATCCCTGGGTTGAGAAGATCCCCTGGAGAAGGAAATGGCAACTCACTCCAGTATTCTTGCCTGGAGAACCCCATGGATGGAGAAGCCTGGTGGGCTACAGTCCACGGGGTCATAAAAAGTCAGGCACGACAGAGCAACTTCACTTTCACTTTCACTAGAGAGAGAAAACCCCAGATTTTTCAGTAGTGTCTCATGAGTTAAGGGATTGATAGTCAATATTTATTGTTTTTGTAGTTCTCTGTTGCTATTTCACTTGATCCATAAAAAAGAAAAATACGTTCTACTGTGGGGTAAGGGCCAGATCCGTGTTTATGAAAGCATAACACTCATTTTTCAAATGACTCAGCTAGCAATTTAATTCTAGCAAATACATCTTCTATTTTCTTTGATGAATCAATTTTTCCATATTCAAGAGTATCCAAAAAATTAAGTGCAGTGTTGTCAGATGCAAATATGGGCCCAGATTTCCTTTCACTGTTTTCACCCTCAAATGAACTTTTGAACAATTTATGATCCCAAACTAGGTTGGAGACAAATAGCAGATTGAATAACAGAATTGACAGATTTCTGAATTTAGAGATGGCAATTTGGCATCCCCATCACTACCAGCATTGTCATTTGTTCATTCTTGAAGTGCTTAGTGAAAGAGGTAAACTAGCAATGAGGAGTTTGGATTCAAAATCACACGTGACATTCCATTAGTTATAAACGTTACTGTAAAAATCAATTTTTAAATATTAAAGAAATACTGGAAAAATTCAGTTTTCATTCCAATCCCAAATAAGGGCAATGCCAAAGAATGTTCAACTACCACATGACGGCACACATTTCACATGTTAGCAAGGTAATGCTCAAATTCCTCCAACGTCGACTTCAACAGTACATGAATGGAGAAATTCCAGATGTACAAGCTGGCTTTAGAAAAGGCAGAGGAACCAGAGATCAAATTGTCAACATCTGTTGAATCATAGAAAAAGCAAGAGAATTCCAGAAAAANCACATGACGGCACACATTTCACATGTTAGCAAGGTAATGCTCAAATTCCTCCAACGTCGACTTCAACAGTACATGAATGGAGAAATTCCAGATGTACAAGCTGGCTTTAGAAAAGGCAGAGGAACCAGAGATCAAATTGTCAACATCTGTTGAATCATAGAAAAAGCAAGAGAATTCCAGAAAAACTTCTGCTTCGTTGACTACACTAAAGCCTCTGATTGTGTGAATCACAACAAGTTGGAAAAATTCTTAAATAGATGGGAATATCAGACCACCTGCCTCCTGAGAAACCTGTATGCAGGTCAAGAAGCAAACAGATAGAACTGGACATGGAACAACAGACTGGTTCAGAATTGGGAAAGGAATACATTAAGGCTGTATAGTGTTACTCTGCTTTTTTAACTTCTATGCAGAGTACATCATGCAAACTGCTGGGCTGGATGAAGCACAAGCTGGAATCAAGATTGCCAGGAGATATAATACTAATGCCAGATATGCAGATGACACCACCCTTATGGCAGAAATGAAAGAGGAACTAAAGAGCCTCTAGATGAAGGTGAAAGAGGAGAGTGAACAAGCTGGCTTAAAATTCAGCATTCGATAATGAGTGACGTTGAGCATCTTTTCATGTGTTTGTTAGCCATCCGTATGTCTTCTTTGGAGAAATGTCTATTTAGTTCTTTGGCCCATNGTGGGGTGGGAGGTGGGAGGGGGGTTCATGTTTGGAAGTTCGTGTACACCCGTGGCAGATTCATGTCAATGTATGCCAAAACCAATAGAGTACTGTAAAGTAAAATAGAAGCTCTAAAAAAATAAATAAATAAAATAAAATAAAAATTCAACATTCAAAAGCAAAGATCATGGCATCCAGTCCAATCATTTCATGGCAAATAGACAGGGAAAAAATGGAAACAATGAGACTATTTTCTTGTGCTCCAAAATCACTACTGATGGTGACTGCAGCCATGAAATTAAAAGGCACTTGCTCCTTGGAAGAAAAGCTATGACAAACCTAGACAGCATAATAAAAAGCAGAGACATCACCTTGCCAACAAAGGGCTGTATAATCAAAGCTATGGTTTTCCAGTAGTCATGTAGAGATGTGAGATTTGGACCATAAAGAAGGCTGGGTGCTGAAGAACTGATGCTTTTGAATTATGATGCTAGCGAAGAGTCTTGAGAGTCCCTTGAACTTCAAGGAGATCAAACCACTCAATCCTAAAGGAAATCAATCCTGAATATTCATTGGAAGGACTGATGCTGAAGCTGAAGCTCCAATACTTTGGTCACCTGATGCAAAGAGCCAACTTATTGGAAGAAAAGACCCTGAGGCTGGGAAAGATTGAAGGCAAAAGGAGAAGTGGGCAACAGAGGATGAGATGGCTAGGTAGCATCACTGACTTAGTGGACATGAATCTGATCAAAATAGGAGACAGTGGAAGACAGGGGAGCCTGGCATGCTGCAGTCCATGGAATCACAGAGTCAGACACAACTTAGTACTCTTGCCTGGAAAATCCCATGGACAGAGGAGCCTGGTAGGCTGCAGTCCATGGGGTTGTGAAGAGTTGGACACGACTGAGCGACTTGACTTTCATTTTTCACTTTCATGCATTGGAGAAGGAAATGGCAACCCACTCCAGTGTTCTTGCCTGGAGAATCCCAGGGACGGGGGAGCCTGGTGGGCTGCCCTCTACGGGGTCACACAGAGTTGGACACGACTGAAGTGACTTAGCAGCAGCAGCAGCAACTAAAAAACATCAAACTTCTTTATAATTTTTTTCTCATTTTTTCAGTTCTTGAGTTGACTCCATCACTCATTATTTTGGCAAATATCTTTTTCTAATTGGACTGGAAGAAACACAAGCTGGAATCAAGATTGCCA
>SJYX01002827.1:389096-400056 GCA_006410675.1 Oreotragus oreotragus | reverse complement strand
TGAAGAGAAAAAGGTAAATTTTAAAACTACCCTTTGTTCTGTTTCTTAAGGGCTAGTCATGACTCATGGAAAAGGAACCTGTCTCTTATACACATCTAGATGTGTATAAGAGACAGTTGCTGGAGAAGCCGTGAAGAGATACCCCACATCCAAGCTAAGAGACACCCAAGTAAGACGGTAGGTGTTGCAAGAGGGCATCAGAGGGCAGACACACTGAAACCATACTCATAGAAAACTAGTCAGTCTAATCACAGCCTTGTCTAACTCAGTGAAATTGAGCCATGCCCTGTGGGGCCACCCAAGACAGGCAGGTCATGGTGGAGAAGGCTGACAGAATATGGTCCACTGGAGAAGGGAATGGCAAACTACTTCAGTATTCTTGCCTTGAGAACCCCATGAACAGTATGAAAAGGCAAAATGATAGGATACCAAAAGAGGAACTCCCCAGGTCAGTAGGTGTCCAAAATGCTACTGGAGATCAGAGAAATAACTCCAGAAAGAATGAAGGGATGGAGCCAAAGCAAAAACAATACCCAGTTGTGGATGTGACTGGTGATAGAAGCAAGGTCCAATGCTGTAAAGAGAAATATTGCATAGGAACCTGGAATGTCAGGTCCATGAATCAAGGCAAATTGGAAGTGGTGAAACATGAGATGGCAAGAGTGAACGTTGACATTCTAGGAATCAGTGAACTAAAATGGACTGGAATGGGTGAATTTAACTCAGATGACCATTACATCTACTACTGTGGGCAGGAATCCCTTATAAGAAATGGAGTAACCATCATGGCCAACAAAAGAGTCCAAAATGCAGTACTTGGATGCAGTCTCAAAAATGACAGAATTATCTCTGTTTGTTTCCAAGGCAAACCATTCAATATCACAGTAATCCAAGTCTATGAAATACATAAGGCATGCCTATAGTTCAGTTGTGTCAGCAACTAGATTTTAGGAAATTGGAATTATTTATTTAGTTTTCTTTTTAAGGGAAAAGTCAAGTTCCATTTATTTGAAAATACATTTTATATGAAATAATTATTCACACGGTGGTATGTAGTTATAGTTTATTTTTGTTGTTGAATAGTATTCAGCTGGATGAATTTACTACTTTTATTGATCCATTCTATTGTCAATGGCTTATACTCATAACAGTGCTGGCGAACATATTAGCATCACTTTTTAATCTTTATTAAAAATATTTCACGACTTTATGATTCTTTAGGATAAATTCAGGATATCTATTCTTTATTCTCCATGAAAATCCAGTGTACCAGTTTAATCAAGTTATTCAGTAAAATTATTCCTAAACTAGAGGTTAGCATCTGATTTATTTTATTAAAGATAAGCATTCAGTTCAGTTCAGTTCAGTCGCTCAATTGTGCCCAACTCTTTGCCACCCCATGAATTGCAGCACACCAGGCCTCCCTGTCCATCACCAATTTCCAGAGTTCACTCAGACTCAGGTCCATCAAATGGGTGATGCCATCCAGCCATCTCATCCTCTGTCATCCCCTTCTCCTCCTGCCCCCAATCCCTCCCAGCATCAGAATCTTTTCCAGTGAGTCAACTCTTCACATGAGGTGGCCAAAATACTGGAGTTTCAGCTTTAGCATCATTTCTTCATTATCAATATCTTAATATACATGACAATATTAACAGATTATAAGGTATATACAGTGCTTGTTAAAGAAAAATAATAAACTTTCTGCTTAGTAACTAAATCTTACATAAATGTGTATATATTCATATTTCACACTTTATTTTTTAATATCTCTGAATAAATGAATCTGAATGAAAGTAAGGCTGGAAAAGCAAAGTAAATCACATAAAAGAAAAAAAGCCTTCGAGTTGTAGAAATTTCTCTATGAAGCCTTAGTGAAGGCTTAGTGAAGTCAAAAGACTCTTCACTTTTGACTATGTATATATTTACCTAATTGGAGAAGGCGATGGCACCCCACTCCAATACTCTTGCCTGGAAAATCCCATGGACAGAGGAGCCTGGTAAGAATCCTAATACAGAAATGTGTAACATCATTAACCACAGAACTTGGCTATAGATTTTCTCCTTCATGTTATTTTTCTCCATCCTTTTCATACAACTTGAATTTCTTAAGTGTTTTACCTACCTGTAGTGAATTTAGTCTTCCTTATTTGTACCAAGTCATTATTAATTATAGTCACACACATATAAAGTTTATAAAGATCATAGTTTGTTTTTTGCCAGAAGACACATCATGCCCACTTATTTCCTTTCTTTTAGCCATCAACTCAGCTGCTGCGGAAATGACAGGGAGGTCTGTCTTAGTATAAAGCCTAGCATGCCATGATAACCAAGTTGTTCCACTGCCTATTAGAACTCCAAACAGAAAATTAGAACCAGGAAGTAAATGGCAAATAGAAAATAGAAGACAGTTTGCATGGGACCTTGGTGCTGGGATCTTGGGGTCCTTTACCACTGAGCTGCATCTTCCTGAAATGTTTCCATGGGGAAAAGATTAACAGCAGAAAAGACATCAGGGACATCACAAAGGGTGTGAAGTTTACTAGCATGAACAGAGTCATATTTCAAAGGTGTAAAATGTCCCTCAGTTTGGTCTTCTGAGTGATGTTTCCTTCATAGTCATTTGCCTGGATAGTCTTATTTATGTTTACACCATGAATTAATAAAACCAAACAGGACAAAATGAACAAGAAGAATATTTTAAATTCTCCATTTTAGGTAAAGAAAAATAATATTGGAGAATTGGCTATCTTGAGCAAATAAAATATGCTGAGGATAGCAGCAAGCCAGATGCCAAAATAGTTGCTTATTATCCAGGCAATAATAATAATTCTTGCTCTTAAATTATCTAAAGCTGGGATTAAACACATTTACATACCAATTTATTAATGTTACCCAGAGAAGACCAATTCTGGAGACTGCCAGAGCAGTGAGAATCCCATCTGCTGAAGAGAGTTTTTGTCTCTTGACCAGTCAATGCAGTTCACCAGTGACATGAAACCACTGGCAAAATTTCTTAGAATAAATTCTATTACTAGGATGGAAAAAATGTAGTAAAGTTATCATCTGTAGGAAAATAGGTAAATTCAATATCATCAGTCAAGATTTCTTTAATATCCTGACCACAGACTCTATGTGAGCTAATTTTTCTTGATATGAGGTAAAGTCCTTATTTCTTTTAAATTCTGTGACCAGTGTCAGGCAGGAAAGCATGAGGTATGCTAATGGAAGAGCTCAATGTTGACATGATGAAAATCACTGTTATTCCCTGGTAGCTCAAATTAACTTCTGTTTACACACTTTATGACCTTGCTGTAGCCTGAAATATTCATATTCATGTAGAAGTGAAAGTTGAATTCTCATTTGCTAACATGCAAATAAAACCATATCCTCTTTCACTGCTTTGCGATTTGTTTCTTGTTTCACATCTCCATAATTTGTGTTCATCAGCTTTACTTGTCACATAGTAAAATTTTAAAACCCAATACATAGAATATACAGTGACTGTTTTGTTAGACGGAGCTTGGTCATAACTAAGATCTTCACCATTATGAATTTCTTTAATGTCAGAATTATGTAGAAAGAATTCAATCTTTTTCTATCAAAATATCAAAGTTTTCTTGGGAATCTTTTAAGTTAAATGCTCTTTAAAGGGTGCTGCTGCTGCTAAGTCGCTTCAGTTGTGTCCGACTCTGTGCGACCCCATAGACGGCAGCCCACCAGGCACCCGCGTCCCTGGGATTCTCCAGGCAAGAACACTGGAGTGGGTTGCCATTTTCTTCTCCAATGCATGAACCTGAAAAGTGAAGTCGCGCAGTTGTGTCTGACTCTTCGCGATCCCATGGACGGGGCTCCTCCGTGGGTTGCCATTGCCTTCTCTGCTAGTTGTTAATAAATAGCATTTATTTATAGTTTATTGTTTACAAGCTCATAAGTGTACACACAGACATACACATCCATATTTCATGGATACAAGTTATTATTGTCCTATAATTTCCAAAATAGAAAATAAGTCTCAGAGAGGCCACCTGCCCTTAAAAAATCTTTTCTCTCATTCAGGCTTTTCATCCCATTATTAATAGTTATCATATATCTCATGATTAAGCTTTTGATAGTTTCTCTCCTGAGTCTATATATATATATGTATCAATTATTTAATTTAAAATATTCAAGAATTCTATAAATATTCCTCAGAAACTTAAAAAGTACATTTAATTCCTGCTATAAAGTCTAGGCTTCTCTCTGCATAAATGTTCAGTTTTATTTTTCCTGTTTAGTTATTAGACTATTAGATATTTTAAAGGTTAATAGATGTTAAGATAATCTTCTTCCCTTGGATTTTATTCAGTTCCAGTTTTTATACTATAATTTGTGTGTAGCAGAGACTCTTGAAGCCAGATTGCTAGAAAGGAAAACCCAGATTCTCTACATGACATGATTCTGATCTTGGACTCAATTTTCAAACAACACTTTGCCTCATTACAATCCTCAGTAAAATGCAAATGATAACATTATCCTCTTCAGGTGGTTTTTGTGAGTTAGTGTATTATTTGTGTGAAGTACTTCCAGTTGTACCTATCTGGTAGAGAGCAGGCAGAGAGAATTCTTACTCATTTAATCACGTTAGTAGATGTTACAAACGTAGCAGATTTTAAAAGGCAAGATTTCCTCCTGCAGCAACTGGGATACTAGCAATAAATCCTAAAACTGTTATACCACAGAGCTATGCAAGGAAGAAGGGTCAGTTAAAATCCAGCAAGAGGGGAATCTTTTCACATGAAGAGATGGTCTGTATGTTTAATACAATCTCTATCAAATCCTAGAAGGCATTTTTGCAGAAAGTTAAATTATTCCTGAAGTATATATGGAAATGCAAAATGCCCAGAAGAGCAAAACGAATTTTTTAAAAGTTGCAAGATTATAGTTTCTGATTTCAAAGCTTGCTACAAAGCAGTGTTAGTCAAGATAGTGTGGTATTCACTTAAAGATAGACTTATGTATCAATGACACACAACTGGAGTTCAGAAATTAGCACTTACCATTGTAATCAACTGATTTCCAAAAAGACACCACATCTGTTTAAAGGAGAAATGGTTTTTTTTTTTTTTTTTTAAGAAATGGCACTGAAAAAACTGGATATACACATGAATAAAGCTGAATTTAGATCCTTATTTCATACATTATGCAAAAATTAAAATAGATCAGAGGCCTAAACATGAGTTAACCTATAAAACTTTTAGAATAAAACACAGGAGAAAACTTTTGTAAATTAGGGCTAGGCAGATCTTTTAGACACAACAGCAAAAGCATGATGCACTAAATTTAAAAATTAATAAATCAGACTATATCAAAATTGAAAACTTTTGCTTTGTAAAATACACATCTGACTTTCAGATGAAAGCTACAGTAATTAAATCAATGTGGTGCTGCTATTTGCTTATACAAATAGATCAGTGGATTTGTCAGAGTATCTAGTGATTGACTCACACAGTGCATTAGTTGCTCGGTCGTGTCCAACTCTTTGTGACCCCATGGGCTGTAGCCCACGAGGCTCCTCTGTCCATGGAGTTCTGCAGGCAAGAATACCGGAGTGGGTTGCCATTTCCTTCTCCAGGGAACCTACCCGATTCTATACCATCTGAGCCACCAGGGAAGCCCCCAATATATCTGTAGAATATTATTTAGCCATAAAAAAGAATTAAGTTCTGAAATACACTACAATATGACGACTCTTAAAAACACACGAAGTGAAAGAAGTCAGTCACAAAAGACCTCAAATTATGATTCCATTTATCTGGAGTCAGAAAATCCACTGAAATAGAAAGCAGATTAGTGGCCACCAGGGGCTGGGGAAGGGGAAATGAGAAANAATACACTACAATATGACGACTCTTAAAAACACACGAAGTGAAAGAAGTCAGTCACAAAAGACCTCAAATTATGATTCCATTTATCTGGAGTCAGAAAATCCACTGAAATAGAAAGCAGATTAGTGGCCACCAGGGGCTGGGGAAGGGGAAATGAGAAATTGAAGTATGTGTCCTTCAAAGTGTGGTCAGGATTGAATGGAGCTATCTTTCCTTGTTGAGGATTGACCCACACATGTATGGTCAATTCACCTTCAACAAAATAACTAAAAACAATTCAATCAAAACTAAAATTCTCTTCAGTAAGTGATTCTAGGAAACTGAATAACACTATAAGAAAATTATCTTCAACCTCAACCTCTCACCATAAAAAAATAATAATTTGAGGTGGTCATAGATCTAAATATAAAAGATAAAACAACAATGCATCTATAAGAAATTGGATATTTTTGTGACCTTGGAATAAGGAAAAATTCCTTAGCTAGGACACATATAAGCACACACACAAAGTTAATAAAAGCAATGATCACTGTAGAGACTATAGTGAGACTNAAAATAATAATTTGAGGTGGTCATAGATCTAAATATAAAAGATAAAACAACAATGCATCTATAAGAAATTGGATATTTTTGTGACCTTGGAATAAGGAAAAATTCCTTAGCTAGGACACATATAAGCACACACACAAAGTTAATAAAAGCAATGATCACTGTAGAGACTATAGTGAGACTATAAGGACACTAAAAAGACAAGAAAAATATTTGTCATAGAGTGAGAGAACAAAATATACATATATATTACAAAGTACACACTCAAATATATTACATATTAATTATTATACATATATTAAACATTCCTTTAACTCAACACTAAAAGACAATCATCTCAATTTAAGGAAAGTAAGCAAAAGATTTCAAAAGACCCTCAACAAAAGAAGATACAATAAACCAATAAAAAAAGTTCTTAGTATCATTACATACAAGGGAAATGCAAATTTAAACTACAATGAAATATCACTTCAAACCCACTAGAGTGCTAAAAATAAGGAAACTGACTGGGCCAGATTTTGACAATGATGTGAAACAACTGGAATGCTCATATATTCCTGCTGAGCACTAAAGAATACAGCCACCTTGGAGAATTATTTGACTGTTCCTAAAAAGGCTACAGATACTGTTGGGCTGCACCCCACAGGCCTACAAGGCCTACATTTGCCCAGTTTTAGAGCCAAAACCAGAGCCTGGAGTCAGCAACAGAGACATCGATGGTTTAGTGGATGAAGGAGCTTATATGTTTGAAGCAAGGTCCTGGAGTGACATCCCACTGTAGCAGATGGTGGGCAGGACATAGTGGCATGTTTCGCAACTGAGGACAAGAGATTGCCAATTGATGTCAGATTGGTTTATCAGTTACCAGGGAAATGAGTAGATGGGGATGCCCCCTCATGACCCCTTTGATAAGCTATTACTAGCTGGGGCCTGGGGCAAGTACATAAAAAGGTCAGTCATGTGCATAGGGTGTAGANGGCTGCGCAGCCAAACTGGCGTGGGAAATGGGTCCGACGTGCCAGGCATGGAGAATAGCGTGGCCAGACTGCCGAGGCCTGGAAGCCTTCTGGCTTCTCCCTTCCCCCACGTTCCTCGGCTCCGACCTTTCCGCCAGAGCAGCCCAGGAGTGTTGGCAGATTTGCCTGGTCGTTCGTAGGGTTCCTGGGAAAAGGAACGGAATGGGCGGGGTAGGGTTGTGGGCGAGGTGAGGAGAGCCTTCCGAGCGCCCTTGCCGCGGTCGGAGCTCCCGTCCTCTTCCGCCCCCTGTCTAGGGACTGACACTCCAACTCCTGCCTCCAGCCGGCGCGAAGGATGAATGGAGGCGAGAAGCCGATTCCCCCACCCCCGCCCCATTTCCGCAGTCTCAGAGCCAGTGTCACAAGTGCTCAGCAATTTCATTAAATGCAACCGGGGGGCTAAATCCCCGGCGGTACGAGACCTCACCAAGGGAATATGATATCCGGGTTCGCTCCCACCCACAAACGCCGCCGGCCCTTCAAACCCGAGGCTGCATTTATCTTCTCAACCTGAGAGGAAAGGGTTCAGAAGGAAATGGAATCGAAAGTGTAACCGGCTGCAATAAATTAAAGAGCCCGCTGCCGCTGCTGTTGCTTTGGCGTCCAGAATTAGAGAAAACGAGATCAGTGTCCTAAAATCCACCTTGATCAGATACAACGTCATCCCTTGTATGAACCAAAGTATCTGAGAGAATGTTGAAATGTTTTTTTTTTTTTTTTTAAGAAATGGCACTGAAAAAACTGGATATACACATGAATAAAGCTGAATTTAGATCCTTATTTCATACATTATGCAAAAATTAAAATAGATCAGAGGCCTAAACATGAGTTAACCTATAAAACTTTTAGAATAAAACACAGGAGAAAACTTTTGTAAATTAGGGCTAGGCAGATCTTTTAGACACAACAGCAAAAGCATGATGCACTAAATTTAAAAATTAATAAATCAGACTATATCAAAATTGAAAACTTTTGCTTTGTAAAATACACATCTGACTTTCAGATGAAAGCTACAGTAATTAAATCAATGTGGTGCTGCTATTTGCTTATACAAATAGATCAGTGGATTTGTCAGAGTATCTAGTGATTGACTCACACAGTGCATTAGTTGCTCGGTCGTGTCCAACTCTTTGTGACCCCATGGGCTGTAGCCCACGAGGCTCCTCTGTCCATGGAGTTCTGCAGGCAAGAATACCGGAGTGGGTTGCCATTTCCTTCTCCAGGGAACCTACCCGATTCTATACCATCTGAGCCACCAGGGAAGCCCCCAATATATCTGTAGAATATTATTTAGCCATAAAAAAGAATTAAGTTCTGAAATACACTACAATATGACGACTCTTAAAAACACACGAAGTGAAAGAAGTCAGTCACAAAAGACCTCAAATTATGATTCCATTTATCTGGAGTCAGAAAATCCACTGAAATAGAAAGCAGATTAGTGGCCACCAGGGGCTGGGGAAGGGGAAATGAGAAACTGAAGTATGTGTCCTTCAAACTGTGGTCAGGATTGAATGGAGCTATCTTTCCTTGTTGAGGACTGACCCACACATGTATGGTCAATTCACCTTCAACAAAATAACTAAAAATAATTCAATCAAAACTAAAATTCTCTTCAATAAGTGATTCTAGGAAACTGAATAACACTATAAGAAAATTATCTTCAACCTCAACCTCTCACCATAAAAAAATAATAATTTGAGGTGGTCATAGATCTAAATATAAAAGGTAAAACAACAATGCATCTATAAGAAATTGGATATTTTTGTGACCTTGGAATAAAGAAAAATTCCTTAGCTAGGACACATATAAGCACACACACAAAGTTAATAAAAGCAATGATCACTGTAGAGACTATAGTGAGATTATAAGGACACTAAAAAGACAAGAAAAATATTTGTCATAGAGTGAGAGAACAAAATATACATATATATTACAAAGTACACACTCAAATATATTACATATTAATTATTATACATATATTAAACATTCCTTTAACTCAACACTAAAAGACAATCATCTCAATTTAAGGAAAGTAAGCAAAAGATTTCAAAAGACCCTCAACAAAAGAAGATACAATAAACCAATAAAAAAAGTTCTTAGTATCATTACATACAAGGGAAATGCAAATTTAAACTACAATGAAATATCACTTCAAACCCACTAGAGTGCTAAAAATAAGGAAACTGACTGGGCCAGATTTTGACAATGATGTGAAACAACTGGAATGCTCATATATTCCTGCTGAGCACTAAAGAATACAGCCACCTTGGAGAATTATTTGACTGTTCCTAAAAAGGCTACAGATACTGTTGGGCTGCACCCCACAGGCCTACAAGGCCTACATTTGCCCAGTTTTAGAGCCAAAACCAGAGCCTGGAGTCAGCAACAGAGACATCGATGGTTTAGTGGATGAAGGAGCTTATATGTTTGAAGCAAGGTCCTGGAGTGACATCCCACTGTAGCAGATGGTGGGCAGGACATAGTGGCATGTTTCGCAACTGAGGACAAGAGATTGCCAATTGATGTCAGATTGGTTTATCAGTTACCAGGGAAATGAGTAGATGGGCATGCCCCCTCATGACCCCTTTGATAAGCTATTATTAGCTGGGGCAAGTACATAAAAAGGTCAGTCATGTGCATAGGGTGTAGATGAAGCAAGCACTATCAGGCAGGGGATGTACAGAGAACAAGAGAAATGCCATCTTCAGTGGCCTGACCACACACAAGCACACTGCCCACTATCCAGCTATTCCACTCTTATATATATAGTCATTGAAAATAAATAAAAATATGTCCACAAAAGACTGATACAAGAATGTTAACACCAGCTTTACTTATTAAATCCATTACTAGAAACAACCTAAACATATTTATATCAACAAGGTTATGAAAGAACAAATGGTGGAATATTCATAGAGTGAAATAGCACTCCACAATAAAAGCAATAAACTACTCATATGCACAACAATACAAATTAGTCTCAAGAAATATGATTGAAAAAAGAGGTAGACAAAAAAAAAAAAACGAAATCTGTATGTACGATATGATTTCTAAAACAAGCAAAACTAAGACAGAAAGCACAAAAGCAGTTGTCTGGAACCTGATCTAAAAAAGGCATGAAATAACTTTGAAGGATGAAAAAATTATTCTATATTTTATCATGGCAGTTGTTTCAAAGATGCATACAATAGTTAAAGCTCATCAAACTATATACTTAAAGACAGCATATTTTACTATTTGTAAATTTTACCTCCCTAAAGTTAATATTGGAAGGACTGATGCTGAAGCTGAAACTCCAATACTTTGGCCACCTCATGCAAAGAATTGACTTATTGGAAAATACCCTGCCTGATGCTGGGAGGGATTAGGGGCAGGAAGAGAAGGGGATGACAGAGTATGAGATGGCTGGATGGCATCACTGACTCAGTGGACGTGAGTCTGAGTGAACTCTGGAAGTTGGTGATGGACAGGGAGGCCTGGCGTGCTGCTATTCATGGAGTCACAAAGAGTCGGACACGACTGAGC
>SJYX01002827.1:365549-386860 GCA_006410675.1 Oreotragus oreotragus | reverse complement strand
CAATAAAGCAGAAATAGATGTTTTTCTGGAATGGCATATGAAATTATATTCAATTATTTTGTAATAAGCTATAAGAGGAAAGAAATGAAAAAAGTATATATATATATTCAGCAGTATATATTCAATGATATATTCAGTGATATATATATCTTCAGTGATACATATATATATATATCATTGAATCACTATGCTGTCCACCTGAAACTAATACAACATTGTAAATCAACTTCATTTCAATAAAATATAAATAAATAAATAATTTTTAAGATGAGCCAGTGGGCACTTTCCCTGAATTCTCCTTCTGACTTGCTTCATTAATAAAATCAAATCACCAACTTCTCCCTGGAAGGAACTTGTCTACCTCTTTTGTGCTCCAACTTTTATGGCTGAGGGATAGGATCTAAGGGATAAGACCTGAAATCAACTAGCTCAGCTATTCAATGGGGCTCAGCATTCAGGAGTTTCATAGGACTGAAGCAAACAAAGAAGCAGGATTTAAATGGGTGTGCAAGCATTTCTTACGGCTATGCTGTCAATCTCGGCACAGAGGGAAAAGGCAAAATGCCCATCTCCTATTGTTTTCCTGGAAGGAGCTGCATACTAGGGACAGCTGCTGCCTGAGGGTCTGGCTTCTGATCAGCCTACAACTAGGTACTGATTGAAATCATTCTGGAGACCAAAAGAGCTGGGGGGCACTTTCTCAGTATTCTCCCCCAGCTCAGGCAGTAATACCAAGTTGCCAGCTTTTTCCCGGAAGGAGTTTGTCTGCACATCTAGCACCCCAAGAAACTAATCCTTCAAATCAGCTAGTTCTGATCACCAACAGGACTCAGCATTCATGACTTACACAGGATAACATTAAATTTAAAAAAAAAATAATTTTCAAACAGCACTCAAGCACTTTCCACAGAAATCTATCCCCCAAGTTTTGTGCAGAGGGAGTAGGCAAATACGTCCACCTTCCAGTTTTTCCTGGAAGGAATTAGAATGCATACTTTTCCAGCTGCTGCCTGTGATTTCAGATTAAAATCAGTCTGTATGGGGGTGGGGGTGGGAAGCTGATTGGGATCCTCCGGGGAGTCTGAGGAGCAGGAGCCATGTCACCCCAATAATAAAACCAAATCTCCAGCTTCTCCCTGGAAGAAGCATGTCCACACATCTAGCACTAAAACCACTGCAGCTGCTACCCAAGGGATTGGCTCTCAAATGATACAGCTCTGAGAGCTAAGAGCGCTCAGCATTCAAGACTACACAAGACAGGACCACACAAAACAAGCAGGCAGTTATACTTGGGCCACACGCACTCCCAGGGACAGTTCCTTCTGGCTCAGGACAGAGTGAGTGAACAAAAACACCCAGCTCACAATTTCTCCGTGATATGGGCTAGACTGTTTAATGTTCTCACTTTCTCAGCTACACCTAAAGGCTAGGATTCCAATTAGCCTACATTGGGAGCTGAAGGGGAAGACAATTAGTACTTACCTGGGAGCCTGACCAGGTAAGTGGGCATTTCCCAGGCCTTTGGCACATTGATAGGTCTTGACACACCTTGGAGAACAAAGATAGCAGCTTGAAAACCTTAAGCGGCAACCAGGTTCTCAGTGCAGGCTGACTGATAAGGTTCACCTCCTACATGAGGCAAGTCAGTCAACACTAGGAGAGTGCTGTTTCATCTAATGTGTAAAGACCAACACAGTCAAGGAAAATGAAGAAATAGGGGAGTACATTTCAAACAAAAGAACAGGATAAATTACTAGAAACCAATCTTAATGAAAGGGAGATAAGTGACTTATTTACTAGATAGGGAGTTCAAAATAAACGTCATAAAGATGCTCACTGAGGTCTGGAGAGCAGTGTATGAACAAAATAGAAATTTCAGCAAAGAGAGAAAATATTAAAAGGTACCAAACAGGGAATTCCCTTGCAACCTAATGGTTTGGACTCCATGCTTCCACTGCTGAGGGCCTGATCAGGGAATTAAGATCCCACAAGTCTCATGGTGTGAGGAGAGAGGGAAGAGAGAAAAAGGGTAGGGAGATAAATGTATTATTAAAAATAGAAAAATAACAATAAAAGTACCAAACAGAAATCATAGAGCTGAAAAATATAATAACTGAACTAGAAAAAGGTTAATAGAAAAGTTCAACAGGCTAGTCAAGAGGAAAATAGTCTCCCTGAACTCAAAGACAAAGCAGTAGAGATCATCCAATCAGAGGGGCAAAAAGAAAGGAGAATGAAAGGAGTGAAGATTGTTAAGAGACCTGTGGGTCACCACCAAGCATGACAGAATCAGATTACAGATCTTTGTCAGGTAGATAACTTGTCTTTTTAGTTTCTTGATTACCAGATGAAGAGAAGAGGATATAGATCTAAACAGGATATAGATCATAAGATCCTGGAATTCAAGAATGATGCTGTAACTGAATGAAACTTTGGACATGCTCAGAGAGAAATGAGCATGTTTTGTATATGAGAGATGTGTGAAAAAATCAAGAGAATATACTGAGATAGAGTGTCTCATTTTCATGAAATTCTTTAATCCTCACTGTACCTATACCTGTGGAAAATAATTTTGTTGTATCCTTCACCATGGGTTTCCCAGGTGGCACAGTGGCACAGTAGTAAATGCGCCTACCACTGCAGAAGACAAAGGTTCAGTCTCTGGCTTGGGAATATCCCCCAGAGAAGGAAATGGCTAGGCACGCCAGTGTTTTTGCATGCAAATTCCCATGGACAGAGGAGCCTGGTGGGCTACAGTTCATGGGGTCACAAGGAGTGGGACATGACTGAGCATACATGCACACACATGCACATCCTCCACTATAGGCACATCATATAGGTTTTACATGGTTTCCACACTGGGGCTGCCCCAGGCTTGCTCATCTTTAATCACCATGAGAACATGCCCAGACAAGTACACTGGTCCCAAAAGGAGAATAAGTGAATCACTGAATCAAGCTTTTCCAGAAAGATTTAACCTAAACTTACAATCAGGGTCTTCCCAGGTGATTCAGTGGTAAAGAATTTGCCTGTCAATGGAGGAGCCACAGGAGACATGAGTTTGATCCCTGGTCAAGAAGACCATCTGGAGAAGAAAATGGCAACCGGTATTCTTGCTGGGATAATCTGATGGACACAGGAGCTTGGCAGGCTACAGTCCTTGGAGTCACAGAGAGTCAGACACTACTGAATAACTGAGCACACATGCAAACTGACAATCAGCCCAACTGTAACTGGCTCCCAGATACATTTCTCATTTAAAAATCATTTGAACAGCTATTTCTTTTAATATAATACACTCTTTCTCTCTGGTTACTTGAGAGATTTTTCTCCTGGTTTCTAGTGCTGTTGATAAGTTCAATTGTCTCCATTATCTTGTCTGAGATTCAATAATTTTTTTTTAATTAACACCTTGAACATTTTTTCAAAATCTGAGCAACATTGGTTCCACTCCAATATCTTCTCTCCCACTTCTCAGAAATACAGAAGTGTGTTAGAATTTCTGTCTGTAACCTACATATCCCCTCCCCCGTAGCCTGTATTGTCCATCTGTGTCTCTTTATGCCTCATTCTGGGTAGTGACCGTCTAATTCACTAATTTGTACTGCAACACTGTCTAACTGCTTATTAAATATGTCTGTTGAGCTTTTAATTTTGAGTATTCATTTTATCAGTCCTACTGTTTCAATGATAAGAACAGTCTCTCACTCTTCTATACATCATCTTTGGTGGGGAAACTGAAAAAAAAAAAAAAAAACACAGGATACCAACATCTTAAAGAAAGCCTTTTAATTTTAATAGCGTTAAGGAAAAATAGGAAGCATTCCCTTCTGTTTCCAAAATTTAGTCACAGAGTAGGTAAAATCATGATCTGGTCATTCTTCACCAAGTTGGATGGCAGCTTGTCTACTGCTCGATTGTTACCACAGGCTCTCACTCAGGAAAGTCAAGAAACAGAACTTCATCTCCAAATGCCATTCAAATAAGCAAAATATAACACATTATCACAGAGACGCCATTCTATTCCATGGCTTTTATTTTTCAGTAGTCTATATTCACTACCTCTAGTATTAGAAAGAAGGTTTGGGGCCTTAACTCTGTAATTTTAAGATTATCTTTCAATAATTAGCTCAAGTAATACACAAACTAAAGGCTACTCAATTTCTAATGTATTCAACTTGAGTTAAACTTTACTATTTTCACTAAGGTTAAATTATCTACAGTGATCTTTAGAAAATTATTTAGACATTTTTTAACTTATGAAATATTTCAAATATAAATCGTTAAATATAATGATGACAGCAACTAAATGGGAGAACTCTAACTGATAGATATGTATTCATCTAGTTTTCTAAGTGTCAGAGAACACTGCCAATCTTCTCTATGGTCTTAGGGTACTTGCATCATTCTCAGCACCAGGGCTAATTTGAAAGAATACTTTCACTTATGACTTCATCAAGAACATTTAAACTAACATACTTAAAATGATTTACATGTTATTTTTTCTCTGCTTACTCTAAATTCATGGCAAACAAAATAACACTTTACTTTTATTGCATTTTCATATGGATATGTCTATATACTCTACTTGATAATACAGTCTGTATACTTTTTTCATATTTAATAGCACCATTAGCAAGCAAAATTCTCCCATTTGCTTATTTGTGTTCCCACTTATGAATGAATCTGGAGTATTTTACTACAGTAGTAAAAGCAGCAATATATAAACACAAATATATTCAAACATTACATGAAATATGTACTATGCTTTACAAATTTGCTTCTCTACATGTATGTCTTTTCTTCTCTAACAAAGAACTAAAAAATGTTATGGATCTAATTTGTTCCTTTTCATTGTTGTATCAGTATGCCACAATATACTTATTCATTTTATCACTGATGGACTGTTATGAAACTTCTCAATTTCAGCTAAAAAAAAGTAATATGCACATTTTTGCGTACATATCTTGGTGCATATATANAGAAAAGTTCAACAGGCTAGTCAAGAGGAAAATAGTCTCCCTGAACTCAAAGACAAAGCAGTAGAGATCATCCAATCAGAGGGGCAAAAAGAAAGGAGAATGAAAGGAGTGAAGATTGTTAAGAGACCTGTGGGTCACCACCAAGCATGACAGAATCAGATTACAGATCTTTGTCAGGTAGATAACTTGTCTTTTTAGTTTCTTGATTACCAGATGAAGAGAAGAGGATATAGATCTAAACAGGATATAGATCATAAGATCCTGGAATTCAAGAATGATGCTGTAACTGAATGAAACTTTGGACATGCTCAGAGAGAAATGAGCATGTTTTGTATATGAGAGATGTGTGAAAAAATCAAGAGAATATACTGAGATAGAGTGTCTCATTTTCATGAAATTCTTTAATCCTCACTGTACCTATACCGTTGGAAAATAATTTTGTTGTATCCTTCACCATGGGTTTCCCAGGTGGCACAGTGGCACAGTAGTAAATGCGCCTACCACTGCAGAAGACAAAGGTTCAGTCTCTGGCTTGGGAATATCCCCCAGAGAAGGAAATGGCTAGGCACGCCAGTGTTTTTGCATGCAAATTCCCATGGACAGAGGAGCCTGGTGGGCTACAGTTCATGGGGTCACAAGGAGTGGGACATGACTGAGCATACATGCACACACATGCACATCCTCCACTATAGGCACATCATATAGGTTTTACATGGTTTCCACACTGGGGCTGCCCCAGGCTTGCTCATCTTTAATCACCATGAGAACATGCCCAGACAAGTACACTGGTCCCAAAAGGAGAATAAGTGAATCACTGAATCAAGCTTTTCCAGAAAGATTTAACCTAAACTTACAATCAGGGTCTTCCCAGGTGATTCAGTGGTAAAGAATTTGCCTGTCAATGGAGGAGCCACAGGAGACATGAGTTTGATCCCTGGTCAAGAAGACCATCTGGAGAAGAAAATGGCAACCGGTATTCTTGCTGGGATAATCTGATGGACACAGGAGCTTGGCAGGCTACAGTCCTTGGAGTCACAGAGAGTCAGACACTACTGAATAACTGAGCACACATGCAAACTGACAATCAGCCCAACTGTAACTGGCTCCCAGATACATTTCTCATTTAAAAATCATTTGAACAGCTATTTCTTTTAATATAATACACTCTTTCTCTCTGGTTACTTGAGAGATTTTTCTCCTGGTTTCTAGTGCTGTTGATAAGTTCAATTGTCTCCATTATCTTGTCTGAGATTCAATAATTTTTTTTTAATTAATGCCTTGAACATTTTTTCAAAATTTGAGCAACATTGGTTCCACTCCAATATCTTCTCTCCCACTTCTCAGAAATACAGAAGTGTGTGAGAATTTCTGTCTGTAACCTCCATATCCCCTCCCCCGTAGCCTGTATTGTCCATCTGTGTCTCTTTATGCCTCATTCTGGGTAGTGACCGTCTAATTCACTAATTTGTACTGCAACACTGTCTAACTGCTTATTAAATATGTCTGTTGAGCTTTTAATTTTGAGTATTCATTTTATCANACATATCCCCTCCCCCGTAGCCTGTATTGTCCATCTGTGTCTCTTTATGCCTCATTCTGGGTAGTGACCGTCTAATTCACTAATTTGTACTGCAACACTGTCTAACTGCTTATTAAATATGTCTGTTGAGCTTTTAATTTTGAGTATTCATTTTATCAGTCCTACTGTTTCAATGATAAGAACAGTCTCTCACTCTTCTATACATCATCTTTGGTGGGGAAACTGAAAAAAAAAAAAAAAACACAGGATACCAACATCTTAAAGAAAGCCTTTTAATTTTAATAGCGTTAAGGAAAAATAGGAAGCATTCCCTTCTGTTTCCAAAATTTAGTCACAGAGTAGGTAAAATCATGATCTGGTCATTCTTCACCAAGTTGGATGGCAGCTTGTCTACTGCTCGATTGTTACCACAGGCTCTCACTCAGGAAAGTCAAGAAACAGAACTTCATCTCCAAATGCCATTCAAATAAGCAAAATATAACACATTATCACAGAGACACCATTCTATTCCATGGCTTTTATTTTTCAGTAGTCTTTATTCACTACCTCTAGTGTTAGAAAGAAGGTTTGGGGCCTTAACTCTGTAATTTTAAGATTATCTTTCAATAATTAGCTCAAGTAATACACAAACTAAAGGCTACTCAATTTCTAATGTATTCAACTTGAGTTAAACTTTACTATTTTCACTAAGGTTAAATTATCTACAGTGATCTTTAGAAAATTATTTAGACATTTTTTAACTTATGAAATATTTCAAATATAAATCGTTAAATATAATGATGACAGCAACTAAATGGGAGAACTCTAACTGATAGATATGTATTCATCTAGTTTTCTAAGTGTCAGAGAACACTGCCAATCTTCTCTATGGTCTTAGGGTACTTGCATCATTCTCAGCACCAGGGCTAATTTGAAAGAATACTTTCACTTATGACTTCATCAAGAACATTTAAACTAACATACTTAAAATGATTTACATGTTATTTTTTCTCTGCTTACTCTAAATTCATGGCAAACAAAATAACACTTTACTTTTATTGCATTTTCATATGGATATGTCTATATACTCTACTTGATAATACAGTCTGTATACTTTTTTCATATTTAATAGCACCATTAGCAAGCAAAATTCTCCCATTTGCTTATTTGTGTTCCCACTTATGAATGAATCTGGAGTATTTTACTACAGTAGTAAAAGCAGCAATATATAAACACAAATATATTCAAACATTACATGAAATATGTACTATGCTTTACAAATTTGCTTCTCTACATGTATGTCTTTTCTTCTCTAACAAAGAACTAAAAAATGTTATGGATCTAATTTGTTCCTTTTCATTGTTGTATCAGTATGCCACAATATACTTATTCATTTTATCACTGATGGACTGTTATGAAACTTCTCAATTTCAGCTAAAAAAAAGTAATATGCACATTTTTGCGTACATATCTTGGTGCATATATATCAAAGATTTCTTTGTGTATAAAAATAAGAGTGAAATTACTGTCTTAGGTTTAGACAGCATATTAAAAAGCAGAGACATTACTTTGCCAACAATGGTCCATCTAGTCAAGGCTATGGTTTTTCCAGTGCTCATGTATGGATGTGAGTTGGACTATAAAGAAGGCTGAACACTGAAAAATTGATGCTTTTGAACTGTGGTGTTGGAGAAGACTCTTGAGAGTCCCTTGGACTGCAAGGAGATCCAACCAGTCCATTCTGAAGGAGATCAACCCTGGGATTTCTTTGGAAGGAATGATGCTAAAGCTGAAACTCCAGTACTTTGGCCACCTCATGCGAAGAGTTGACTCATTGGAAAAGATTCTGATGCTGGGAGGGATTGGAGGCAGGAGAAGGGGACGACAGAGGCTGAGATGGCTGGATGGCATCACTGACTCGATGGACATGAGTTTGAGTAAACTCCGGGAGTTGGTGATGGACAGGGAGGCCTGGCGCGCTGCGATTCATGTGGTTGCAAAGAGTCGGACACGACTGAGTGACTGAACTGAACTGAACTGTCTTAGGTTTAGTGTGTTCACCCTAACTACTTAAAGTCACACTTTTGTCTAAAGTTGTTTTACATATGTATAATTCTATGAATCGTGTATGAAAACTTCAATTGTTTCAGATCCTTTCCAAAATAAATAACATCAGAGTAATATTTATACTTTTATATTTATATAAACATTTATTGCACTTATTACACTCTAAATTTTACAAAATATTTTACTATTCTAATTTAAAATTTACCTTTAGTTTAAAATTGCATTGCTCTTTTCTCTTTCTATGACTGTGATTTCATATACATTTATTCATATGTAATTGTGTTGAACATATATGTTTATTAACATTTCATTGTACAGTTTTATAAGCTCCTTCTTTAGGTTCCAAATAATCCTTTGTTAAGAGCAAATGTTACAGCAGAAGCATTTTCCTTAATTGAACATTATGTCAGATGACTTTGAGAAAATATGGTTAGGTAACTGCATGTTGTAAGGGAAACCAGTGCAATTTAATAACACTTAAAAGGATTAATAAAAGAAAAACTAGAAACTAAAAATGAACATACAAAGTCTTCTATTAAGGTATTTCCACATATAATACAGAAAGTTTTTTTAATGTCTATTAAGCTAAAGGTTTTGATTAGTTTTTAGAAAACTTAAGACCCCACAGTAGTCTGAAGGCAATCTGCCTTAGCTTGCTGTTTTCCAAAATTATAACAAATGAGCGGCCTAATGAAAGAGAGTTGAAATCACCATGACAGACATCATGACCTCATACCAGTGTAGCTTAAGGAAGATCCAATTTCCAGTTGGAGTGGAAATAAAGCAAACGATGAAGACGAGGAGAAATGTCACCATTTTCACGGCCCTTTTATCAGCCTCTGTGCTGAAATCTCTCAAGTGATTCAAGGTGACTTGGAAATTCTTGATATGTCTCACCAGGGAAAGAAAGAAAGGCATCAAAGAAGCCAAGGAGAGAAGAATAGGGATAACATATGTCAAGCTGAGAAGATCAGGCTTTTAAGATAGAAAATTTTACTTGCATCTAAATGCAAAGTCATGTTCCTTTCAGGTTCTCTAAAAGTGTTCATCCACAACTCACCAAGAGCATCCTGCATTAAGAGGTCAAAAGATAACAAGAAGAAAGAGGCCAGGAAAAGCACAAGAAGCACTCGGTTCATTCTCCATTTCAGCCACATGAAAAAGAAGTGAGAGAAACTCGCTATCTTAAGGAAGTAGAATATGCTTAGGCAGGTGGCAAACCAGGTAGTTAAGTGATTCGTTAGTGCCCAAAGATGAATAACTACTTTTACTAGTTATCAGTGGCATACAGATGTGGAGCTAATCCTACTATAAGTGAATCCAAAAGTATTACCCACAGGTGAATGATTCTGGCCACAGCCAAGCAAGTAAAGATGAACTCAGCTGATGAGACCTTTCCATTCTTGACTCACTTGATGCAGTTTACCAGTCCAATGAACCCATTTCCCAGTACTCCTAAGATCAATTCTCCTGTTGACACCGCTAGAAAGAAGACCCTTGTTTCAACTGACATTTCTATAAGAATATTTCTAACGTCACTGAAAGCTTTATAGTTACAGTTGCAGACTGACATCCATTTATATTTTCTTCAGTATTTTTGTCATAATTCCATTAAGTAAAGCCAAAATTGTGCTATGTGATTTAGATGCACAGATCTTCACAAAACAGTAGTTTATTCTTTTTATATTATAATTCCAGTGCTACACCAAACAGTTCTGTCAACAGGTAACAAACTTCATGAATACCTTTCTTATGACTTACAGTCAGTTGCTATATAATTTTCAGAATAATTGCTAACAGTGTCTGCTTATCCTTGACACCAGCTGCAGTTTCTCATTTCTGCTAATGACTAAAAGAATAAGGTCAGGTATGTCAAAGTGCAAATATGAGAGAGACTGGTTTCCACTAATTTGTACTTGCACCTTCCCCAAGTCATACATTTGAATGCAAATATATTAAATTTTGAATAGGAATTTCTAGGAAAAAACATGTAATTCAGTTTATATTTCTCACTCATCAATAAGATCCTTCTAACTCTCAAGAATTTTGCAGAATCCATATGATTTATAGGAATAAGAAAATTATTTATATTTCAAATTGGGCACACAGGTACAAGGACAAATAGTACATATATATAGTATGTAGTACTAATTATATTAGTACAGGATACTGTAGAAGCTAAGTCAGAAATTATAAGCAAAATAGAGTGGCAATATACAGGAGGAGGGTACAAGTGCTATAGTGCAGAATCAATTATGATTTTATGAGGAAATGAACATGTAGTGTAAACGTGACTCCCTTGAAATTTAGGAAGAAATAGAAGGAAAAAAAAAAAAAAAAGAACTTCAGCCTGATGTAAGGGCATGTCGGTATTATCAAAATGACATGAACAGGCTACACTATGCTCTGAATAGAAACACTTGCTTCCTTTTGCAGGAGCTTGTTGCTGTTTTCCTTGGACTCTGACTAAGTGTCTTCCCACTTCTGTGTCCTCAATTCCATGTTCTTCTCTTATTTCTGGGCTACAGGTGACCACATTCCCAGCTTTCATCACAGATGGTTGTGGCAATGTGATCAAAATGTGAAAAATGTTATGTAAGTGAAAATTATGAGCACAATTTTAGGCCCATCCCCTCTAAATATACCCATGCACAGTCTTGCCTATGCCTTTTTCTTCCAGCTTTCTTGAAAGGAAGATAACTCCAAGCATTCTTGGAAGCAGCATACTAAGGATGGCAAACTTCTGATTAGCCTGATTCATGGATAACCACCTGGAGAAGGCTGCTCTGACATGTCACTACTCTTAAAAGAACAATATTAAATGTGCATTGTGTTGGAGTAATGTGATGCTTGGGAGCTTATTTGGGGGCAGTTTGCCTACCCAGTCTAATGCAGAAATTGGAATTAAGACTGTGTAGACTTGTGTAGACTTTTTTTTTTGGGGGGGGGCTCCAAAATCACTGCAGATGGTGACTGCAGCCATGAAATTAAAAGACGCTTACTCCTTGGAAGAAAAGTTATGACCAACCTGGATAGTATATTCAAAAGCAGAGACATTACTTTGCCGACTAAGGTCCGCCTAGTCAAGGCTATGGTTTTTCCTGTGGTCATGTATGGATGTGAAAGTTGGACTGTGAAGAAAGCTGAGCACCGAAGAATCGATGCTTTTGAACTGTGGTGTTGGAGAAGACTCTTGAGAGTCCCTTGGACTGCAAGGAGATCCAACCAGTCCATTCTGAAGGAGATCAACCCTGGGATTTCTTTGGAAGGAATGATGCTAAAGCTGAAACTCCAGTACCTTGGCCACCTCATGTGAAGAGTTGATTCATTGGAAAAGACTCTGATGCTGGGAGGGATTGGGGGCAGGAGGAGAAGGGGACGACCGAGGATGAGATGGCTGGATGGCATCACGGACTCGATGGACATGAGTCTGAGTGAACTCCGGGAGATGGTGATGGACAGGGAGGCCTGGCGTGCTGAGATTCATGGGGTCACAAAGAGTCGGACACGACTGAGTGACTGAACTGAACTGAGACTTGTGTAGAAGCAATTGAATGGTGAGGGAACAAAATTAGGAAAGTTTGTGCAGAGTATGTGATGAGTTTCATTTTCATTGATTTCCAGCCTTCATAGTTTATTCATCCATTTAATGACTAGAATATCATTTGGAAGAACTCTTCTATAGACTGACTTTTATATCCAGGAAAGGAGCAGGAAGCAGGATAAACATGATCCACCCATTATAGGGCTTACATTGTCCTGGGACAGAGAGATAATTAAAAGCAATGAATAAGTCAGATGTGGAAACTATTTACCATAAGGGGAGGGATTGGGTGCGGGAGGAGAAGGGGACGACAGAGGATGAGATGGCTGGATGGCATCACCGACTTGATGGATGTGAGTTTGAGTGAACTCCGGGAGTTGGTGACGGACAGGGAAGCCTGGTGTGTTACAACTCACCAGGTGGCAAAGAGTCGGACATGACTGAGCGACTGAACTGAACTGAATGTAAATAATGATGTTACAATTTCATAACTAAGAATTAATACAGACGTGTAAATACAGTTTTCGAACAAGGTTATATGTTTCTTTCCTGTAGTGAAAATTGTTATCAATACTACATCAACACACTCTATTTCATCATTTTCCCCAAGATTGTCATAAAACAGGTTTTGAAGACATTTCCTATAATTGTTATATAGACATCATAGATACCACTTTAATACATGCAGAAAAGCCACTGATTCATGTAGCATAATTTTTTGCTATTCTTATACTGAATGTGTTTTTAAAATAGGGAAAATCTGAGTCTTCTTGCCTCAAGATTAAAAGGAAATTTTAGGCAGCAAAATGGAGGAGATGCTTAGCATTTCAGAGGAAGCCTCAAGATGGTTTAAGGGGAAAATGAATAATTTGACATCAGATGTCAACTTCAACACATATCTTCTTAATTAAAAAGTCTAAAAAGTTATTTTAATAACTTCATGTGGAAATATAGCAGCACTGCAAACAAGTCATGATTAATATTTTATTCTTCATCCATATAACATAACTTGATTTTTTTCTAAGTTTTTGTGAAAGTGCTAGTCGCTTGTCATTTCCAACTCTTTGCAACTCTATGGATCATAGCCCATCAGGCCCCTGTCCAAAGAATTCTCCAAGCAAGAATACTAGAGTATGTTGCCATTCCCTTCTCCAGGGAATCTTCCCGACCAGGAATAGAACCTGGGTCTCCTATGTTGCAGGCAAATTCTTTACTGTCTGAGACACTAGGGAAGTTCATAATCCATAGAACTGATTGTGCTGCTGCTGCTGCTAAGTCGCTTTAGTCGTGTCTGACTCTGTGAGACCCCATAGACGGCAGCCCATCAGGCTCCCCTGTCCCTGGGATTCTCCAGGCAAGAATACTGGAGTGGGCTGCCATGCCCTTCTCCAATGCGTGAAAGTGAAGTCGCTCAGTCGTGTCCGATTCTTAGCGATCCCATGGACTGCAGCCTACCAGGCTCCTCCATCCATGGGATTTTCCAGTGTACACATATGTAAAATGTATCTGAATGTGATTGCTATTCTTGAATTTTATTGTGAGCACATTTACCTAAGAATATTGCTAATTATTCTCAAATAACCGTGAAGTAAGTGATCATGATGGATAAAAATCTATCTCAAATATACATCCTCATGTTAATTCAGAATTGAAGGTCATACATTCCAAATGATTGGAGGCTCAAACAGTAAAACGTAAACATATTGTGTTACCAATTAGAGTGAAAAATAGCCATAATTTCCTGAGATAAGTTGTCAGTTCTATAAAATTCATAAATATACATAAGTTTTTCAGCAGAAAAGTGGTAGTATAGAATATGTAAGTGAAATATGCATTGCTACATAATCCTGAGGCATTTCACATAATATTTGTAAAATTAGATTGCTTATCTGAAATATATTGGTTAATGATATGGTAATCTTATCTCTTATATCTTTCATAAACACATGCATACACACTTTTCTAAGAATCTTAAGTAAAGGACTTTTCTAAGTAAACCTTTAGACATTACTCACTTATATACGTACTTAAAACAGCAATAGAAGATATAAAACAGTATAGACTTCATCCCTTAATTTTATGCTAAAAGACATATGTTTCCACCTATTTCCTTTCCTTCAGCCAGCATCTTGACTGCCACAGAAATGACAGAAAGGCTTGAGTTAATTTCCTGTTTCCCCAGATCAAGATACATGAGTGGATTGAAGGATACATAATTAAAAGAACATCATAAAGTATTTGGACTCATTCTTTCAGAAGCTCATTAGAATTCCAAACTGATAAAATTAGAGCCAGAATGTAAACAGCAAACAGGAAAAGAAAGGAGATGACAGTTTGCATGGCTTTTATGTGGACCTTGGTGCTGGGATCTTGGGTCCTTTACCATTGCGCTGCATCTTCCTGAGATGTTTCCACAGGGAAAAGATAAGCAACAGAAAAGATGTCAAGGACATAGTGAAGGGTATGAAGTTTGTTAGCGTGAACAGAGTAACATTTGAAAGGTGTAAAATGTCCCTTAGTTTGGTCTTCTGAGTGGTATTTCCTTCATTTGTCTGAATAGCCTCACCTATGCTTAACACTCGGGGAAGGCAATGGCACCCCACCCCAGTACTCTTGCCTGGAAAATCCAATGGACGGAGTAGCCTGGTGGGCTGCAGTCCATGGGGTCGCTAACAGTCGGACAGACTGAGCGACTTCACTTTCACTTTTCTCTTTCTTGCATTGGAGAAGGAAATGGCAACCCACTCCAGTATTCTTGCCTGGAGAATCCCAGGGATGGGGGAGCCTGGTGGGCTGCCGTCTATGGGGTCACACAGAGTCAGACACGACTGAAGTGACTTAGCAGCAGCAGCAGCAGCAGCATGCTTAACACTGCAACTTGAAAAAATAAGAACAATGACATCCCCAACATCATGATGAGAACTACACTTTTAACTCTCCACTTCAGGGGAAGAAAAATTAGGCTGGAGAAATTGGCTATCTTCAACAAATAAAATATACTGAGGCTAGTAACACGCCAGTTACTAAAATGGTTGCTTACCATTTTACCAGGCAACATCAACAATAATTTTTACTTTTGAATTATATAGAGTTGGATTATGCACAATTACATACCAATTTATTAACATTGCCCAGATCATAACAATTCTGCAGAATGCCAGAGCAGTGAGAATCCCATTAGCTGAGATCTTTGGTCTCTTGATCCAGTCATTGCAGTTCACCAGTGCTATGAGGCCATTGGCAAAATTTCCCAGAACAAATTCTGTCATTAATAGAATGGAAACAATGTTTGACATAAACATTATCATGTCTAAAAAAAATCCAGGTCTAATGTCACTGTTGTGATTCCTTCAATATTCTGACCTTAAATTCTTTGTGCAGCTGATTTGGATGTGCAGTGAAATTCCTGTTTCTTATAAATTCTTTGATGAATATCAAACAGGAAAGCATCACGAAATAATATTGGAAGACCTCATTGCTGTCTGGATGAAAAACATTGTTATTTCCTAATATTTCAGATTGACTCTATTCATATTCTCTGTGGCCTTGAAATGGGATAGATTACTTCTTAACTGATGTTGAAGCAAAATATGAATTCTGATTTGCTAGCATGCAAATAAGGACTTATCATTGTGCAAATTTCTCTTGTCTAACCTCTCCATAATTTGTGTTCATCAACTTTAGTTGTTAGTAAGGAAAATTTTAAAACCCAATGTGTAATATATACAGTAAAAGCTTAAACCATTAGATGAAGCTTGGTAGTAACTACATTCAACATCACTAGGATCATAATCACTAGGATCTTGAGGTTATATGTAATGCAAGACAGACATTTAATATAGTAATGGAAACTCTTTTCCTAGATGGAACCAGGGATGTTTTGTAAATTTTAAATGTGGAGTTAAGGGTGAACATGGACGCTGAATAAGTGGGCAATATTGGACAATTGTTCATAGTGATGCTTTCTAAGGCCCACTTGACTTCACATTCCAGGATGTCTGGCTCTAGATGAGTGATCACACCATCGTGATTGTCTGGGTCATGAAAATCTTTTTTGTACAGTTCTTCTGTGTATTCTTGCCACCTCTTCTTAATATCTTCTGCTTTTGTTAGGTCCATACCATTTCTGTCTTTTCTCGAGCCCATCTTTGCATGAAATGTTCCCTTGCTATCTTTAATTTTCTTGAAGAGATCTCTAATCTTTCCCATTCTGTTGTTTTCCTCTATTTCTTTGCATTGATCGCTGAAGAAGGCTTTCTTATCTCTTCTTGCTATTCTTTGGAACTCTGCATTCAGATGCTTATATCTTTCCTTTTCTCCTTTGCTTTTCGCTTCTCTTCTTTTCACAGCTATTTGTAAGGCCTCCCCAGACAGCCATTTTGCTTTTTTTGCATTTCTTTTCCATGGGGATGGTCTTGATCCCTGTCTCCTGTACAGTGTCATGAACCTCATTCCATAGTTCATCAGGCACTCTATCTATCAGATCTAGGCCTTTAAATCTATTTCTCACTTCCACTGTATAATCATAAGGGATTTGATTTAGGTCATACCTTAATGGTCTAGCGGTTTTCCCTACTTTCTTCAATTTAAGTCTGAATTTGGCAATAAGGATATGCAGAAGGAATGATGCTAGAGCTGAAACTCCAGTACTTTGGCCACCTCACATGAAGAGTTGACTTATTGGAAAAGACTCTGATGCTGGGAGGGATTGGGGGCAGGAGGAGAAGGGGACGACCGAGGATGAGATGGCTGGATGGCATCACTGACTCAATGGATGTGATGGACAGGGAGGCCTGGCCTGCTGCAGTTCATGGGGTCGCAGAGTCAGACACGACTGAGCAACTGAACTGAACTGAACTGATTGGACAATTGTTATTACTTTCAGTCACCTGGGGAATGAGTCTTACTCCTGAAGCCATGCACTATGAGATCTATCTCTTATTTTAGGAAACTAAACTGAAATACTTGCCCAGTCTGCCTTGAAAAGCTGCCACTTCAAACAAAGAAAAATAGGATGGGAAAAGTAGCTATCTTCAAGAAAGAGAAGATGCTGAGGCAGATTTCAAACCAGACACTCAAGTGGTTGATCACAATGCAAAAGAGAATTATAAGTTTCCCAGCTTGACCAAAGTTATGTAAATCTGCAATCAACACTATAGAAATTAATCCATCAGTACCATGATTAAAAACACATTCTACTTATGGATAAACTGGTGAGAATGAGGGTAATGACGTTGATTTCCGGTGTCTTACCCAGTTGGTTCAGTTCATTATTCCCATCAATCCATTTCCCCCAAATGCCTATTATGAATTTCATAGATTAAAAAAAAAAAAAAAAACTAAAGAGACCTTACCCTGTGTGCTTCACATTTCCTCTGAGTGAAAAACCCCTGTCCTAAATACCACTACTGATGAATTAATGGATTGAAAATTAAGAGTCTTATGGTGCTTTTCTGATTTTATTGTGGCTCCCTTTCCATTTCAATAAACACAAGCTTCTATTATCACAATGGTCCTCAGCTAACATTGTGAAAACCATTTATTTTCCTCTAAAATGTTTTACTATGTGATTTCCTTGCCAACAAGTATAGGTATTTCTTCTTTTATAGTAATATCTGCTGTGTGTTTTCATGTTGCATGTGTGAAAGAAGAGAATTTACTTTGCATAGATGTTAATGAAGAAACATTGTCTTCCAGTGTTTCATCTCTGCCATTCCCTAAAATGCATAAAAAAAAAAAAAACATGAAAACTTCCACGTTTAAAGAGTCATTTGCAGAATTTAAATTGTTGTGGAAAACTGAATGCAGGAATGAAATTTTATCATCATCATCATAATCAGCAATATCATTTGACTAAGGACCAGAAGACACATCAGTTCAGTCGCTCAGTCGTGTCCAACTCTTTGTGACCCCATGAATCGCAACACACCAGGCCTCCTTGTCCATCACCAACTCCCAGAGTTCACTCAAACTTATGTCCATCAAGTCGGCGATGCCATCCAGCCATCTCATCCTCTGTCATCCCCTTCTCCTCCTGCTCCCCATCCCTCCCAGCATCAGAGTCTTTTCCAATGAGTTAACTCTTTTCATGAGGTGGCCAAAGTACTGGAGTTTCAGCTTCAGCATCAGTCCTTCCAATGAACACCCAGGACTGATCTCCTTTAGGATGGACTGGTTGGATCTCCTTACAGTCCAAGGGACTCTCAAGAGTCTTCTACAACACCATAGTTCAAAAGCATCAGTTCTTTTGGCACTCAGCTTTCTTCACAGTCCAACTCTCACAACCATACATAACCAAAGTAATGTCTTTGCTTTTGAACATGCTATCTAGGTTGGTCATAACTTTCCTTCCAAGGAGTAAGCATCTTTTAATTTCATGGCTGCAATCACCATCTGCAGTGATTTTGGAGCCACCCAAAATAAAGTCTGACACTGTTTCCACTGCTTCCCCATCTATTTCCCATGAAGTGGTGGGACTGGATGCCATGATCTTCGTTTTCTGAATGTTGAGCTTTAAGCCAACATTTTCACTCTCCTCTTTCACTTTCATCAAGAAGCTCTTTAGTTCCTCTTCACTTTCTGCCAAAAAGGTGGTGTCGTCTGTATATCTGAGCTTATTGATATTTCTCCTGGCAATCTTGATTCCAGCTTGTGCTTCTTCCAGCCCAGTGTTTCTCATGATGTACTCTGCTTAAGTTAAATAAGCAGGGTGACAATATACAGCCTTGACGTACTCCTTTTCCTATTTGGAACCAGTCTGTTGTTCCATATCCAGTTCTAACTGTTGCTTCCTGACCTGCTTATAGGTTTCTCAAGAGGCAGGTCAGAAGACACATAAAAAGAACCAATAATTGAACTCTACTCTACCTAAGCTTAAGGAAGGTAGGTGACTGCATAGAATTTATAAATTAAAAAAAAAGTTGGTACAGATGAATTTCAGTATTTAAGTTTAAAGTAAATATATTTTAACCAGAATATTTATATTTTGATGATTACATTGATGATAATCAATATTCTCTAGATATGTGCCTATATTACAAGGACTTTTTGTCACTGAAATCAGACTTGCTTCTTTAAAATATCATTTAGTAGAAATTTGAAGATTATTCGGTTTTGAAAAATGTGTAACCTGAGATTATAGAATTTATACAGTTTGCTCAAGATACATCAAGATCATGTAGCTACAGGTGACATATCAGGCCTTAAATGAGATCTTTGAGTAACAGTATCCCTCTCTTATATTCCTACTGTGTGGTTGCATCCAAACTGACACAGGGTTCATGTGTGAGACCCTAGAAGATTTATTGGGGATGTATGGGCAGATTTCAAAGAATCTGGAGGACCCTAAACCCTTCCATTCTACTGATCCTCCTTTGTCAGATGAATCATCCTCTCTCCCCTCACTGAGGAGACTGGTCTTCCCTCTCCAGAAAAACTGTGGTGACTTCTCCTAAGTTGGATGCTTTATGGAGGAATGCTGACCCTCCTCAAGATACACCCCTACGTCTTCTTTGTCTTCTTAGGGCTTCAACCTACAATCACACTTAGCTCCCACCCCACAAATGATAAAGTGTAACGCATGAGAAGGTAAAATACACAACAGAAGAATTATAATATTATTGTATATTTTATATTAACACAGATTTTAAGAATATGAGTGAGAATGGATCTTACAGATGGTAGGAATTAAAAACTGCAAGATATCAGATATAATAACTGACATATTTTCTTTAAGTGTCATACAAATAAAAGAGTCAAATAAGTAGTCCATGTGCAAAGGAAAAGAATTTTTTTCCTAGTTTAACATCAGAATATAGAAATGTTAAAAAAAAAAAGTAGAAAGCAATTTTTTTCTAAAAAATTCACAAATAGTATTCAATAAAACTAATTCTTGAGATAAATTCCTCAGGATTAAGTCACCCAAGGTAATCTGATGTGTGAGCTTATAACTAATCTAATTCAAGAATACTCTCAATTTCCAAAAATATCTATAATGAAGTCTCCTAATTCTATCATCAGTAACAATACTCTGCAAATCAACTGAAATTCCTAAAGAGAAAAAAATCCTAATCCCTAAGGTACAATTAATAGTTTGCTTCACTTTCTTCCATATTTTGTACAATGTGGCCAATATGTGATGTTTTAATCTAAAGTTTTAATCTAAAAATCCTTCAGACATATTATGGCAAAACATCTGTATTAATTTCTTGTTCTGTATCTGGACCTCTTGTTGTGAGATAACTCATGCAAATGGTCATTACTGTGCCTCACCAGGGCTGGCAATTTTGGTCAATGGTTTTGTAACATCAGGTTCCCTAATACATACCTAATGCTTCATTGTACAGTTTTAATCTAGAAATCCTTAAGACTTGCTGTGGGTGACAAAATTTGTACTAACACATATGTTATTGCTTCTTGCAAATAGTTGTGCTGACATATACAATTGTGGCTCAGACAAATCCACCTGCAATGTGGGAGACCTGAGTTTGATCCCTAGGTTGGGAAGATCCCCTGGAGGAGGGCGTGGTCACCCACTCCAGTTTTCTGGCCTGGATAATCCCTATGGATGGAGGAGGCTAGCAGGCTACAATCCATGTGGTCTTCAAGAGTTGGTTGAGCAACTAAGCGCAGCACAACATATACAATAACCCTCCAACACTGCTAATGATTGAAAGGATGAATTCCATTTGATTTTCATGCAAATGTGAGTAAGAGTAACTTGCACTGATTTGCAATATTCTTTTTGATTTAGGTCATTGAATCCTGGTACCAGTTTTCAGAATTTCCACACATATTAAAAAAAAATCAAAACAGGTTGAAAACTTGTTTTAACTTGTTATATGAGTTAAAGCTTGTTGTATAACTCATGATACAGAGGCTACAAGTGGATTTTCTCACTTGAGGCAAAATCAACAGAAACCTAGAAGAATGCTCACAAATCTTTTCAATAAGATCCTAAAGCTATTACATTTAAAAAAATCAAACCTAGAATTCACTGTCAAATATAAAAAACATAGAGAAGATACACACCAAAGAAACCAGAATTGAAAGAGACACATGTACCCCAATGTTCATTGCAGCACTGTTTATAATAGTCAGGACATGGAAGCAACCTAGATGTCCATCAGCAGATGCATGGATAAAAAAGCTGTGGTACATATACACAATGGAGTATTACTCAGCCTTTAAAAAGAATACA